>BSCJ01000019.1:0-518960 GCA_027943355.1 Dothideomycetes sp. NU200 | reverse complement strand
CCCTAACCCTAACCCTAACCCTAACCCTAACCCTAACCCTAACCCTAACCCTAACCCTAACCCTAACCCTAACCCTTCCTTATTCTGACTGCCTACGATAGATCTCGATCTCTGGCAGAGCCCATGACATCAAATGTTGACACGTTTCGCTTTTAGACATCGGCTTGGGAGTAGCGGAAGGAGATTCCCCATTTCCGGGAAACAAGGTCGGTAGCCTCCCCGTTGAGGGCCTTCTTCGTGGCAACGGTGCCTCTACGAGTTAGATAGAGGTTTTTCCGAACCCAGCTGTACCATACTTAAATCTCCCTTCCGACACATGCAACGCAATTGCCGATTTTCTCCCCATTACCTTCGATACTAGCCTTGGACTCTACCTCTGGGATATAGCGGATGGTGCATATAATTTCATCATAGGCTCGTCTGCATATTTGTCATTCACTTTCGACTTAGAGACTGGCACTAATGGCACCATCTATGTCCCATTCGCCTTACTGAACCTAGCACTGGACACTACACTAGTTGACGAGCCCGCCCAATACTTCCCCTGTTTACCATATACCCTATCTGATGGCTCGACCTATCATCTCGGCCGCGCATTCCTCTAAGGAGCATTCTTGGCGCATAATTGGCAGACTGGTACAGCAATACTTGCGCAAGCCCATGGTCCGGATCCAGCGGATCAAAGTCTGGCGGAACATCAGGAGGTGCAACTGCGGGCATTGTGGTTGGGGCACTCATCGTAATCGCCATCATGTCATTCATCCTCGTCGTCTACGCCCGCCGCAAGAGGCGAGCTGGTAGAGCCATAGCCAAGCAGCACGACCAAGGAGGACTAACATATAGTGATGCTGCAGAGAGTAATGCCAAAAGGAAACATGATTCAGATTTGGATGAAGAGGGCCATGCTATGGATCATCTCGAAGTCCCAGTAATGCCAGATCACGCGCGTGTGGAAATGTCTGCAGGAGGAAGAAGAGACGATCAGCCGTCAGAGATGGACAGTGGACTGCCCGTAATAGGGGAGCTGGATGCCGGTGAACCTCTTAGAAGTCAATTGTGGGGTAGAAATTGACAAGACCAATAAAGGTCGAGTCATACAGCAGATATCAATACATCAAATTGATTGCGATGCTATCTTCTCAGCATATCGCTATACTCTCCATTACATATAAAGTCAAGACGTTACTAACAATGTTTTTCTTCATTTTCCAACCGAAAGTCTACTTAACAGGAAAGATGGTTTGGAACATATGAATGTTCTGTCTGCTGCTCTCGCTTTACACAATAGCGGCATTGGCATCATGTGGGGCCATGATAGCCATTAACGAATGGGAGCGACTTGGAAGCGATTCATCACCAATCTAGTGCCTGCCAAACACCACATCTCGCGTAGCATGCAACATCCTATTAGTCTATTCGGCAACTTGGAAGCATTACGTCCATCGAGGTTAGACGGTTTGGCTCGCATGATATACGATAAATCCCCGCACATTGCCAATCCGTGAGCACCAGACTTACGCCTTTGACCAAGCTGGATTCCATCCTTGAAGACTAGCCTGGTTCTATTGGCTCGATACGATATTATGACATTCGGAGAACACACTGGAAAGGTGTTATACACGTTGTGATGAGCCGTCTATCGCTAGCATGCAAATCCATAGATTTAACCTGAGCCAGTCACAACAATAAAAAGGACTCTTCATCTACGTACAAGTCGACGTCTCTACCGCCCACTCAAAGACGTGTGCGTTATCAGAAGCCGGCATGACATACTTGCATTTTGAGAATGTCTCCCACAAGGCGCCCCAGAACGATGTAGTCTCCTGCCGATAGTTTCCGCCCAACAGTTGCAAAGTACTCTTCGTCGCTTCCTCAGCGTGGTAGAAAGGAATGCGCCTGTCCTCATGTAAGCTAGCTGATAGGGATAAAGATTCTGGGACTTCGAGACATACGGAAATAGATGATGAATGACATGATACTCGATGATGCCATGGAAAAGATGCCTGCCTACAAAGCCAAGATCTCTGTCGACCGTCCCCAAGGCACCTTTCGAATAGGTCCACTCCTCGGGGCCGTAGTGTGCTACTGTGGGATGGGTATGATGAAGATAAGTGATCGCGACTATAGAAAAGTCAGCGCAGCTCATGATAGGAACCTGCCAAATGACATACCGATCCAGTGGTTGACCCACATGTACGGGACAAAGTATAGGAGGGCCATGTTTTGCCAGCCAAGTTTGCAGCCAGCGTAATAGATCACAACAGACATTGCGACCAGTCCCATATCAGAGATGAGGATGAATGGATGCTCGGTAACAGAGAAAAGGTCTCCATTGACGTGAAAATGACTCTGCTTCTTCGAATCCTTGCGAGTGGAGGTGTGCAGACTATTCTCTCCGGCACTCAGATTGAACAGCAGATACAAAGGCCACCCCAATGTCTGATGAAACAACAATGTCAAGAGGTTAAGTATCGGAGTATCTTCAGGAAGATGAAGCCAGTTTTGCATGCTCTCAATCAAGCTTGGCTCGCCCTTCTGGCAAGGTACGAATGCCGTATCTTTCTCCATGTGATTCGTGTAGCGATGGTGCCTTGCATGACTGAACTTCCAGGAAAAGTATGGAACAAGCAACATGCTGTGCAACGGTAGTCCAATAACGTCGTTGAGCCATCTAGGCGTGAAAAGAGCTTGGTGACCACATTCGTGCGCAATGATCCAGAGGCCGGTGCATATCATGCCTTGGACTGCTCCGTACGCCATCCATAGAGCCCATCGAAGTGCAAGTGTCTCAACGGAAGGAATATACAGTCCAAGATAAAACAGTGTTGCAATGAGGGTCAGATCCCGAAACACATATGCCAAAGATCTCACATTCGAAGGCTGAAAGCAATGCTTTGGAATAGTATTTCTGATAGTCTGGATGTCTGGAACGACAGGCGCACTTGAAGACGCCATTTTACTTCCTTCCTCGAGCTATACGCAAGGTCCGACGTCGAACAAACACACAACAGAAGAGAGCGAATGCAAGAAATTCGAAAAAAAATTGTTCAAAGACTGGCTAGCTTAAAAGACCTCATACTAGCGTATTCATTTAGGCTTTGAGATACGCTGGATCTCGACGCAAGTGCCGTTGAAAGAAGCACGGCCATAGACAAAGCCCCTGATCAGATCTTCGTTGAAACAGGGTCCCCTAACCCACTCGACCTTCCTTACTTCAAAGATACTTGCACCACTCTAGAACACTTTCGTTGCTGGGTAAATTGATCAACCCTGACACCACGTATGCCGCTCCTCCAGTCCTCGTCTCTATAACTCATTAGAGGCGTGAAAGACATATTTACGTTTGGACAAAGACTTGCCAAGTAAAATTTCAAAATTGATGAATATTGGGGTACGGAGAAGGGGCAGTGCGGGTGGTCGGTGCTACATCGGCTAGGATACCCTACGAGGCCTAGAAGGTTGTAGCGATTGATGGAGCAACAGTCATTTCGTGCAACGGGGCCGTCAAAAAATAATGCCATGACCATTAGCAGCTTCGACGTTCAGGATTGCCGCTGTATTATCCAAGCGAGGATACGAAGGCATCTCAGACCGACATGAGTGGGCTTTACAGACACAGCTTGCTCTAGCAGATTTCCGCACCGGTCAAACGCCAAAATTCATGACAAGAGTTGGGACCAAAAGATCGACCGTGCAAATTGCCAATTCACCAATGCATCTCAATGTCATGACCAGAATGCAAATATCACACTTATAAAACTCCTTGATCAGCTTCGGGATAAATATCATACTCAGCAACTCCGCCAACCATTGAATCTCTCACAGTAAATTACAGGTCCTTCCTCTCGTGCAGCCTTCCTTGGATTGCCATTCAAGTCTCTGGCGGTCGCCATATGACGCCACTCAACGTACCCATTCGAAATTACCGTCTGGTTGTCGTTTTGAGATGTGCCGTCACGCTTCCCTGCTAGGCGACTACTGGTCCTTCACAAGACAGCATTGACGGCTCTTTCGTGCGTTAATAGCACCAGCACCGTGGTCAATTGAGACCTGAATCCTGTTTGCTACAGTCCACTCGCGGTAGTGGTATTGGACTATCACATAACGTTCTGTACCTGGTGAATGTGCAGTGATAGACATCATTCCATTTCGCCATTATGAGTGCAACCATCCTCACCTGCATTGACCCAATAAACTCCACATAGTCGGTGTTCGTCATTTCTCCTCGGCCTTCAGATCTGCTTGCAGGGCTGGCAGATGGAATCATCCTCGTAATGAGCCAAGAGGTATGACGACGTTGTTCATTGTGTTCGAACGAGGCAATATCCACATTCCAAAGCCCAGTATGGCTTTACATGCCTCGTCCTGGTTTGAAACGAGCGCTTAGACTTACAGCGAGCTGGGTATGATTACCCACCGTAATGCGATGGTGTCTGCTTCATTCTGAGAATCAAGCCACGTATATTCGTGTCCGACAAGAATGCTCTTACACACGCCGATCAATTTGTCAATGCCTCGCAGGGAATATCAGTCGTGTAGTAGACCTAACATCGAATGACCGTGGCATAGTCAATGCAATACTCGAAAAGACAAGTACTGGCTTCGTTGTCAACAGTTACCATGCGCACTGCAACCGTTTCCATACAGCCATCAAAGATGCAGATGTACTCCTTCCCGATTGCATTGTCACATCAGGCCGGATGGCATCTACCCTCATGTTACGATTGAGATGAAGCTCCCATGGTGTCTTCAGACTTGATTCATGGTCAATTTATATGTGTAGTTGCCTTCTGATCGGGTGTCCGGCATATGCAAGACTCTGCAAGTTGCCATGAATACTTTGAGCTATGCCCAACCGCAATACTAGAGAGTCCCCACTGAGCAAGATCTTGAATACAAGACTATGAGTGACGGGAACAGTGCTCGCCGCTACGACATGTACCACATCATCAGAAGGAACAGGTCCAGCAGAAACTCTGATCTGCCATTATCCACTGGTTTGCTTTGCAAAGGTGTTCTTAGGAACATGAATGTATATCCGCATTTATGCATTGGATTATCTTGCACACGAGACGAGACTGTATAGTGGTACAACCGTAACGTTTGAGTCTCAACAAACACTCTTGCTTGGGCTGGCAAAGCTCAAGGCTAACTTGATCAAAGATTGCTATACTAGAATGAATGCGCTCTGCCTGCTATAATTAACACTCCTATGCTTGATAGACCGACACGTCATCGATAGCCAAGCCAGTACAATCTCCCTCTAGATCCTCGTTGAAGATTATGATACTCAACTGCGAATAAGCAAACGTTCCAGTGGAATCAAACTCGACAGCGCTTGTACAAGAGTCTTGGCTTTGCCAGCCTATCCCACCGCCTGCAGGTGCTGTGGGAATTGATACCGGAAACGGGCCTGCTCCTTGCATTCCACCACTCTCACCATCATACTGAATACCCATCAGCTCATTCCAAAGAAGAAGTAGATCCTCACTTACCACAAATTTTTCACCAATATAACTTCCCGCCATGCAAAATATCACCATGCAATTTGAGTAGCTCGGAGCGGCTGAAGTAAATCCGATCTCTGCAGTCACCTCGTAATTTGAACCTGGGCAGAGTGTGATATTCTGACTGAGGTAGAACTCTCCAAAAGCGTAATCATTTGGACTCGAGAGGACACTAATTGAAAGCGACAGTGTCAGCAACAAATTGTGGGATGAATGTACCGTCAAAGAGGTAGACTCACGCTGCATTTGGTTGAGACGTAGCAACGTCTTCTGCTTCGTAAGCAACGCTCAATTGGTCGTACTGTTGTTCAGCGTCATATGTAAACCATGGCTGTGCAATGCCATTTGCATCGAGTGTGTCTATCGAGACAGGTCAGCGACGAATATATGATTAGTATGAAGAACAATTCTCATACCGAATCCGCCATTCTTGACTGCATCAGTAGCGTAGCAAACAGGAGCTCCAGCAACTTGTGTTGGAGGCTCATAGCACGCTCCCTCAAAGCAATATCCAGACGCACAGACATTACCGCAAGACCCGCAGTTCCGCGGGTGAGATTGAAAGTCCACGCATAGGTTTCCGCACTGATCATCGTTGCATACGCAGCCACCCTTCGAGCAATGTGTCTTGTATGGACACTGCCAGCCGCAGTTGCCGCAGTTGTTACTATCATTCTGTGTATCCGCAACACAGACGCAGCTCCCGCTCTCACACTGAAAGTCGTACTGTGTTGGACACTGCCAGTTGCAACCTCCACAGTTGTTGTTATCATTGCCATAAAAGTTAGTATCACATCCTCCGTTGCAAAGAGACTGACCATTAGAGCAATAGCATTTGCATCTCTCCGAAGTTGCATCTCTGAAAGCATTTGCACCAAGATAAGTCGTCACCACTCCTGCGTAGAACTCTGCAGCCAGCTCACAGCCAGCTCGTTCAATTGGGTGCCAGAACCATGAGAAGTATGTGCAGGCCGTGTCCATCATGCAATCTTTGAAGGCTGAGTTGCAACCTTCCCAGTAGCCAGGAGCACAATACTGGTTGTTGCACAGTTCTACCTGTCCACCTTGACAGTTGTCATAGCAGTAGTCGTGCATATCGCAACATTGTCCAAAGTTGAATTGTGGTATCCATTCCGCTGTAGAACCAGATCCACAGCCATTATATTGCATCGTTCTTGCATTGGGGAAAGGCCGGGATATAAGATTGGCTGGATTGTTCGGACACCGTCCGATTGCGCCTTCGGTATATGGATCATTACGCCGACTGAGAGTTGAATTTGAAGAGCTCACGCTGCTACTCGAGGCTGCGGTACTTGGCAGTAACAAGATCGCTGAAGATGTGTCGGGCGTACCTGCCACCATGACGGTGTTATTGCTTGAATTGGTCTCCCAGGTATATGTTGTTCCAGCGTCGGCTATGCTTATGAATCCAGTGCATGAGAATGTGAAGATTGTAGTGACCAAGGAATGACCTGCTCCATCAGAGTAGCTGGTCTGGCCACTCGAGCTCGACGAAGTTACGAGAACGTTGCCACTACTGATTTCCAGGGCTACGTAAACTTTGTTTCCTTTGTAAGTGGTCACCAAGTCATAGAACCTGCGACCCTAATCAGCAGAGTCTCGTGGCGCGCTTGTTTAGAGACGACACTCACCCGGAAGGTGCATTCGACGGCTGCTCGAAAGTGTACAAGGGAAGGCTTTGAGCATACGCCTGGTTGGCTGCTTCAGTCGTATTCGGAAAGTCGGAAACACTCAGAGCAGCAATCATGCCGTTTTTGGGAATGAGTGGGACGTTGTTGTTGGTCATGACAGTCTTCCATGATCAGCTCACCACCAAGAGTATTTGCAAGGCTCAATAGTACTTACAAAGCTTGAATCCAAAGTGGCCGGATCCACCACGCACGAAGGACTCGGTGTTTGCGTAGGTACATAGTCACTCGTGGTCGTTGTTGGCGTGACTACTCCAAAGGTGGAACTGAAAGTAGGCAAGGTGGCTTCGTAGTAGGTATAATCCGCTGTGTTGAAAGTTGTTGAAGAGTTGGCTGAGGCGCTTGTTATCGAGGCCGAGTTCAAAAGTGTGGAGGTTACTGAGGACGTAGATGTTGTGACGGGAATCGAAGCAGTCGCACTCGCAGAGCTAGAAGAGGATGTCGTACTTGATGTCGTCGAGCCAGGCGATGTAACAGAAGAAGATGACGAGGTAGACAAAACGGATGAGGTGGACGAAGCGGAAGACGTTGTAAGGTCGCCACTTGATCGTTGTCCGCTCAAAGAGGCCGAGGTGGAGCTAGACATTGATACTTTGGGCACAGAAATGCTCAAAAAGGGCAATGAGATCGTTGAAGTAGCGGAGGCCGATAATCTTGAAGTTGTTGTGGAAGAGGATGATGCGGAATGTGCAGAGGTCGAAGACACCCTAGCGGAACTTGAAGAGGATGATTTTGTCGACGTTGAGCTAGTCCTGACGCTTACGCCTGTGGACGTCGACGTCTTGGAAGACGTACTAGACTTGGAAGACGTCTTGGATGTACCATGACTCTGTGTTGCTGCAGAAGAAGACGATGGTGATTTGGAAGATTGCTTTCCCTATCGACATCAGTAACCGGACATGGGGCATGCAAATATCACATCAATGCCTACCGTAGTCGTTGACACCGGACTGCAAGGGGCTGGCTGTTGGAAGCACCCTTTCAGATTCCAGTAGTATATCCCGGTCGATCCTTTGACAAAGCCAGTCCCAGTCACCGGCATGTCAAACAATCTACAATAATTGTTGCCCTGGTTGTATGCAAAGGAAATGCAGTTCTTGGTTGCCCAGCAAGCATTCTCGCAAGATACATAACTTTTCGTACCCGACAAGAAACGTGAGATGAACGCAGGGCCAGAGTCGCTACCTTGTGAGCGGCAGTGATAGGAGCTCGACGGAGTTTGAATGGGTGTTGGGGATGCTACACAAGCTGCAGCTCTTTCGTGGAGTTTCAATCCGTCTAAGTCTTCAGCTAGCGTGACGGAGTGGGCCTGCGCCACCAAGACAACCACTAAAAGGAGAATGATCCTGGATCGCAGGACCCAAACAGGAACACTGAAGGTGGGGGACATTCTGATCACGAGTGGCAGACTTACTGCTGCTCAAACGGAAGTATAGACTTATAGGCTAAGACAAGATCCACTACGAGGGAAAGCCTTCATCTTATGTTGCGACCGAAAGAGCAAACTAGCAGGAACAACATCAGCACATCGATTTTCCCCACCTTAGACCTGGACTCTCTTATGTGTCAGATCCCATGTCCATCTAGGACGGCGCCACACGTGCGACAACGCTTTAGCGGCAAGACCGTGAAAGTCGAGGGCCTCATCTAAGACATGGCACGCAGCGTTAAGAGTTGTTTGCCGGATAGATGTAGAACTTTTAAACGTTCAAAGCGTGTTCAGGGATAGTGTCACGTTTGCAAGGTGAACTCGGTCAAGCCCGCACTCAGCTCCGCGCCTAGAAGCTTCGAAATCCAACGGCGAAATACAGTACTAACTGCAAAAGGAGTACTAAGCATTCAATTTCGAAAACGTCAAGCTGAGAAACGATCAACGTTCTCAGCCATATATACATGATATTGCCATAGCCAGCGACTGATCAGCTTCGTCCAATCTCACCAGATGTCGCGCTACGTGGCTTCGTCGTCGGCGACGACGTGCAGAACACCTTCGATGATCCAGGGCCTGGTCTCGATACTCTATTTGTCGAAGTGATATGTATGTAATGGAAGCCCTGCGTCTGTGGTTTGTCCTGCGGAGAACGAGACATGGTGTCAATCACGGCTCGTAAGACTCATTCGTGCAGGTAGTACTCTCTCTGCTTGTGCTAAGCGTGATATATATGGAGAACATCACCTTCCAGATCGTTGGGCTTCTTACTGACGACCCGCTAGGCATTGTAGCGCTGAGTGTCCTCCTTAGCGTGATGTCTGGTCCAGATGATCTCACAGAGCTTTCTACACATTAATCGCCACAACAATGATGAGCTGCGGAAACTTGGTCACACACCAGTGAGCTTTCTGGAAAGACGTCTTTCTAGCAAAATCATGTTAAAATCATGTTATGGCATGCCATCGCGTAATGTTCTTTGTCCCGATTGTTATTGCAAGCATCTTCTACCACAAATTCGTCCTTTCTGCGGAACTTAATTGTAATCCGGGTGTTGTAAGAAAGGCATTTTCACACAGCCAAAGGGCTTCCGGATCCTGAATCTGAAAGCAATGGCAGCTGCGAGGGTCAAATTGTGCGAATCATGCCAGAATCCAATGCTAACTGACTTGGAAGGGCCACGAGGACTCACATGCTGCTGAAGGGCTTTGAAACGTTATGCTCAATCATCCAGCCATGTTGTATTCACCTCATGATGCTGAGCCTTCAAGACTGGATCATGCCCCAATTGCAGTTTTGATACCACTAACAGTGCCATAGCTCGAGGCCAATAGACGTAAAGAATGCATGATTCGAGTTATTGAACACAAAGTATGATATCATTGACAGAATGCCGCCTGTACAAGTCCGTTAGCTCTTGAGTTGGTGATTGAAAGATGCAATACCTATCAAATCTGAGACCTCCAACGCCAAGCCTTCGACCCAGGCCTCTTTCTTGCTTGGTCTTGAGAGTAGTAGCTCAAAGTCCATCATAGAATGCAGCACAATGTCAGCCTCGAACAAAGGTGTGGCGTTGCGGCATGACAAAACTCACCCTGAATTACATCTCCGGATTGCACATCAAGCTCTCGACCGCAGACATGATGCCGTTATTGCGTATACCATATTCATCGAGGATATCGTACTCTTCCTTGTCCTCTGCCAGTGGACACTCTATGACTTCGTCAGTTTCAAGGCTTCCTCTACCAGGTAATGCTTTCCATCCGTAACGACTGCGAGGGGAGACCCAAGCCCCATTATAATCGTTCCAGGAAAGAGCTCCGCAGGACCTGCAAGAACGACAATCCGTCGAGACCCATGACTTGAGATATCGGCTGCCAGTCAGACTGTCGCTGAAATCGATAAGAAAATTACGAATGAGATCGCTGCTGTTGGCGTGTTGTTCAGTGTGCAGGCTAGCTGACACTGTGAATGATGTCTGTCAAGGGCTCCACGAGGACGACGACGCACACATTCTTGTGTCTTCTCTAGTGGTATTTTTTGTGTTCCATTTTCATGACTTCTTATTTCCCATGCAGTGCTTCACATTTACAAGCCCACGTCGCTAATGTTGATCATCCTCCAAATAAAACAAAGTCGCTCACGATTGCTGAATGTCTGATGAAGCCTTGATCCTCCTATTTGGCGTAACAGTTCTTGCGTTGACGAACAACAATTCTTCTGTCTTGCTGTATCAAGACCAGAGCTCCAAGCAAGCCTTGATCGAACACATGGTTGGCTTTCGGCTTCGGCGAAGAGATGAAGAATTTTCTGATGTTCATCGCCTGTCCAGATCCAGACAAGTCGGGTACGTGGCTCGCAGACAAGAATCATCTGTCGAGTTGTGTCGAAAGGTATTCAGTATCGACATTGAGCGGACGCCTGTCTACTGGTCATAATTGACCAATTTACATTTCTTCTACCAAGGTAGCGACCACCTGCGTGAGAAAAGTATAATGCGACACGTTGGGACGGTGGTCTCATTGATTCTCCATGATTGATCCGAAGCTAATCATGAGTTGTTCGGACTCATAGCTACAATGCCGCTTACCAGATGTCGGTATTGTCACCTTCCGTTTTGCCACTGGGGGCTACAATACTGCATATGCAATCATCGTAGTCGTATAGTTGCGATCTTCTTTGTGATCAGGTTTGGGAAGATGTGTAAAGAGAATAGGCTATGCAAAGGGGCAATAACTTCGAGAAGACAATGCCAGTCTGACGATTTAGTTTGACTACGACCTCAGAGATCGTGTTGATGGTAGAGGAGGATGATACGTATAGTCATATTGAGCTTACACATGTCATCCTTTTGTATCTAACGACGTTCGATAATTTTCATACAGTCTTGTTCTAGACTCAGATATATGGCTTGACAGATCTTACTCTTGTTCAATAGTCCAGAAACGTTCCCTTTCAGAGACCCATGAGTGTGGTATCAAAACCATTTGCTGCAAGGTAGGTTCTGAATCTTTGGTCCTCGAAATCAATGGTGTCTTGTCCAATTTCAGGGATGCAAAACCAGGCAATCGCGCCGGCCAAAACGGCAAGAGCAGAGGATACCCAGAAGAGGTTTTGGTAGTCGGAGAGCGAGTAGGAACCGGCAATGTATGGAAACACCCAGACAGCGATGTAAGCACCGATCTTGCCAGTAGCAGCTGCCCACATTATCAGCTACCCAGGTTGAACGCATAGAGACGCGGGTGTCAAGAAACTCACCTGCCATGCCATAATATTTGCCACGAATGGGTGTCGCGCAAGTCTTTGAGGCCAACAGCCCGATCTTCAGGTGCGTTAGAGCTTGTCACGGAAAAAAACGAGTGACACTTACATTATCTCCGGGACCCAGCTCACCCAGACTAAGAAAAATGCCATAGACAACGGCAAAAGCAGCAATGTGCTCTGACTTTGAGAGAGTCTTGTACAAGCCGGCCATGATGAAGCCAACAATTGCCTGGCTCAAGACACCAATTACAAGTGTCTTCCGAGGACCAATCCAGTCTGCAACGACAGAGCCGATGATAGCTCCAGGGACATAAAAGGCATTGATGACAGTGTTCCATCCAAACACCTTCCACAGCGCGGTTCCAGATGGAGCAACAGTGTCAGTGATGGTGGAGCTGTAGTATCCGAATCCGTATGAGCAAAAGTCGTAGATGAACCAAATGGTGGCGACAGCGAGGAATCTTGGCCAGTAGAACCTGACGACAAGACCCCAGGGGATCTTGGCCTTCTTCATGCTCTCCCGTTTGAATGCTTCTGGTTCTTGCAACTTCCATCGAGCATAAATCAGGGACAAAGGAGGAATGCAACCGATGCCGATAATCACTCTCCATGCTGTAGATTTGTGGTTTTCTCCAGTGATGAGAATCACAATCATAGTAGTAAGAGTTGCGATTACGAATCCAATATCAATGGCGACATTGGTGAACCAAATGAACCATCTGTTGCGTGTGCCATTCTTGAGTTCACCTGTGCTCTCTGCGCAGGCAACGGATCCAGCTGGGTACTCTCCGCCAATGCCAATACCTGTGAGGAAGCGGTATGCTGCAAGTGCGGCAAACAAACCGCTAGCATGACCACCGGCGCCCCATGCACCAGTTGCTAGGGCATTAAAAACGAACAAAATCACCTGTATCAAGTTAGCGTACGTAGCCAACGAGCTTATAAATGTGTAGACACTCACGGTCGCAGCCAGCAAGCTCCATTTGCGAGAGTAGCTATCACTGGTCCAGCCAAAGAACAACTGGCCGACGACAATACCCGCGAAGATGATGGAACCAAAGTTCTGGGCGGCGTGAGAGTGCGTATATTCCTTGCCATATATCTTCTTAAGGAGGAAGTTCACAGTACCGCCAACCTGAAATCGAACATTAGACTCATGTATACCAGAAAGAAGAGTATGCTTACGCCGTTGATGTAGCCGTCAGAAAACAGGCCTGCGCCGCAAGCAATGACGGGCCAGGTTCGTTGCCATGTGGATTTGGTCGTTTGTTCCAAGGAAAGGCCTTCCTCTCTTGCCTCAACCTCAGGCTCGATCTTGATCGCGTCAATTGTCGACATGATGAATCACCCAACAGAAGGATGTTCACTAGAGTGGACTCGCGAATGTGAGGTGTCTCATCACGAGGGGTATGCTCGACGATATTTATACAGAACCACGGGCGAAAACGCCCTCCTCTAGTGCTCTCGCATCCCTTCCAAGCTCTGGCCTAGAAACGAAGGTAAAGGCAATCTAGAATCGTTCGACATGATTAGGGTTGCAGCCTGCCACCAAGCGCGATAGCTGGCATGCACACGTTTGTACCAGGTGATGGGCAAAGTAAGTGAATAGCTTTGAAGAGCTATCGAGTGGCTAAATTATGCTTCCCAGGATCTCGGTTGGTCCCGTTTCGCTTTATCATGCTCCTTTTCGTGCGTTGTAGCGGATTGCGGCAATATCCTACCATTTGGCCCTCCGTGGATCCGCGTAGCGTACAAGTCCATCTCACGGATCTATGGGGCACATCGCATGCCCTCTCACAGAGAGCCGTCGCACATGGCCAAACTTTCTGGTCTCAAAAGTCTTGAATGTTCTTGTTGTCGAGGCGAGGAAGCTGAAGTTGAGAGTTACATCGCTGCACGTGGTGGTTGGCCGTTTGAGGATGGCCAATGTGGCTTGCTGTTGACACGCTAAGCTTTCGGTTCACCCGTCGTTGTGAACCAGACGTGGAAAATACGCTCGTAGGCCCCTTTCAAAGCGCGCACAATTTCATTGTCTCGAGGTCTGCATGTATCCCCAAGGCTGTGGCGTACAACTGTGCTGTAAAAATCACTCTACATGTTTTGGGTCAGAATCTAGGATGAGCTGCGATTTGGTCTCGACAATAATAATACAGTCTGGCAAAATCGCGCATTGATTGAGGTACCTTAGGTTATCGCACTAATGAAATAGGAAGGTGGGTCCAGTCATTGAACGCCTCATTCCGCTCTTCAAGCCCAAGCATATTTTGCCTTATTGTCTGTGTAGAGCAGAATGGTTTCGGCTGGGCCGAGCGGAAAATTATAATTGCGCATGCCTTTAACGAGGACCAATAGAGGGTGCACATGTGGTTCATTCAAGCTTCGCCTACAGCTTTCCAAAATCTCAGGAGTGCTAATCGTGTGCAATAGCATTTCATGTTTTCCGCTCAAAATCACCGAGTTTCGGAGTAAGGGTCCGAATTATGCTCTGAAGATTTTTTCGCGGTGTTCTTGCCTGACAGGCTGTTGTGGCACGCCGTCTAGCGCTTGTTTGACAGTCATGCAAGCTACCTCGCGCGCTTTCGCTTTCACCAGCAGTCACGCATGGGAAAAGAGACAAGATTCATTCAATTAACAAGCAATGCTCTGGCGCTTTTCATCCATTGCATTGCCTCAACGTCGCACCCTCGGTGCTGACCGTTCGACAGCAACAGGACGAGCTGATGGAAACATCTGCTACCGCTGTTGCCATGCTCAGCTGCTGTTGTACTATACGAGCTTCTGATTTGCGACCGAGCTTGATCAGGCACTCGTGGAAGCCATGAAGCGCCCAAACATTATTCGGGTGCCGGAGTGCGCGAGGTAAGCTGTCATCCATTCCCAAATCTGCAGCATACACAGCTGCAGCTTCTTCGACACGGCCTTGTTCGAGAAGTAGCGCCCCATACGCATGTCGTGTTGGCTGCATCCAACCCCACGGCTCATCGTAGGGCAAGTTATCATCAAGGACAATTGAGCGTCGCAAATGGTCGAATGCAAGATCATAGTTCTTGCGCCGATACTCCAGCTCACCCTCAAGCATGGAACGAGCAACTGCCAGTATATCGACACATTTATTGTTGAACAGTGTACGTGACGGAGAGACACGTTCCACGGCTTTCTCAAATTGGCTCTGCTCCTGTTCAGCCTGCTCAATGTGGCCACTTGCTGCATAGGCCACGGTCTTTGCATAGCGCATCATAGCGGTTGTTACACAATGGAGCTCTTGGTCTCTCGGCAATTCAAGTTCCATAATGTCTTGCCATCTACCAAAACGGACAAGAACGTGAACCCGGGCGCTGAGAAATCCTTCCAGCCAGTCGGCCATTGGTGGCGACTTTACTAGCAAAAGTTCGTCAGGAATTGAAGCTTCGAGCTTGCTGCATGTTTCCAGAGCAATTCTTGACTGGCCAGCAAACATTGCCGCATAGATACGGAAATGGTAGTCATGAGATCGATATAACGTGTAAAAGTTGAGCGGACCTGCTCGAGCTAGAAACTTCTCATCGGCTCGAATTGCATCCGAATTCGACGCAATTGCACGTCTATAATCCCCGCAAAGTATATCCAGATGAGTAGGCATATGATGTAGATGTCCAGCATCTGGTACAAGTCCACGAAGATGGTCAGCCACGTTTAGTGCTGCCTCAGGTGTTCCAGACATTTCCATGAGGTGTATGTACAAGTGTAGCAAGCCCGGATGGGACAAGGCGCCGTCCTGAGCCAGAGCACAATCCAGTACATCTTTTGCTTCCAGCGTGCGAGCACCTGTAGCTGGCTCTCCGGTAGACAAGTCCCACAGAGCCCACGGAGTGAGATTCATTAGTGCATCTGCATAAAGACTGGCCACATCAAGGTCCAAGGGAAATTTCCGATAGACATTTTCCATAGCTCTAGCATATTCTTTGTTCCATATTGAGCAATCATTCGGCGCTTCTTGTTGCGGATATCGGTATTGAAGTGCGTGGATCAGTGCCTTCTCAACGCTGGTCACAGTTGAAGCGCTTGTCTTGGCTCGCGAAGCAGCTCGGTGTGTTCGGCTCACAGTCGTGTCAAGATCTTTCTCATCAAAATATTCCCACGGCTTGTTATAATTTGGCCCAAGCGAATATGCAAGGCCCCAATGCGCCATTGCGCACTCGGAGTCGTGGGCAATGGCCTGCTCGAAGCATTGAGCAGCTTCTTCATGGTTGAAAGCATAGCTCCAGATAAGCCCGCGATTGAACCAGATTTGTGCGTGATCATTGCTCGTGGTCACTATGCGCTTGAACGATCCGAGATCATAGTATTCTGTTTGCGAGGGTACAGCCTCGCGCTTCGCCATGTTGTGGATGTAAGAAGTGGAACAAGTCGCAAAGCTACCCGCCATGGCACGTTTATAATTGCGATACGAAGCCCATGTCTCCGCTTTTGCTCGGGTGGATTGACCAGATTCACCCGCGATCTTGTTCGAGCTTAACATGTATGGGTGGGTTTTCGCGACTCTCTAGGATGTGAGAACGAACACTGTTGGCCGAATGTGTAGTTCTTCGTCTTACATGACTTGTCGTTAAAATATTGTGAGGCATTTTGGATTGCTGCAGAGATGGTAGGCGTCGTGCATCATTCTCAGGCTGGTATGAAACAATCGATTCGTTAGTACAGATGTGCTTTCTTGATCAAGTCTGACCTGGTGAGTCGCCCAGTAGATCTAATTGAGAAGAGTCGACAGTACAGTGAGAGTGATGAGAAGGGACTCAGACCGACAACCTGCGAGCACGTATCCGCCATCCAGCGCAGCTCAGTGGAGAACCGGCTTAAAGCAAACTGTTCAATGCTTCCTTGCTACACACGGTAGCTCAAATATTGTCTCGAAAAGCTTGCTCTTCAGGGCCTGATTCATGCCATCTCTGCTGATGGGAAAGTCAGGAGCTTCTCCAAGTGATCATTCGTACACATACAATCGTACACGATAAAGGCTGTTCACTAGTTACAGCGGCCTGTCAATTGAGTTGCTTCATCGCCTCGCCATTCTTCGGTTTGCTGCTGATTGTACATATCTCGTCAGACACGCGAAAAACGCATGCGACCATGAATTCAAAAGAACCCCAGCTGAAAAGAATCCGCTTACCATAAAGGGCTAAGCGTAGACAGGCATCTTGGTGGTCGCACTATGGGGTGGTATTGGTAGATGGTCACGTTACTGCTTGGCAACCGCGGCATGTTACCTCTGCACCAATGGGGTTCAACAGCTCTCCTCTTCATCACAACACGATTGCTATCTGTACCATCTATACGGACCGCCATCCCAGCCATCAGGCTGTGATGCGTTACAGATAGGCCAAATGCAGGCACTCGTACAGTTTCATGGGCGAATTACGCATTGATAGCCATGGTTCTTGCAAGCCCATTGGGTGACAGACTCGAACCGTCCCCACGTGCTTGCCTAAGCTCCGTATACCGAACTGCCTCGCGTCTATTCGCTGATCGCTGGCCAAGCCTACTGCTGCACGAATTATGGTTTCATGCAAGCAATGGCATTGCGGATCTCTTGTACTAGGTGGTACTACCAAACCGGGATTGTATAAGTGGAAGCTCTTGATGGCTACGAGTTTATGATGAATGCGCTCCCAATCTCAATCCTAGTGGCTATTTCCCCTCACCCCCCATCTCTGGCTTCCAACATAGTGTAAAGTGATTGCATGTCTTCAACCATGTCTGCTGTTGATGATAAAGCTCCGACCAAGGATGGTGTCGGCGTTTTGTCCAAGCAGGACATCGAGCAACAACCAGACCACATATCTGTCGACAAAGGCGATGTTCTCGGCACTGAACATGTCGACCCTGTGCTCGACGCGAAAATACGTCTAGTCAACGATACCATCGATGAGATTGGCATGACTGGATATCAGTGGAAGCTCTTCGTCCTGAATGGATTTGGGTGAGTCGCATTGACTGCTGCGGGACAAATACTACGAACGAATGCTAGTACAACAGCGATGGTCATTGAGTTCATTTACAGATATGCTGTTGACTCCCAAATCTTGCTCGTCCAGTCCATCATCGCAGGACAGGCAGTTCTCGAGTTCCAGCCATCTTTCACAAAGGGTACGTCGACCAAACAGAGCGTACGCCCATTCTAACAATGACAAGGTCTCACGATCGCCGTTTATGTCGGTATGCTTGTTGGAGCCCTGTTCTGGGGCCTCTCCGCCGATATCATTGGTCGCAAATTCGCCTTCAATATGTCGCTCATGATCTCGTCCATCTTCTGTATTGTCGCCGGTGCCTCACCAAACTGGATCGTCCTTGGTCTTTTCGCCTGCCTGGCTGCATTTGGCAGTGGAGGCAATCTCGTCCTTGACACGGCAGTGTTCCTGGAATACATCCCAAGTAAAGAGCAGTGGCTTGTTACACTCATGGCGGCTTGGTGGGGTCTCGGGCAGCTCATTGCTGGTCTCTTCGCCTGGGCTTTCCTGCCCAACTTTTCCTGCTCCGATGCTGCAACCTGTACATACGGCAACAACAAAGGATGGCGATACGTGTGGTATGCAAACGGCGCTCTTGTCTTCGTAATGTCGCTATTGCGCATTACAGTCATCAAGCTGAGGGAGACACCAAAGTTTCTGGTTGGCGAGGGCAAAGACGCAGAGGTGGTCGAGACGCTTCAATTCATTGCGAACAAGTACAATCGGCCTTGCAGCCTGACTCTTGAACGACTGGAAGCCTGCGGTTTCACGGATCGAGGTGGAGCAGAACACGCGAAAAGCCGATTCTCCTTCGGTGAGGTCGGCGTACATCTTGGAGGCCTTTTCGCGACCAAGCGGCTTGGGTTATCAACTTCCCTCATTTGGTTTTCGTGGCTTCTCATCGGGCTTGCCTATCCGTTGTACAACGTCTTCCTCCCGACATACCTCGCGACTCGTGGCGCAGAGTTTGGACAGACCTCTAACTACATAACGTGGCGCAACTATGCCATTGCGAACGTTTGTTCCATCCCTAGTCCAATCCTAGCGGGTTACATGTGCAAGAGTCGTTGGTTTTGGGGCAGGAGGGGAACGATGGTTCGTTAGCACTTTCCAGTGCTTGCTGCGTTCGACGATATTGATGTTGTACAGATTATCGGCGCCCTCGTCACCATGGCTTTCTTCTTCGCTTACACTCAGGTTCGAAATAATGCCCAGAACTTGGCCTTCACTTGCTGCATCGGATTTTGTTTGGTAAGTCAATCTTTCTTCTTATATCGCTTCTTCTTTGCGCTCCACAGTCCGCACCATGTGCCGCAAGAAGTGTTCCTCCGTCTATAACAACAATCAAACAGTTGCGTGTCTATCCTTGGGTTACTTTCCAGGTTACCACTCGACTATGCAGCGACCTGGAATGTCGTATATCGTCTCAAAACGATGCTTCTGATGAAGGCGCACAATATGTACCATCCTAGATCAACAGTCATACCAAGTCGCTCTGTCAGCAGCTCAGTCTCTACATGCAATCAAATAGCAATCGAAGAAACAGTGTTCATGATTTCGAGCTGTCGCTGCGGACGCCAATTACTCATGCCTATGTCGCGTTTTGAGGCTTGGTCCAGCCATCTCCCCAAAGCAACAATAGTACCTCTTGCCCGGTACGAATGAATCATTCTCAGGACTAGATACATGATATCCGACATCTAATTCATTCTGGAAAACTCAGCCTTGACAAACGCATCTTCTGGCTCGCAAAAGCCAAGTCTTGTGAAGTCTTGCGAAGCTACCCTCTCCGACTTGGTCTCCGTAAAGCTTCTTCATCTTCTTCTGGAGTGGATAGGAACCCACACAGTCCTTTGCTTCAGATTCCGGTGGATTTCGCAATCGCTGAGACTCTGGCTGTCCCCATCCTCACCGCCCCCGGATATCGACCCCTCAACGCGCCTATTCAGGACCTTATACAGACGTCGGCCACGCACAGAATCATCATGATGCTTTCTTCGCTCATAGTATCTGAATTATCGTGCTAACACCCTTTCTAGAACATTTATTATGGAACTCTCTATGCATACACACCAGAAGTATTGCCATCTGCTCATCGTGGTACCGGAAATGGTATTGCAATTGGTCTCAATCGCATTATGGGTATCATGAGTGCTGTAATTGCTACGTATGTTGGCTCTTTTTCTCGTTTCTCCTTTCGACTGCGCCTCGCTCTTGCGTAGTTGCGATCAGGTGCACGTTCCAATTACCTGAAACAACTTCCAAACGCGTAGATCCTGGCACGATCTGAATCGCTATTTGCCCTTGCACCACAATTTCGTCCACCTTTCGTCGATGTTGCAGTTTGATCTTCTTGCTCCCTTCGCGACCTGCACTTCCGTTGTCCATTGCTTGTTGTTTGTGGGTCTGCCTCATTTATTGACTGTTTCACAGATATGCAGACACCAGCACTCCTGTCCCAATCTACATTTGCGCTGCGCTGTATATTGTCATGTCTTGCGTGGCAGCAGCTTTCCCTTTCGAGCCAATGGGCAAACGAAGCTCGTAGGGAGGAAACATTTGCTGATGTTGACCTAGAGCGGAGCATAGCGAGTCCACGATGTTTCGAGTTACGGTGTAGGTAGCCAATATGAAAGCAGCGCTTCCGTCCTGTGTTTAATTAGGCTGTGGATCTGCTGCTGTTTTGCCTAAGCAGTCATGCTAGGGTTCGTTACTATTCACGTCTTGGCGGCATACCGGCACCACCTCCACAGTTGTGAGTGATAGCCATGCTGTGACCACCTCACGGTCCGCGTAAGCTGCGCAACATCATCATAAAACGAATATCCAAATCTGCCATGAAATGCTGGACACTCTCCCTTTTCCCTCAAAGCACCCATTTATGACCTTTCTTGTTGCATCTTTTGTTTTCGTCCAGCCATCTTCGCCATTTCGGCATTACACTCATTTTTGAAGCTCAAGTCGACTAAATCACCAACATACAACACACTCTTTTTGAACCTGAACATCTCAATCATCCTGTTTGACCAAACTTTGTAGACTTCAAAATGTCACCAGTAAGGCTCGATACCATGTTTCTATCCTATAACTACTCACAAAATCACTCTGTAGGTTTCGGTCAAGTCTGTCGCTCTGGCAGCGACTTCATTGTTCTCATCCCTTGCCACCGCCGTCCAACCCCTTACAGTTTCGGGATCCAACTTTGTCACAAACTCAACCGGTGACCGATTCTCCATGATCGGTGTTGACTATCAACCTGGTGGCTCTTCCGGGTTCACTAGCAAGGCGGACCCACTGAGCGACCCTGCTGTTTGCTTGCGCGATGCCATTCTCATGCAGCACCTCGGTGTGAACGTTATCCGTATCTACAACTTGGATGCAGGCCTCGACCACAACGAGTGTGCCTCCATTTTCAATGCCGCTGGTATCTACATGCTTCTGGATGTCAACAGCGGACTTTACGGAACCTACATTGATCGCAGCAACCCATCATCCACATACACTTTGGAGTACCTCCAACACATCTTTGGCATCATCGAAGCATTTGCGCCATTCCCCAACACCCTCGGCTTCTTTGCTGGCAATGAAATTATCAACGAGGACAGTGTCTACAAGGCTCCGGCTTACATTCGTGCTGTTGTCCGTGACATGAAGGAGTACATTGCCAACAATGTCGCCCGCTCAGTCGGTGTCGGTTACTCCGCTGCAGACGTCGCAACCATGCTTACCGATACCTGGAACTACCTTGGCTGCGAACTTTCCAACTCTACCGAGTCCAAGATTGACTTCTTCGGCCTCAACGATTACGAATGGTGCGGAGACTCCTCTTTCACCGAGTCTGGCTATGACTCCCTTGTCAAGATGTTCGACGGCACCAACATCCCAGTCTTCTTCTCCGAGTATGGTTGCAACAACGTCGAGCCCCGTACTTTTACCAACGTTCCCGTTCTCTACGGCGACCAGATGAGCGTCATGTCCGGTGGTCTCGTGTACGAGTATAGCGAGGAGTCAAGCAACTACGGTCTGGTCGATATCAACAGCACCACTGAAGTTACTCTCCTCTCGGACTACACCTACCTGCAAAAGGAGTACGCCAAGATCGACATCAAGTCCATCACTGCTGTGAACAAGACCGCCGAGGCACAAGCCGCCACCTCGTGCAAGCCTTCCCTCATCACCGAGTCTGCGTTCATCAACAACTGGGACCTCCCTGAGCGCCCATCTGGCGGTGACGCTCTTGTCTCTTCTGGTATTTCTTCGTCCAACCCAGGTTCTCTCGTTTCGGTCACCGCCACCACCATGGCCGCCACCGTCTACTCGCCCGATGCTTCAACAAAGGCTACCGGCCTCAGCCTTGTCATCCTCGACAGCGACGACAGCAACTACCCTGGCCTTGCCAGCACCTACAAGTCCAACGGAAAGTCCCAGGCACAGCCAACCTACAGCGGCGCGGACTCTGGCAGCTCTAGCTCAGGCAGCAGCTCGTCCAACTCCAGCTCCAGCAGCTCCCACGCCTCTGGCGCTTCTTCCATGGCCGCCCTCAACACTGGCGCTGTTTCCATTGCAGTGTTCGTCGCTTCGCTCTTCTTTTTGTAGATTGTTCGATAAACGCATAGAGGCTGGAGGCTTACACCATGGATTGTATGACAGATCTGCTTCTTCGTCTCTGGCTCACAGTGGCTGGAGCAATGCTACAAGCACGTCTTCTCTGTCTGTTACGACGCCCATGTTGACAAGCAGTGGGAGCAGCGATGCGACTAGTGCTGCTGCCACGAGTGAATCGTCCATTGGTGCGAGCACCAGTCCCAACAGCTCAGCCTCGGTCAGTGTAATGTCTTCCTCGGCTGGCCGAGAACTGGGCTTTGTCAATGGTGTTGCCGCTGCAATTGCTGGCATGGTGGTCTCGATGCTGTTCCTTTAGACACTAGAACTTGCCTGAGGTAGCTCGAGTCCGGGAGATTTCCTTTGTTGGACGGGAACTTA
The DNA here is from genome assembly GCA_027943355.1 of Dothideomycetes sp. NU200. Lineage (NCBI taxonomy): Eukaryota > Fungi > Ascomycota > Dothideomycetes > Dothideomycetes sp. NU200. The sequence continues at coordinate 496,084 of BSCJ01000019.1, read as the reverse complement.
TGGGGCTCTTGAAATAGACCGATCTCATTCTGCTTTACTTCTTTGCATGTGCTCGGTGTACCGGCCTTGTTCATACTTCTCATGTAGTGATTGGATTCGAACGCTATGCTCGGATGAAATTAAAGCATTGCCCACATATAGAAGGCCTGCCCTGCTCTGAAATATCAAACACCTTCCAATCAGACATGACGCGCATCATGATCGGAGATAGAGGCGTTGAATGTGGCGCCATGTCCCGCTAGAACATGCCTTGGAAGCTCTGCCGAGGTTGCTTATCTCACGCAAGCTTTCAGTTCCTGACGTTGTGAGTCTTAGGCCGCTTGTAGCCGACCTGTCATGCATCATCTATTGAGCCATGTCTGCGAGCCATATCTGCAGGGATCAACGGACACGAGCGCAGTCCACATGCAATTGCGGATAATGATGATTCCTTCAATACTACCATCTTTGCTGGACAATGTTAAACACTATGCTTTACAGTATGAAATGCATATATTCACGCTTTCACATCCGCTTGCGATGGCATATCTACTAACGGGTTGTCCGATTGCCCGAACTTACCCCCATTTTTGCCATGTGTGTCCGGTTACGCGTTTATTCGAGAGCGCTCGTTTTGGCAGATCGCTTTGGTAAAGATAAGGAACTCTGCTCTGAAGAGACCACTCCAACGCCACAACAGTAAATATACGCAAATCAATCAAAGGATGATCTCTAGCCTTATCTCTTCGAAGGTCGATTAGGCCTAGACTGAATCTAAGTGCTCATATGTGGTTCCTTCATTTCTAGCATGCTTAAGGATGATAAATACCGTGTCACCCGGAAGGTTTTTGGATCTGGATCGCTGTTTTGCAACGTGCGATTTTGAGGCGCGCATACGACAGAGACTGTCCTACACTTCCCCTGTAGAACGCCTAGTAGTTCTTCCACCATGCGCGTCCCTGTCACTGAAGCGCCTGTCCCTGAGAAGGCACTTGAGAGTAGTCCTGAATACTCCAAGACCGATGTTGAGGCTGGTGTTGCCGAACCGGTTGATGAGAGCCAGGTCCTCCATCGTGAGTTGAAGAGTCGTCATATGCAGATGATTGCAATTGGTGGTTCTATCGGCGCTGGTCTCTTTGTTTCATCTGGTGGCTCGCTCAGCACAGGAGGTCCTGGAAGCTTGGTAAGTAGCATGCGAACTGCTTCCGATGTAGTTTCTGGGTACTGACTATCAGTTCAGCTTATTGGTTTTATGTTGATCGGGTTGCTATTGCTGTTCACCATGCAGTCTCTCGGAGAGCTTGCTGTTATGTATCCCGTGAATGGTGCCTTCTTCGACTATTCTTTGCGATTCATCGATCCCTCATGGTTAGGAACATACCCTTGCCTTCTATTAGAGAGTTACGATTAACGTCTTTACCACTCCTTAGGGGCTTCTCCATGGGCTGGCTTTATGCCTTGAGTTGGTTCTGCGTCCTTCCTTACGAATTGACAGCGGCCGGCCTCACTATTCGCTTCTGGCGTGATGACTTGAACATCGGCATCTGGATCGCAGTCTTCCTGGCGGTCCTGATCATTATCCAGGTATTCGGCGTGCGTGGTTACGGTGAAGGTATGGATATACGTGCACGACTCACATGTCTCATACTTACGCTGTGCTCTTAGTCGAGTTCATTCTAGCAATCATCAAGATTGCTGCTTGCATTGGCTTCGTCATTCTTGCTATCGTCATCGATGTTGGTGGTGTACCTACTGACACCCGCGGTTACATTGGTGCGCACTACTGGCACGATCCAGGTGCTTTCAAAAATGGTTTCAAGGGCTTCGTGTCGGTCTTCACTAACGCTGCATTTGCTTTTGGCGGCACAGAGCTTGGTCAGTACTTCATGTCGCCCAGTCGGAGCACAAACTGATCACCTTCGCAGTCGGTCTCGCCGCAGCTGAGGCAGCCAACCCTCGTATCGCACTTCCAAAGGCGTCCAAGCAAGTGTTCTGGCGCATTACCGGCTTCTATGTCATCACTCTGTTCATGGTTGGTCTCATCGTGCCCTCAAACAGTGATCAGCTTCTCAATGCTGCCACTTCTGACACCAAGGATTCGCCCTTCGTCCTTGCCATCAGACTTGCAAATATCCAGGCCTTACCCTCCATTTTCAATGTTGTCATCACCATCTCGGTCATATCTGTCGCCAACTCTTGCACCTTTGCTTCCACAAGAACAATCCACGCTCTTGCTACCAAGAAGATGGCACCCAAGTTCTTGACCTGGCTAGACTCCAAGGGTCGTCCCGTGTGGGCCATTGTGATCCAGATCTGCTTCGGTTTGCTTGCCTTCATCAATGAAGCCAGTGTCGGTACCACCTTCTTCAACTGGCTCTTGTCAATAACTGGTCTTGCTGGACTCTTCTGCTGGGGCAGCATTTGCTTTGCGCACATCCGTTTCCGTGCCGGCTGGAAGGCCCAAGGTCGCACACTGGAAGAGATCCCATGGAGGAGTCCTCTTGGTGTTTGGGGTAGCTGGTGTGGCTTCATCCTTGTCGCACTTTGTCTGATCGCGGAGTTCTATATTTCTGTCTGGGTAAGCACCTGTTCGTCGTCTCCGTTTCCATCCAGTATTCTAATGCGTGTTATGAAGCCCCTCGGTACATCACCCAACGCGACCAGTTTCTTCGAAAACTACCTCGCGGCTGTCGTCGCAATTTTCCTCTGGCTGGCATGGAAGGTCTACAGCCGGGAATGGAAGATGTGGGTCAGCGCCAAAGATATGGATCTCGACACAGGCAGGAGACTCTTCGACGACGAAGAGGAAGCGAAGATTGATCAGGCCTTGCACAACAAGCCCATGTGGAAGAAAGTTGTTGACGCAATCTTCTAAGGTACGCCTGTATACTTATACAGACGGATGCGCGTATAGAATAGACCCTTTCTCCGGAAGGTTTTAGATCGCAATGCGTCCGCTGCTTTTTGTTGAGATATATAGCACATAGCTTCAGTAGCTGACCATATTTAATACAGAGTACCAACCAGTCTAGTTCTCGAAGCTGCACGGCTCTGGTAAGCTTGACAAATTCATGGGTCGTGTCCTCGGCACTAAAAAGCCCGAGTCATGATTTCTTGGCCAGTTTGATTTGAGCTCTAGGGCGACCCTGGCTTTTGTAAATGTACATCCCAGTGTGCATCTCTCGGGCATATCATTTCTTCAAAGAGGTATTCTCATACGATTTCTTACTGATAGTACGCTTGGCGCTCTCGCAACTTGATGACATGTCTGCTCGTCCGAATGTGAGGCGCATGAGATCATTACATGAAGTGGACGTGTCTAATGCACATCGAATGGTCGAGGAAACGTGGTTGAACATCTTGATTAAATAAACTAAGTTGAGATGAACTAAAGTCACGCCTCGTGCATCCGAAGTTGCCATTGCAAGCATTGCACAAGTTGTCGCAGACATGGTCTTTCTCTAGTACGGATTTCTCGAACCAGAAGAAGCAAATTGAGCTCCAGGGAACTGTGCACCATACACAAACACAGACTTTCCGGCTGGGAGATTGGGGCAGGCTCCAAGTCCAGCAAGAGCTGGAAGCAGCGTAGTGGCAATTGCCGACTGAGCTGAAGCAAGTGCTGCACCCTCAAACACATTGTCCAAGAAGCTAGGTACATCGGCTTGAATGGCTTGCGAGAGGAAACACCCGAGCTTGGCAGGATCAGAGAGGTCGTCAACCGAATTGATCAATCCGCCGGTGATGTCGCCGAGATCAACGCCGGAGAAGGAGTTGACCGTACCAGTATTGCCTCCTACTTGACAATTGGTAGGATAGGACGCGCATTGTTGTGCAGTAGATATCAGGATATCGGCAAGAGTCCAAGCATCGTCGGCTGCACGCTTGTACCAGCTACACGGAGGGTACGTCAGCATAATTTCTGGAAATGCATAGGTTGATCACTTACTTGTCAGGAATACGCTCGTGACCATACGTAAACACGAGCTTGTTATTCGCGTCGCGAGTGTATGAGAAGAAAGACTCAAACACCTCGGGGGTCATGACACCGCGTGGGAACTCTGCCGAATGATTGGCAAGGAGCTCGTAGGCAAACATGTGTGCGCCAAAGGTGAAAGCAACGCCTGCATATGCGGGAGAAAAGTAGTTCGGATTGGTCGCGATGGAGTGTAACTTCCGATTGTAGGAGTGTTGTGCAAGCACTTGCGGAGTGATGTTGCCTCCAGTCATGCTCGTGGCAAGATCAAGAAGCTCCTGAGCAAATTCAGGATATGAAGCACAATTGGAGTTCATTTCAGGTGCAAGCCAGTCTCCACGCGTGATGGAAGCATCTCCTTCGGTCTTCAGATGGCCATATGCGCAGATACCAGTCTCATTTCCGAGGAGGTCTCCGATAACACCGAGCGATTGAGTCTCATCTGAATGGTATCCGATAGACCACTTGCCAGACAGAGGATCGCCATCAAAAAATTGCGTAGCCGTTTGTAGGAAGATGGTAGCAGTCTTATCAAGACCAAAGGCCTCCCATAGTCCGGTATTGATACTGTTGGCATCGGCGATTCCATTCCGCGGCAGGTAGCCATGGTTGGCAGCGGCGTTAAGACCAGCGCATGGTCCACGAATATCACCTGGGCCAGGAGCTATGAATGCATTGTCGCCAGATGTGGACACCAATTGGCTCGCAGCATCGAAGCCGTTGTACAATGCGTGTGTAGGTGCACCTGGAAACTCGGGGAATGGCACCAAAGGTGCGATACGCTTTTCCAGTTCTCTTTTACCTGCGTTCCCCTTCATGAGCTCAGGGAATGCAGTGACTAAAGAGCCCTGGAGCAGGAAAGCAGAAAGTGTTTTGCGGCCGAACATATTGGTAATCTTGCTGAGGTCTAGATTGTGATTTCGATGATGGAGGCGAGGCGAAGGTCAACTTATATATGGCGAGGCTCAGTCCCGAGTTGAGGACGTTCCGTAGATATGTTGCATGTCGATCGCCCAATGCCTTGACATAGGATATGATAGTGACCCTGATCCTATGTTGTAGCCATGCTAGTAGCCGCTGAGAGCTTATCACTAGTGGGCACTTGCGGGCGTATGGATGACACTCCACTTAGGATAAAGCCTTCCATCAATTTGCTGGACAGGTAAGGTTGCCACCGTGCGGCATAGCTGGTGCATGGTTCATATTCCAAGATGTATCGCACATTAGTATCGCAGATCTACGCCACTAAACGAGTCAGAAGTTCAGGTAGCATAGAGTGCAACGAGAACATGAGAAGGAAAGCTCTTTCAATGCGACATGGTACGTTCAAGCACTTTTCACTTTGAAAAATACTATACACAAGACTCCATACTGTGGTCCTTTGTGTGACCTAACACCTTGTGTGAATCCATGTGCTCGTCTGTAGAAGCTCATGATGCCCACCTCCAAGGGGATATGCAAAGGATTGCTGGGAGTGCAGCTGTTGTAGTGCTCGATAGCAACCACTACTTAGCGGAATAAAGCCATGGTGTTTCATGCCGGTATGCCTGGACCCGTGCGGAATTGAGATCGACCGCGGAGCCGTGTCGTGAAGATGTTCCAGTAACGTGGATGTTTGCGACCACTGGACTCGAAATGAGGGGAAGTGCGGAGAGGATTGTTTATTGCCGGGTTAGTGATCCTTGGCAACTTCCTCAAAGCTTCTTAGTGAGAACTGTATATTTAACCATAAATTAAGCGTAAATTGCATGACCGCGGCGGCCTCGGCTTCGGCCTGAAATCTCCTTGCATGATCTGAATACACTTGTTGGTCTCGTGCTAATACAGCAGTCACTAGCCGTTACAGAAGAGATTTTCATGTAATCCAGCTGAGCAGTGGAGCAGATTGGCAGGCTAGAAATCAGCTCAAGTGCAACAAGACACAGGAATTCAATGGCAGAATCGCAGTGGCAATTGCTCATTTGTCCGCGTGACAATGGTGGTATCAACCGCTACTAGACACGACGTTGGTTATGCAAGGGAGCCCCCAGCCGATGATCCTTACTAGACCCTTCTAGATTTGTAATGCAGGACCTGTGAGAGGGCAGATAAACACAAAACGTACACATGGTTTGAAGATCAACACGCGCAGAAGCAGGCTTGGTCGGATCCTAAGGTTTGGAAATGGCCGGCCAGGGACCATTCGCGGGGTATAACAACGAAGGCGTTACTAGCTCAAATGATATAATCGCCTCACACCCTTCAGACGGATCAACCTTTCGACTATGTCCTAATGCTAGCCCTTGAGACCATGTCACCCCAGTCCGCACACCCGTAGAGATCGCTGTTAGGAAATCTAAGCCGGTCAGGCGGAAGTGTCATGATTCAATTGTGATTTATGAGAGAAGCCATCGTGGGCTGAATGACAGTCTCGGAAGCTGGAAGCTGAAAACTAACCCCCTCCGACGAATCTTGCTCGCTTGTGAAGAATCAAGCTATCCAAAGCCAGAACGATATGACCCCTAGGTGTCCCGCAGATAGACTCGACAGCTTGATCTCGCAGCAGATGAAGACAAAAGCCTAGGTTTCGATGGGGAGATGGATAGCGTAGTTTGTACTGCATAACGACTATTGCTAATTCCTTTTGATAAGCTCGTTGGACACTGTAAGCTTTTCATAAAGCCATGCGGAAAGTCTGACGCTGGAATCGTCAAACAATCTCGTAGCGAGCTCTGCTAACAAAAGCGAAAAAGCTAGTGATATGAGTTGTGGCACTAGGAAGTTCACCTCCATACCGAATGGACCAGTCTCGGGAAGCTGAAACTTGTTGAGCCACCAGGGAATCATCTCAAGATGCGTGGGACTGGTACGACCGCTAGCTGCATAGAGTCGATCGCCGAGGGTCCATAGTACAGGTCCTTGGACGAGATAAAAGGAAAACGAGATACGTCCGAGATACTGGCAAAAACGTGATTCGAAAAAGAACTTGACTCGTGGGATACGTGGTGTAGAGACCATGATAAAGGCTGCTGCCCACGAAAGGTAGAACCATTGCATTTCTTCGAAAGTTTCAGGCTTGAGGAGAGAAAGATAATACCAGCCCGGTGAGTTCCTCAGGTGAGATATATCATTGCCGATGCATGGAACACCGCCTAGATATAGACCCATAGCAAAGACCACATAGAAGACCCAGGGACCAATCGTACGGAGCGATGTGAAGATTCGAGGAAGTCCGTCATTGCTTGCAAGGAGGTCGAGGTCTGCGAGAAGCATACCGACAACGAACAGTGCGCAATACCAACCTTGGACAATGTAGAAGAAGTATAAGATCAGGGCGGCTTCGGAGCAGAGACGAGCGACTGTGGTGAACTTTGCGAATGCTAGCATCGAGGTATAGACCACAAGCGAACCTCGAAACTCAACAGGTATTGACCAGGTTTGATCGTTGTATTTCGTCGAAGTCTGTCCCTGGAACACGAATGAGTAGGTCGCAAAGTCGCGGAACCACTTCCAGGCTTCCGCTATGTATGATCCTGCTGGCGCATCAGAGGATCCGTTCGGTGATCTGATGCCTAACAGATGCCAGCTTGACATCCACAGAAAAGTGGTACAAATCACTGGGATATAGAGCCGTAGCCATCTCCTGAAAATTGAGGATCCGAGAGTGTCGGCTAGTTCTAGTATCTCCTCGGCCTGGAGCAGACTGATCGGCTTGATAGAAAGAACGTAGCCAGAGATGACATAGAAGATTGCCACGGCCAAGTTACCGCCAGAGAAGAGGATGCGAATCCCAGGGAGACAGACAAAATAGTATTCGCCTTTCCACCCGAAAGCATTTTCAAGGACAGACTGGCCTTGAACGTCGAAATGACCCCATATTTGATGATGTAGTGAAAACACAAGCAAGGCCGCAAAGCCCCTCAGCCCGTCCAGATAAGCCGTTTTACGTAGTGGCTGACGTGTTGTTGTTTGCGTGAGAAGCTTGCCCAATCGGTATAGAAGAAAGTCTTCGCAGAATCGAATGGATGACGTTGGCTCTGAGGACCTCAAGTCTACTTCCGGCTGGTCAAGCATTACCCCAAGATCGTCGGATCCTTGTAAAGGGGTTGAAGATGTCCAGAATCCTAAGATCCGCATACTAGGCTAATAGAGGTTGCTGTTCGCGTCTATGAAGGCATCGTTATAATGATGTGAGACGTGACAGGAATGTCCTTAGTTGGTGAGCTGAACGGTGTTGTCGAACGTTTCGCTGTAGCTGAATCATTGCGCTAAGAAAGGCACTCCAACCAATTACAGAAGGGCCCGTTTATTTAAGATGAAGCTTATGTGTACTCCTGTAGACACGCATAAAGCGATTCCGCGTTGGTATACATGAAAGTGAGCGGCACTCCGGTCTCCCATGATTAACAGTAACTCGAGAACAAGGTCAACAACGACGGAAAGCGATTTGAAACATAGTCAATGATGTATGGCTTCTTTTGTTGCTCTGCGCTGCGTCCTTTGTGAAGGCCATCTTCATATTGTCACCCACAGCTTCACCAACTAGTAGCGCAGTATCACACAATAGGGCTAAGCAGAGATGATGACCGTTGGAGTGACCACCACGATGATCATTGATAATGCGCGTTGTATATCATTCGCGACTTTCAAGGATGAGAGTGCGCAGCTGAACTTCCGTCTTTGGCTGCATCAAACAGTATATGAGTCATGAACACACGCTAGAGCTATAGAAGTATAATGTGACTGGCTGATAGATCATGCTAGCGAGTCGGAAATATCTTGGCTACAGATCTTGTTGCGACACACCTTGCCCAGTCCCCAGGCCTAAGCCCTCCTTCTTCGTCCAATGTCTGCATGTTGCTGTCACCGAATCGCCATGACAACGTTTTACGTGGCGGACAATAGACCAATGAATACTCGAACATGGAGGGCTAAAACCATGGCTGTTCGCTGGGCGGCACTCTCAAGAGGAAACAAGGAGTGGCGAGACCACTTTCAGCGCCACAAGACAGAGAACACTGTTCTTTCCACGCATGTGGTACCATTTAGAGGTTTGAAGTATTGCTTTTAGGTCCAGCATGATTTGACCACTTCAATATCTGCTTTACGACGACCTCACGTGCGACATCTCTGGAAATACACATTGTATTGACACATCTTGAACGAGAAAAGAGACAGGGTTGCCCCAGCAATCATTTCTCTGCAAATGCCACCTCCCAACAACAATCTTGCAGTCTACATCTCCACATGATCATTGCCAACTCGTTTTCATCCAAGTTACAATCACAGTCCTTTATTATCGTGTCATTTTCATCACCGGCTTCATATCCTACTTCTGCACTCTCTTGTGGCTCATTTCCACCATAAGCCCAAGCTTCATCTCCGCTCGCCCGCCGCAACTGTAAATAGCCTGTAAGTTTGCCGACAATCATCATCAATTCCTGCCTGTCTCCTTCAGCTATTACCTTCATGCGCGTCCAGTATTCCAGGAGTTCATTTGCGGAAGCTATCAGTGTTTCCAGATGGGCGATCTTGGCTTCGAGATCGATATCTGTATCCCTTTCAGAAACCGCAGGGAGATGAAGTGCATGACTAATGGTGTGATCGCTCGAGGGATGAGTGTCACCAGTGACACGTCCATTCGCGTACAATGTTGTACTTGACACGATCATAGGCACAGCATAGGGAGAAGGCGGCGGAGCTGGTAATGGAAAAATGAAGCTGCCACCAACTCGTCTCCAAGTCAAGTCTGTGATGCCTGTGCAGGCGGAGGCAGCAGGATTCGGCGTTCTATCCCTTCCCAGAAAGCAGCTTTCGTGGGTCGCTTGTCCATCAACGGCACTGTCGCGGCGCACGCCGTCAACTTGCACTTCTGCAATCATTGACTTGGCGCGGAAGCGTGGCGTGACGACCTTTACGCAGCGGCTCGCTCCTGTGATGGTCACCAATCAGCACAATGCCCCAGCGTTCTTCAATGGACAGATATCGAGCGCGGAACAAAGGGCAACCCCATATGAGAAGTGGAGTGACAGGGAAAGAAGGCGCATGTGAACTCAACGGTCAAGACACAGGCAGGCCAAAGCCTGATGACAGAGCGTGCAAATAAGCCACTAACCCTTCGATCCCATATCTGTAGCCAGGTGAAGCGCGCCCAGCGGCGAGCTCGGAGTACGTGGAGTCTGAAGAGTGTGCCGTCCGCGTGGATTCGATCAAGAATGCGCATTGGAGTGACACGGACTTTGTATGTAGAGAAGAGGGAAATGTTCAGGCTGAGTAGTAGTGCAGATAGAGAGAAGTGGTCGTACTTGAAAGATGTAATAACAATTGGTGTGAAAGAAGGGTCAGTAGTGGCAGCCCTGCTATCTATAGCAAGGTCAATTGGGTTTCGCTGTATCGCCGATGGAGTCGTGGACTGGTGTGTGAATATGAAGCTAATAGCACCCCACACTCCGAAGAAGGGTCTTTGAAACGATGTGACTGAAACCTATGCTGACTTTCTTAGAAATGAATGGAAGCTTCAAACGTCTTTATGTGATTGAAGTTTGGGCTGGTGTGGTTGCAAGGCCAATGCGAGCAACAGCAACTCCACGAGGCTTGATCATGAGGGCATTGTTCTTCCTCACACTCTGCAAGCATTGCAAGCGCTGACTTTCTGCCTTTTGGGATCCAGACTTGTGCCGAAAAGTGAGGCTCGACAACGGAGTTTGTCACAGGACTCGAATTTGCGGATACCGTCGGAGACGCCGAGGTTGGTTCAGGGCAGGGTCGAGGAAACACATACGGATTCGGGCCACTGATCTGGCATACGAACAAGAGTCTCTGAGATCAAGGGCCTGCATGAGAGAGGGAGCTGAGAAGATGGGTCGACTGCCTCACACAGCCACAGTATGAACATGTTCGCGACTGAGCACATGCGACAGCTATAACAGATATGTGTGCTGTTCCTGCAGCTCTGGTTTATTCAGACATGTGGCGCATGATGGGGCAGTCTAGACTTCATAATGGTGGAAAAGGGTGAATGCACTCGTGGCGGTGCAGTTGTGGCTTCGTCTCGGTCAGAGCGAAGGCGCTCACTTTCTTTCGTCTATCGTCGACGATATATATTTTCCCCATCACGCAGGTGCAAGCGAATGACTGCAGGCAATACACCTCGGTGAGACAAAATTTCTCGTGGGGATCTTGAATGACCATCTCCGCGGTGGTGATTCAGAAAGCTCCCCTTCAATTGGCGAGCCTGCAATCTTCAGCTCCACTTTGGCAAGATAGGTATATCATACGACGGAAACCCTTCGTTGTTGGTGCATACTGGGGTAAATGGCGGCAATTGATGATTGCGCGATCAATAGCACTAACATGGGATCGGAGCAGTCAGACAGTGCCGATCGAGGCGCAGATCAAACCAGACATCACATGTAGAAGGGTCGGTACCGATCTTGAACGTGTTTCATTCTACACTTCTCGCACCAGCTTCAGGGGAACCACAAGAGCATCGGACCTGTACCTGGTATGGAATTGCCTTTGCTTGAAGGGCGCCAAGATCAGGGACTTAGGGTTCAAAAATCGGAGAAAAGGAGTGGAGACCTGTGTGCGAACTGTGACAGGGTCATAGTTTTGCATGTGGGTACAAATATGTTAGATCCATTGAATTTCCTAAGGATAAAAGCTAGTATGGAAAGACGTTGCGACAAAGCACCGAGCCAGACAACTAGAGACACAAAGTGCACAGAGGCGAGGAGCTCCTCCGTTGACCTCACACAGTTGAAAGATGTGAGAGTGATTGTCTCGAAGGATCGCCGCCAAGCACTGCGAATCTGGAACTTCGATAATATGGGAATGGTCAGCCAGCACGTGAAGACTATAGTTTGCATGTGAGAGAGCCAACAGTTTTCAAGGTGGCATTGCAAGGCCGTATCAAGATTGATGAATGGTGCATCGATGAAACTGCTTAACTACTTGTTGATTTGCAGTACATTATTAAGGAGAACAAGTCAAATTTCAAATGTGTACTTCACGGATGGACCGAGCAACGGTGAGAGCGAGAAACAGTTTGGACGTTGGAAAAGATTATTACCTCCACAGCCTTAACCTTGTTTAGTGACGAGGCGGCGTCGCTTGTTTTGTAACTACGACACGGCTCGAATAATGGAGACGATGGTGACAATTTTACGGTCCTCGTCTGGGATAAGTATAGACGTGAATAGGAGGTGACTGTAACAAATTTAATACGTCCAGAATGTCATGAATACTTCTGCTCGCGTAGCCCTGCCCGTGAGCATAACAGTTGGAGGACGGGAATCATGATGATCACGATGATGCAATGCTATTGAAGATCGGGACAAGCCAAGGCATTTCGAAGCTCAAGTTTGGCGAGTCAGTCAATTAAGTTTCAACCGCCATGCACGAAAGAGGTGTGTGGAAACGACGAGGATGACGAGGCAGTAACACACCCAATCACAACGAGGAACTCGTGGTGAGGGAGAGTGGCTGGGTTTCTTGCAAGGGACAGCAGTGTGCAGCAAAGCGAGAGCTGGCAGGAGACTCTTGTGCAAGCGACTGCAGATGCAGTGTCCGGCCCCTCGTGCAATATTGACAGGCATCCGGTTGCACATGCGCAGCTGATCGCTTGGCCTAGACTCCACATCGAAAGACCTTGTCTGTCTCCATCGCCATGGTATAGCGCCGTGAGGTCCGACAATTAATTGCATGGCGGATGATATTGGAGAAAGAAAAGGTGGTGGCAGTGTGCTGTGGCTGGAGTGAAGCTTGGCAGCAAAGTCTATTCAAAATAAGTGACGGCTCGAGCGCAAGATTCGGCCAGACCTGCGCCAACCGCGACGCTCTGACGCAACAAACCTGATTTTGCAAGCACGGGGGCGCACGTCAGAAGCTGCAGGTGCAGGAGCTCTCAAATTTGTTGTTCGCAGTTTCTGTGTTTGTCAACGGAGACGGCTGAGACACGCGAAGCTACTGGAGCTTAGCCTGCAACGAGCTGCACCAGTCTGAGGTAGTCTACGCAAGAGCGACCAAGTCATACACACGAGGCGCTTGAGGAGATTGGCTGTGCAGATCTCGCAGATACAAGTAGATGCAACCCCATCTTTCTGCTTTTATTGCTGTCATTCCAGCATCGTATTGAACCCACCCAGGACCGTCGCTTGTCCATTATCCGCATCTCTGTCTCTTACCTCCCATCCATCATCCTCTGCTTGTAGTCCAGCAGTGATAGCAGCGCCCACCAGTCGCAATCATGTCTTCCGGCGCGGGCAGCCATCAGGACAACCCAACCACTCCTCCCCTGACCACATTTCTCTCCACATTGGTACCTGTGCTAGTCATCTCTACCATTGTCCTCTCCGTCTTTTTGTTCTTCAGACCCAAGATCCAGCGCGTCTATGAACCCCGTTCATACATTCCGCTCTTGGATGAGCACGAGAAAACACCCAAACCCTCCAACAGTCGATTTGGCTGGATCAAGGACTACAAGAGCCTCGACGACGGCCACGTCCTCAGCCACTCGTCGCTCGACAACTTCTTCTTCCTCCGCCTGTTCAAGGTTCTCTTTGTCATTTGTCTTGTTGGTTCGATAATCACGTGGCCCATTCTTTTTCCCGTCAATGCCACAGGTATGCTTCATCAATGATCTTGCCTTTCTCAGGAGAGAGCACACCGGCTAACTCCTGCGCAAGGCGGAAACGGTGGCATTCAATTCAACATCCTATCATTCAGCAATGTCAAGATTCCGGAACACGTCAACTATTACTATGCCCACGCCCTGGTCGGCTGGGTCTTTATGGGTATGTGTTCGGGCTGCGTGTGGAACGGAGAGATGGGAGAGTCGCTGACCGTGGACAACCAACAGCCTTCGTCATGCTGGTCATTACCCGTGAGACCGTCTTTTTCATCAACATCCGCCAGGAGATGATGCTGTCCCAATCTTACCGTAGCCGCATGTCGACCAAGACGTGCCTCTTCACCAGCGTCCCGGAGAACATGCGCAACGAGACTTCGATGCGTGAGCTCTTCGCCGGCGTGCGCAACGTCTGGATCCAGCCCAACGTCAAGGAGCTCAACGACCTCGTCAAGCAGCGCGACAAGGCCACCAACAAGCTCGAGGCCGCCGAGAACAAGCTGTGCATTAACCTGGTCAAGAACCGCAAGAAGGCAGAGAAGAAGGCGGCCAAGGCAGCCAAGAAGGGTAAAACCGACAACAACAACGATATCGCTCTGGTCGAGAGTGGCCCTGATGGAGAGCGCCCTCGTATTGAGATCAACAAGAAGGACCGTCCCACTCACCGTCTCAAGTTCCTCATCGGCAAGAAGGTCGATACCATCGACTGGGCCCGCCCCGAGATTGTCAAGCTCAACGACGAGATCAACGCAAAGTCGACCGAAGTCAATAAGGCCGACAAGGTGCCTGCCGTCTTTGTCGAGTTCGAGTCTATGGAGGCTGCCATGGCTGCTTTCCGCCAGGTTGCCAAGCAGAAGAAGCGTCAAATCACCCCCATGACACTCGGTGTACAGCCCGAGGACATCATCTGGAAGAATCTGAGCAACACCAACATCAAGAACAAGATCTTTTCCATTGCCTGCAACACTTTCGTCACCATCCTCGTCATCTTCTGGGCCATCCCCGTCGCCTTTGTCGGTGCCATTTCCAACATTGGCTCGCTGGAGCAGATCTCCTTCCTCACCTGGATCGCCGACATTCCCTCGGTCATCCTTGGTGTCGTCAGTGGTCTGCTGCCATCCATCCTGCTTGCTGTCTTGATGGCGCTCGTGCCCATTGTCATGCGTCTCATCGCCGGCCTCTTCCTGCCCACACACTCAGCCGTCGAGCTCAAGACGCAGTCATGGTACTTTGCCTTCCAGGTCGTCGACGTCTTCCTCGTCACCACCTTCTCTTCTGGAGCAGCTGCCACCGGAAAGGCAATTGCCAACAACCCTTCGGTCGCACCCACCCTTCTGGCCCAGAACCTTCCCCTGGCATCCAATTTTTACACCGCCTACTTTGTCGTCACCATGCTCAACCAGACCGCCATGCTCATGCTCCAGGCCGGTCCTCTGGCTTTTGCACTCGTCCTCGGCAAGATCCTCGACAAGACGCCCAGAAAGGTTTACAACCGCTACACCACTCTCATCGGTCTTGGCTGGGGCTCAGTCTACCCGTCTTTTGTCATGCTTGGATGCATTGCCATTGCCTACTCCTGCGTCGCTCCCCTTCTGCTTGGTTTCGCAACAGTCGGCTTTGCTCTCTTGTACCTCGGATACCGTTACCAACTCTTGTACGTTATCGGCAACAAGTCGATTGACATGAAGGGCCGTGCCTACGCTCGTGCTCTCCAACAGCTCACCGTCGGTGTCTACCTTTCCGAGTTTTGTCTCATCGGTCTCTTCGCCATTGGCTGCTCCAGCTCTGCCGCCTCGACTGGCCCCCTCGTCCTCATGATCATCTTCACCGTCTTCACCGTCATTTACCATGTCATCATGAAGAAGACTCTTGGTCCTCTTATCAATGGTCTCGAGCTCACCCCCGGCACTGACCCCCGCGGCATGGCGGCTAAGAACCCTTCTGTTGCCGACACCGAAGATGGTGTCAAAGACCAGCTGGAGCCTACTCAAACCACTGCCGATGCCTCTGTCGCTCCCGTTGGTGGTATTCGTGGAAAGCTTCTCCACTTTTTCTTCAACAGCAGGTTCGCCCGCAAGTGGTTCTACCCCAACAAGACTCTTGCTCCTCACTTCCAGGACTCCATCCGCAATTATACTGAGGAGGAGTACCACGAGGCCTATCTCCCTCCGGGCATCACCAGCCAGATGCAGACCATCTGGATCGCCAGGGATGAGTACGGACTCAGCCGTCAAGAAGTCGCCGGTTGCAAAGAGTTCAACCTTCCCGTCACAGACGAGGAGGCCACACTCAATGAGAAGGGTGCCGTCCAGTGGAACAACGACCGTATCAGAGATGCTCCTATTTACGAGGAGCCTGTGCCTTACTAGACTCTTTTCGTCTAGTTTGAATCGAGGCAGTCACGGAAGATTTTGCATATCGTGTGTCGCGTTGCCGACATGAATCAAAATCACCCACTGAAAAGTCGCTAGTATCGTAATGAGATCTGGAAGAACAGAGATCACAGGAGTGTTGTTCGTCCTTTAGCCCGGTGTGGCATTGGAGTTGGAAATGGAGAAGAAATGGGTGTTGCTGTATGTCATGATGATGGATTGGAGTCTGAATCAGCAGACTCAAGTCCTGTTGTTGCCCGATACCCTCTTCTTTTTGGCGTTGCTTTCTCTTCGTAATAGAAGGCGTACACGTATTCGTTAATGAAAACAAAACATCATGTCACTGTGTACGCTTGAATACTTCTCTACGTTCATCTTGTACAATAATGTGCTGGCACGGAATGAAGTGCAGTGCACCTTGAAGATGATCATCGACAACGGCAGCACCGGATGTTGTGCTCGTAGTGAGGCCGCTGACATCCGTCGGTGTTGAAGCACCTTTGCACATAATGCAGGTGTATTTTATGCAGGGACTTGCAAAAGTTTAGTGATGAGCTCTAGTGCGTAATTGTACTTGTCGTCATGGTCTATATAGGCATATCGTTCCTTCTCCTCTATACCAGCAGCATTTCGCGGCGCACAAAATGCACACGCCACTGTTCATATTGTCCACCACCAGTCTCAGTACTGGAATCTGAAATCCAAGCGCTTGTTACCCTCGGCCTCTCTCGCCTCTTGGTCAGCGGCATACGCCGACTTCTCCTCGGGCGACATGCTGTCCCAAACTTTGGCCTTGCGCCTGTTCAACAACCTCAAGTACTCTCTCTGTCCAATGAACGTGACGAGACCCAATGCACAAATGGCAATGAGCACTTTGTTGCCTCTGTAGTAGTAAGGCGAGTCGTCCGCGCGGTAAATCTGGCTCGAGATGATGGAGCCGATTTGCACAATGACGTTGTAAGTCGCCGCCGTGATGGCTCTCTTCTTGACATCAAACGTGTTTTCGGAAATCCACGCCACAACGATGGGGTGGAAGTAAGGGTAGCCGGAGATGAGGGTGGAAATGGAGAAACGAGCCCAGTTGTAGCCGCCGCTGGGCAGACCGAGCAAAGCTGCGAGTAAAGGCAGACACCAGAACTCGCCGATGAAGCAGTGCCAGGTCCGCTCTTGGAAGTGGTTGCTGCTCCATGCTAGGCCTAGCATTAGGATGATCTGGAGCACGGCTGCGGGAATTGTGAGGACGTTGCTGTCGAAGGTGGAGAATCCCAGACGCTTGAGTGTGAGGGTGAGATAGCCGGACACGGGAGCAGCGGGGATGTAGGCGATCAGGCCGATGAAGTACAAGCCCCACATGGACGAGTCCTTCCATGCGTTGACGCAATCACGAAAGGTTGCTGGTTCCTGGATGGCTGTAAGACCCTT
The DNA here is from genome assembly GCA_027943355.1 of Dothideomycetes sp. NU200. Lineage (NCBI taxonomy): Eukaryota > Fungi > Ascomycota > Dothideomycetes > Dothideomycetes sp. NU200. The sequence continues at coordinate 478,728 of BSCJ01000019.1, read as the reverse complement.
GGCTGGGTCATCGCGCAGGATGCGGTTCACCATGATGACTTCCTCGCGCTCGGTGAACCACGACTTCCTCCAGATGGGCCCCTTTGTATGGGTAGGCGAGTGTGGGAGGTAAAGGTAGCTGATGAAGCCGATGACGAAAGTCAAGAGGCCTTCAAGCAGGAACAGCCAGAACCAGCCAGGCTTGCCGCCCACGCCGCGCATCTTGAGGATACCGGCGGCGAGGAGAGCGGAAACGACTCTTGCTACGTTGAGCGTGGACCAAAAGGCGGCGAGACGGGTCGATAGCTCGGAGGACTTGTAAAAGTACGAGGCGAAGAGGATGGTACCTGGGATGAAACCTCCCTCGAATGCGCCAATAAGAGCGCGGGTGATGTAGAAGCCAACTTTGTTGACCATGAATGCTTGGGCCCAGGATACAGTTCCCCAGCCCATCATCATTACAGGAAGGATACGCTTGAAGCCATATCTTTTGATCAGGAGTTGCACAGGAAACTCTGCCGCCAGGAAGCAGACGAGTTGGACGGTAGTACCCTGATCGCGTAAGCTTTCTTAGATCGGAACTTTCGTGGCTTATACTTACATTGTTGTAATCGTTGGTGTTCAACTTCAAGTCCTTGAGCATATTGTCGGTCAGAGCATTTCCAATATTACCTCGGTCAAGCTGCAGGCCGAAGAACATGAGGCATATCCAGGACAACAGGTACAAGTCGGCCTTGCGAACCACCTTGGCCTCTTCTTCCGACGACCACTCTGCAAGTGGATCCCATCTGTGGCCTCCCTCATAGGACTCGTGCGGTCTGAGAGAAATATGGTCTCTTCCCACAGACGCCGTGTCCTTTGAACTAGAATTCGACTCGATGCTGGCCGTCGGCACGAGCTCAGGCTTGATTTGTCTGTCGTCCATTTTGTCGACTCTTGCTCTGCTCGGAAGGGAATAAGAGGCCGCTGCTGTCTATCGAACCATATTTGTTTTCTGCGCGGGTATACCACGCCTTTTTGTGGTCGGCGGATATTTCCCCACGTGGAAACGCCTTACAAACGCCCGTAGAATTAATTACCCTAACCGATCACCCCTCTCCAAGCCCTAAGCCAAGTGTTGAGAAGACGCGACTCCTCATTCATGGTGGGAGGCACAACACACTGTGATAGAAGATGGATGTCGCATATAGCGAGAGCCGACAAGGTAGCATCGCATCACATGTCGCCATCCCCAAGCGAACTGAATACGCCAAGAACCCCACTCATTCGGCCGAAAGAAGCAGGGATCTCCACCTCGAGTACTCTGTACAGCGGCTATCGCTATACCGCTGCTCTCGTTTCCGCCGGCGGCCAGCGTATTCGAGAGGTAGAATCAGAACGTTCGGCGGGGTGCGCCGGGCATTCATTTATCCAGACGCGCCAATTCGCGCAGGCTTGGGGGGGACTTGAGCGATGAACAAAACCAGCAGTATGCCCCGTGGAATGGCGACATACTTGCATTATACTTCCGAGGACTATCTTTTCTTTGCGCCCTGCATTCCTATAGTAAACTTCTGTGTGACATTACTCGAGACATCGAAATCGACGTCATCTGTTATCATTTTGAATATCAGTCAGGCAACCCATAAACATGCCGGGCGTCGACCGTGTTGACAGCGCAGCTCCTGGTGAAGCTCAACCCCGTTTGACCAAGCCTTTGGAGTATGCTGGGTTGCTCGACTCTTACAAAAACCACGACTTGACCCCGGTCATTGGCCGTGAATACTACGGCCTTCAGATAGTCGACCTGTTGAAGGCCGAGAATGCCGACGCACTAATTCGAGACCTTGCTGTGACCAGTACGTCTTCCTTGCCGTTTCGTGATATTGTAGGGTTGGCGGCTAACAAGTACCAAGTCTCTCAGAGAGGTGTTGTATTTCTTCGCGATCAAGATGTCACGCCCATTCAAATGCGAGATTTGATGGAGCGACTGACGCATCTCGCCGGCTGCGTATGACTTATGCCCACTCACATAGCTCGAGAAACAATGACTAACTGATACGCAGCCCGAATCATCAGCTTTGCATGTACACCCTTTGACCGAGGAGGGTAGCGAACTTGGAGACCAGATCAGTGTCATCAGCTCAGAGAAGCAAAAGAAGGGCGGCGGTCTCACCCACCAACTCAGCGATACTAGCCGTTTCGCGAGTGTGGGATGGCATGCAGACATCACGTTCGAGCCTGTGCCTTCGGACTATGCCATGCTCAAGATCCACACACTACCAGAGACTGGAGGTGACACAGTAGGTGTACCGAAACGTGCAATCGCCAAAACAACCTGCTGACCCTGCAACAGCTTTGGGCATCTGGATATGAGATTTACGACCGCCTCTCGCCAGCCATGGCGCAGTTCTTGGAGGGCCTGACAGCCACACACGAGGCCAAGTTCTTCCATGCCGAGGCCGCAAGGTTGGGCAACCCCCTGCGAACAACCATCCGTGGATCACCTCTCAACCACGGACCTGCACTCGAGGCCGAGCACCCTGTCATCAGGACAAATCGTAAGTCGCGCTTCCGATAGCAAGAAGGCGAGCTCAAGCTGACTGAGAGTGTGTGTAGCCGTCACAGGATGGAAGAGCGTGTTTGTCAACCGAGGCTTCACTCGTCGCATCAACGGCGTGACCAAGGACGAGTCGGACGTGATTTTGCAATACCTGTTCAACCTCATCACTCAGAACCACGATGCCCAGGTCCGCTTCAAGTGGAACAAGAACGACCTCGCCATCTGGGACAATCGGTCCAACTGGCACTGCGCGACTTATGACTACGACGCCGCAAGAGCTGGGGACCGTGTCTGTTCGCTGGGAGAGAAGCCGTATCTTGACCCGGCATCAAAGTCAAGGAGAGAAGCTTTGAGGAGCAGTTGAAGCTCTTTGCAGCTTCAGTATATGAAGTGTCCTTTTTCCAATATACCATGTAGAGAGACCAAGATATTAGAGTTCATGTTGAATAAACATGTCCATTCCTGTTTACATCCTTGCTCTTCCGACCACTGGAGACCATTCCTTGCTCTTCACGCGTGATGATAGCCGTAGAGTGATCGGATGCCACTAGGCCACACTGATATTGGGCTCATTTTGTCGGCCGTGAGCTAGGGACCAGCTTCAAGGAGACAGTGTCGAGAGAGACGCAACAGTGTTCAGCCTGCGTGGAGGGGATTAGATCGATAGTGCCAGCGTTGAAAGTGCGCAAGGCTGGGAGGCGATGTGCGGGTTATGCCATTGAAACTACGCGGCGAGCTTACTCGTCCTGCTTTAATCGTAGAAGAGATCAATGGCCACCGTCATCTAGCAAGCAATCATTTTTGGGTCCGAGGAGCCTTTTTGATTACGATGCGTAACTTCGCCAGCCTTGTTCAATTTTGTCGCAATGATGCCAAGGCTGAGTCTTTCGGGGTAGGCTGGGAATTGTATCGACCATGGTCCACGTATTATGATCTATACCATAGTCTAGAATTAGACTTGACCAGCCTGGTCCTTTTACGAGCGAACCCAGGGTTTTGTCAGTTGCCTTTGTCACCCAGTGCATCTCTTGTCAGAGTCGGATGGATTCTCGACCCGTGCGACATCTTCCTGGTTAATTCAACGAGCAACAATCCTATGGAGTATCCACATTCGCCCATTTTGTGTTTCCTGGGATATCATTAGACATGCTTCCCGATTCGGAGTAGTCATCCGTCTCTGTTGCGACATGATCAAGCTTTTGAGGCGCCTGTCCTCGAGCAGGCCTGCAGTAAGCCACAACCTTCTTTGGCAGTCCGCTTTACAAGTACATGCAGATCAGACATGTTCTACAGCCTTCGCTACCGGAGGTCATCCTCTGGAGCACTGTTGTGTGTTCAAGAGAATACCCTGGGTCTACAAGAGCCGTCATCCAACAGACTCACCACGGCAAGTCTTTCATCATGAGACGATACAATGGCCGTGCTAGTCTAAGCTCATTGGAGGAAGCATTTAAGAAGACTACTTCCTCAAGCCAAGACATTCCCACATGGACAGTCGTTTCTCACGATAGAATACCGTCAATCCCTGCTTGGTGACAGCAGTGATGGCCTTCTTTACCATATTCCTGTTCGCCCTTGCAACTCCTTCCTCGGTGATTGACTCCGCAAATATTGTTCCTGGCGGATAGAGCGAGACCGATTGTCCAGCAGTATGGACAACTATATCTTCACAGCTAATCTCTGTCTTCTTTGGAGCAGATGGTCCTTGCACGAGGGGTGATATATACATTTCGCCTTTCATGACTCGGGTAGGAACGATCCCATGCATCTAGCTGGACATGACACGATACAACTAAACACTGCTTAGCAACGTACTCCTCAGCGCTACCCAAGCTACGCACCCGCGTCCGGCGGCGCCGACGAATCTTTACTTCTTAGTGCGAGCGAGATTCTTCGCGAGGAAAATATTGCTCTTGTGTCATACCGTGATTGGCTATCTGGCTTCTATGGCACTACTCTGGCCAAGTCTCGGCCGCAGACCTGATACAACTTACTGCGAGCCATGCAATCATCACTTGCCGTGGTGGGCCACGAGTGAAATCTGTTTGTGTTTTTCAAGCTTAGAGAACGAGAGACGTGCTAAAGACTCTCCTGCAGGTGTTAGGCAGAACAGACACCACAACAGCTGGTCCTGAGAATCAGATCCCAGCGGCTCGGGCCCAACTCAACATATCGGTCCCTAAGTACGCTATCCCATGACAAAAGGTTTCAGTGACTATGACCTAGCCGCCATGATAGGCGCCCATACCGCTTCCGAGGCATTCCACGAGAAGGCCAACGGCATACCTTCGGGGAAGTCCCAAGACTCGACTCCAGGTCAGTGGGACATGGACTACTATTCCCAAACGTACAACCCACCGCCAGGTGTCTATCGATTCGAATCAGACATTGATCTAGCCAATACCTCGACTCCTGTGGGTCAAGCCTTTAGTGGATTCGTGAACAGGCAACGCAAGTCAACCCCTCTTCACTTTGATCGACAGTCCTGCCTGTGTTGTTGACTTTGCCTCTTCAGAGGAGTTGGCAGTGGCGTTTTCGGACGCTATGGCACGGCTCAGCGTGATGGGTCTCCGAGCTGATACTGCGGCTGGTTTCGTTGATTGCACGAGTGTGTCACCACAAGGGACAGCTGGAAAGGATGCTCGAGAGGTCTAGATCAGAGATTGCATCAGATGCGCAGTTGTGGCCGATTTTGAGACTTGCGGTCCATCAAGGGCATACCACGTCCGCTGTCGCAGGGTTGTCGTGACTTCGGGCCTCTTGATAGACAACATGCATGCCGCCTGTTTACGAACCGCTACAAGACTAAGTTCCATGCAGTGTGCGGAAGACCAACAAACTGTAGTATTAAATGAGTGATTTACATTCTTTATTGTGCTAACTATCATCCTTGTACCACTCCTTGGCAGAGGTGCACATTTGGCAACCTCAAAACGCCCACAAGGAGTATCTGATATCTAGAAGTCGCAACCGTTGTTCATATCATTCTGTCCGATTAGACAACACCCTTCAGATCCTTTCTCTCAATAACGGCTGCGACCTCGGCCAGATCTCCCTTGATTCTCTTGTGCCCACCAAGGCAGCTCGTCTTCTGGAGGTAGTATCTGGCATGGTCTCTAGTACGAATGTTGAAGACGGCGTCCAGCTCCTCGAGCGGTCTCTCCTTAGTCTCGGGCAGGCAGAACCAAGTGAAGACGAAACCGAACAGGTTCCAAGCCGCGTACCAACTAAATGCGCCCTGGCTGGTAAAGGCAGTCACCAGCTTCGGCCAGGTAAGCGCAAGTAGGAAGTTGAAGCCCCAGCAGGTCGCTGTGGCAAAGGACATGCCTGTGTCACGAACGGCCAGAGGATAAGACTCAGCGGAGTACGTGAATGGGACCGGACCCATTCCAGGACTGTATCCTACCATGAAGAGGTAAATGCCTGTTGCGACACAGCCGAGCTGGGCGGTCTGGTTGGGGATCCAGAAGCTGAATCCGGTGAAGAAAAGGCAGAGAGACATGTAGGGGAAAGTCGTCAGGAGCAGCCAGCGCCTGCCCTTGGAATCAATGGTCACCATGCCGGGAATAGCAAAGAGCCTGTTTTCACATTAGCTTGAGCACGCACGGACATGTCGCGAGCACGAGCGGTACTCACCAGTTGATGAGACCAGTGCCAAGTGAGGCCAGCAGAGCCTGCTGTTCCGTAAAACCAGCATCCCTGAAGATAGCACTGGAGTAGTAGGCGATAACGTTGACACCACAGAACTGCTGCATGTACATGACGAAAAAGGACGACTGCGCGGCTCTCCTGTTTCTTGGGACGGCAAAGAGCTTAGTAGCACGTGCCCAAGTCGACTTTGGCTTGATCTCTCTCTCGAGCATCAAGCGGATGTGGATGTCGTACAGATCACGGGCAGCCTGGAGTCTGGTCTTGCGCAAGACGACCAGGGACGAGAAGGCCTGTCGATATCTGCCCTTGTCCATGAGCCAGCGAGGAGACTCTGGCGCAAAGTACGTCATTGCGCAGACAATCATGGGAGGGAAAGCAGTCGAGGCCAGCATCAAGCGCCAATTCAGCCCGGGATAGCCGTCAGCGCGAGCAGGATAGAAGGCCACGGATGCAACGAAGCCGAGCATGATGCCAAATGCAGTCCACATCTGCCACTGGGTTCCGAGGGCTCCTCTGATTTTGGGCGGGGCGCATTCAGCCGCGTAAGCAGGTGTGGTTGATGACTTGGCACCGATGGCGAAGCCCATGAAGAAGCGCGATCCGAAGAGCTGCCACTTGTCGAATGTTGCGCCTTGCCAGATGCCGGAGACGATAGCGACGAAGCAGGAGATGAAAATGGTGCCACGGCGACCGAAGTACTTGTTCAAGAATGGAGAGGTCCAGCAACCAATGACGAGACAGCAGAGATACGGAGCGCCCTATGTCGATGTCAGAAAGTGTTGTTATGTCAGCTACAACGACAACTCACGTTGATCAAGCCCTGCTCCCACTCGTTTGTGATGTTGAAGTCTTCAAAGTAGAACCTAAAAACATGTAAGTACAGAAGGGTATAGTTATGATGTGACTATAACTCACAGCTGAGCGCCGTTGACAGCAGTCTGGTCCATGCCTTGCACGATTGCAGCTGATCCGCAGAGGAAAGCAACATAGTACATCATCTTGGTTTGGATCCACTTGTCTTTCCAGTTCAGACTCGTCTCCTTCTCGATCCAGTGCACCTCTTCGGGACTAGGATCGATGCGGTTCAAGTCGGTGCGGTCGTAAGCAAGACGAGCTCCACGAACAAGCTCGTCTCTCAAGTCATCAAGACTGTATTGGTTGATGAGGGTGTTGATCTCGTCAACGACAACTTCTTCAGACTTGCCAAGGTAAGGATTTCTCTGTCTCTCGAGGTGAGTGTATTCGCGATACTCTTTGTGAGCTGAAGCGTTCAACGAGGTGACATCGCCGTCGGAGCCAACTTTTTCGATCTGAGCTGCCGAGTCAGCCGAGAGATTGCGCGAGGCCTTGGGGTCTGCTTTATCCCTCAGTGGGATGGACATGATGAAGACTTGTTGATATCGCAAGCAGTGTGATGTTGCAAGTTTGGCAATGATGCAGAGAGAATGTTGCGGGGCACACAAATTTATAGATTCGAAATTGTTGTGGGTTGTGGACCATTCACACAACATTCACTTGCTCTGTAATTCATCCTACTTTTAAGCGCCAAGCGGACAAGAGACAGGATCCCTCCGTTTGTTCTTGTGTGACCGGTCTTGGGATCTTGGGGCAAGATCGACAATCGTGGAGAACTCGGGGTCCCCGTGAGCATGTCTTGGTGCAATACGATACCCACATCGGTACATGATGTTTCCAAGACGGGCAATATATCTAATGTCATTGCTTGGCCTTGGCTTTTGGTTGGCTTGAGGTTCTTGGTGCTTGGCGAGGACTTGAGAGCGCCATTGACGTCTTTGTATCTGTTGATGTGAACCGCCTGCCCAGACGTAGGGCCCGCATGTGTTGCACCCACTGTGGAGCCCAATTGCTGCTGTAACAAAGGGGAGTAACCCAATTGGTAAAGCATAATCGTGAACACAGGCGTCCACCGTCCTTCCGCCACCTGATCTCTTGGCAACCTGGCGGAGGATCCAATACTCTTGGCGACCTACAATCCTTGCAACTGAATTGATAATGGATGACATGAGTGCATGATATGAGCATGTAAAGGAAAGATGGCTCCAAGGCCAAAGATGCAGCTACTGAGAAATTGTATAGCATGTCAGGGGCTCACTTAGAGAGAACACGATAAGACAGTAAGCGAATTCGATACATACGACTATTGGTTAGCCGTATCTCTTTAGTTACCTAGACAGTTCATCGCAGACTTTTGTCTTGGACGCATCAAGTTCCAAGAGAATTGCATGAGCCTGCTCCATGTCGAAATATACCATTCCTCGCTCGGCAACATTCAGAGTCTCGATAGCCATAGATCCGAGTTTGTCGCCCGTACTAGGATCGAAACTTATTCCAGAAACATTTACTTGGCTTTTGGCGTTAGTGCCAGGACCACTCAACCTGATGACATTTATGGAAGCTCCAGACTTCCACGGCGTCTGCACTTTCATGTGGCTGACTGGTCGAGTGCCATTGCTGAACACTGTTCCATCTGTAGCGCTCAAAGTCGATGGGTTGCTGAGGCCTGCTGTGCCGTTCCATACGCCCATATCCAAGAAAACAAGCTTCTGTAGACCAGCTCCGCTATGCACTGAATAGCCACTAAGATCTGAGGAGTTTGCAGCAGGAATGGCGGCGATAGACAAGCTCTCGTTGCTTGAGACGACATGGGCAAGGAAGTAGTGCCCGTAGAAAGGAGCGCGAATGCCGGCAGAAAGTGATTCGTTCTTCTCCGTGAAGTTCAACGGCACGAACGATGAGTAGTCGCTCTGTGCTCCAAGATGGAAGTACAACTTTTGAATACCGAGACTTGCTGCGATGAGAGAGTAGTCTATACCCCAGAGTGCCGCTCCAAACGTGTCACTGATGCCGCTTCTCCCGCTGCATGAGATCGAATTTGTCTCTCCAAAGACGAGAGGAGACTGTGCATCGTCTGCAGCAGCGACTTGTGGGATGTATTGTGAGACATTTTGCCAGAGTACTGTGTGGTTCGACAGGAGATCCAATCGCATGCGATACCATCTTTCTGTATCGCAGGTGGACTGAGGGTACAGATGGACAGCATAGGAGTCTATCAAAGAAGGATCAACGAGACCACCCCTTGTAAGGTTCACAATGTCAAAATCGTCAATCTCGTCTTGCTGATCCAGCACTTCCGGTGGATCCGCAAACACGGCGGCTTGAAACTTTGGCGGATCACTCTCCTTTTGATACCAATCCGAATCGACGATTTGATCTGTCAAGTTACGCCATTGAGGAATGTACTCGGCCACATCCCAGCCAGCTGCCCTCCAATCCTCGTTGATGTAATGGTCGATCTCGTTGCCCAGCTCGAGTAGCTTGAGCTTGCTTCCAAGTGCATCACATGCTGTCTTTGCTTGCTGTACAGCATTAGCCCAAGAACTCGAATTGTCGACGAAATTCAAGCAGTAAACGAAGTCTGTCTCCTCCGGAAAGTAGTTGGCCCAGCTATCGTACCAAGCGTCACTGACGTTGAAAGTGTGCACGCTGGATGAATTGGGATATGTGGCCGATGCTGAACTCTGATTGAGATGTATGTAGGTCTCGTCGGACGTAGTGCCGCCAATCCGGTAGGCAGGAGGCTTTCCGGTAATCTTGGCGATTTCGCTCATCAATCTGGTAGTCAAGTTTGACTTGACGTAGTCCGCTACCCATACTGGTTCCAAAGAGTACCCATAAAGATCAGGTAAGAGAACTCGTGTCGAGGGGTTGGGCTCTACCCAAACATCTGTAGCATGACTTGCATGGGCCAAGGTTGCTGCAAATAATGGGAGTAATGATGACCACGGGCACGGCATGCCAGGCTGTTCAGATCTGGGAAGTGGGAAACGAAAAGACTTATCATTGATTTGACACTGCTATACAAGCCATCTTTATATACTTGCTATTCCCGCCATTGCAAATGTAGCCCTCGTGATCAAGGCGATATTGTTACATTTTTCAGATCAGCCGGACGGTGTTCTATGAGCCAAAAGGAACGAGATCGGATAAATTGGATATCGACGTAAAGAGGGGTAAAGCCTTCAATTGTTCTCGCATGCTCGAATGCACTCGGGTAAAGGACGACCGAGCTGTTGATCCTATGATATATTGGGACGAGGAAGACACAAAGACCTGGTCCGGTCAAGGAAAAAGAGGAGGGCAGCGAGAGCGGGGACATCTGATGACGGAAGCCAAGACAACACTCTTGTGCTGGCGGCGAGAGAATGGAGTATCAGTGTACTCCCATATGCTCTCACGGCTCCGTTAGCCGGTGATTCGATCTGTGAGTCAAGTCGACTTGTATTGTAGTGGTGTTGACATGAACACATAACGCATGGAAAGGTTGTATGCCCATATATATGCAGTCTTGCGCTGACCTGACAACTCGCAACCTTGTTGACCCTTATTGCGATTGTGAGACAACCTTTATCTAGGATTGAATCTGAAATTTTCGCTGTTTCGTGGTGGATCTATTCTATAGTCTACTGTCATCTAGTCTAGCTTCAAACATAGAGGTAAATGAAATCTATTGGTAGTTGGGATCATAGTTGGGATCGTAGTTGGGGGCCATATCAGGAATGGGAGCATCCTCGTCAGCAGGCTTCTCCTTGGAAATATGCAGTCTCCATAGCCACTTCTTCTTGCTCTTATGCGCTGCTCTTCTCGTTCTGGTCCATGGGTAGTTGATGGGCGATTCACCACCCGTAAAGATCATAATGTCGTACAGGGCACCTCCGCAACAAGCTCCAGAGATGGCTCCGGCGAAAGGTCCGTAAAACCAATATGGATTGGTGAATAGCTCCTTACCATAGCCAAGAGAGAGAAGTGCCAGACGGGGGCCAAAGTCTCGGGACGGGCTCAAGGCTGCACCAGTCTGCTGGGCAAAGACAGTGGTGGTCAAGAAAACTGTCAAGCCGACAATGAAGGCGTTCATACCAGCTCCTGGAGGCGCATTGGCATCATCTCCAAGAGCTAAGATGACAACGATGAGAATGAGCGTGCCATAGAACTCGTTGAAGAATGCGGTGGCGGCATCAATGTAGGTGTACCGTTGGCTGGTGACGAAAGAGTTCACGATGCCAGACGTGTCGTTTGTTTCGAGATAGTGTGTGATTGAGGCAAGGTAAAGACCGTAAGCAATATAAGCGGCAATAAAGGCGCCAAGAAATTGCGCGATGAAGTACTCGGGCATTTTCTTCTTCGGGAAACCACGGTAGATGTAGAGGACGATTGTTACTGCGGGATTGAATTGAGCACCAGAAATGCCACCAGCAACGTAGATGGCGACCATGGTGGAGAAGCCCCAAGCCCATGCGGTGGTGTTAGGATTGCCGGAATCAGCAACCGTAACGGCGAGATCTGCAGAGAAGCCAAGACTCAATTGTACAATAACCTAAAAGACATAGGTTAGCAAAGACGAAAAAGTGATAGGCCAAGATGATACCTACGCCCAAGAGCTCTCCCAGAAACTCTCTGTAGTGTGTGCGAACCACAGACCACGAGGTATGGTGGTTGTGGACTTCCTCCTCGATAATGTTCTCTACGATTGGCTCAATTTCTTTTTCAGGCATCTCACCGTCTCCCAGGGTAGTGAGAGACGCCGCATCGTCCATAAATTGATCGTCCGGCACATATGCGGGCTCATTTTCACCCTCGCGAATAGGCGTCAAACCTGGAAGGGGGCCGCCCGAACGTCTGGAGGTTGAAGGGCGTCCTGGGCCTGCCTCCTCTTCCGGATCCTCATCTGGCTCATCCTCCTCTTCAAGTGGCGCTACGTCCTGGTCTGGCGCCCATGTCGACGCTCTCCGCCTCTGTCTGTTCGACGAAGCACGTGACATAGTCTGTGAAATGGATTGCAGCCGTGATGTTCGCGATCCGCGCGTGCGTGTCGCGCCCGTGTGTTTTTGAAGGAAGTTGTGTTCCCTTTGTGCTCTGGCATCTTTGAGCTGTGCCGAGAGTTTGCTAGGGTTTATGGTTTTCTGGATTTTACCTTTCTCGAGATCTTCGGGGTCTATCTCAATACCCTGTTCCGCAGCATTTTCACCAGGCAGTTGATTGCGAATGTCTTGAACCTCGCTCATGGTCGGAACCATACCCGGGCGTACGACACGAGGCAGGGGCTTTGCCAAAGACCATACTGGCTTTGTGTTTGCTGGCTGCTCATAGGCAGGGTTCAGATCAGCGTAGCCAGGGTGTACGAAGGGTGCGTGCGCTGTTCTCAGAGCTGAAGTGTCTTCGGGTCCAGCAAGAGTGAAGTTGGATCTTCTGGATGCACGAGAAGCGTTGGTCTGCGTGGGTCGGAGTTGACTGCCACTTTGCCGACTCGTGTTCCTTCGTCGAAGAGATGTGGTACGGTCGACATTGATGGTTGGAACTTCCGAAATGTCCGTGGCAGTGGTGCCCCTTCTGCCCCTTGGAGATCTCATATCAACTGTATTGCTCCTTCGAGGAGAACGAAAGTCTTCTCCAAAGTCTTCTCTAGCGCTGGTCGCTGCTCCCGTCGTGCTTGCTCTTGCTCTCCCTCGGCCTGTTGGAGACTGTGGTGGTGATCGGGGCTGCAAGGGGGTCAGCTAAGGACTGTCTCTGATTGAAGATATGACTGCCTGCAACTCACCTCTCCAAAGTCTCGGGACTGAGAAGGCTGGGCGCCATCAGAGGAGCCTCGCGGCTTCTCCGGGTCCATCTCTGTGGTCCTTCTTCTTCGCCTTTGTCGCAAGCGGAATTCGTATGACAAGTGCAACAAGCAATGATGAAGTGCTTAACGTCGTGCGTAACAGGGAAAGATATGGAGATGCGACTCCACTGGGGTACAGGGGACGTTACAGATACCTAGGAGGAAACAAAGTTTTACATACTCGGTAGTCCATTGGTAAAGTGGGTTTATAAACATCCTTAAGGGACATTGTCGCGGCTTCACGGGGATTAACGAACCGAAACGGGGACCGCTACATCATGTCTCTCGCTTCAATGTGCCATGGAAGTTGTTGGACTTGATTTGGCGTGCCCCATCGAGCACAAAGACGCGTTGGCCCTAATCTGTAACACCGATTGTGGTGTAGATCTTCAGGGCCGCAACGGACATCAAAGCTTAGCATCGAGCTTAGATGGAGCCAATTCGGCGAATAGGCCAGCTCTGAACATTCCCATAGTGCAGTGGGTGGTGGGGACTACGTCAGTGGAGCTCTTTGCCATTTCCATCGTGTATAGAAAAGTAGGTGTAGAACACACCTTACGGTGCAGCACACATGAACGGCCAAAACAGTCAGGAGGGAGTTGAGGTTTGAACCGGAAGACAAGAATAGCTCTTTGCTCTTCTGGATGATGACATCTCAAAAGGGTCTCAACCACCGGCTGCGGCCCGGAAACTGCAAAATGTGATGTTCAACGCCGCCCTGAGAATAGCAAAGGTTGCGATTTTCACAATGGGCACATCCCCCGGCACGCACGAGCCGAACTGTGACGTCACACAGAAGGGTCGAAATCTTTTTGCGTATCACACAAGACGAATGCCATGCAATACTCGGTTTTCGGAATAATCACCGATGCTTTCATTGCGTTTGAAGCGTATATGTCTGCGCCTCCCCCAGGGCGACGAATCTCTCAGGCGTTGGTCCAGTTCCGTGAGCCGCCGATAAGTGCACCAGAGGCTTCTGGAGAAAGTCATCCCATACCGCACGCTCTATATTTCTATCATGAGTGTCAGGACATTCGATCACGCGCTTGCGTATGTGCTCTTCAAACCTCGCTTGAGCTGTAATCCCACCTATGCTGCCAATCATAGACAAAAGTACAGTACCAAGCGATAAGATAGGTACTTCTGACCGGGATATTCCCGTCCTTTGCTAAAAGCACATGTGAGTGGGTCCATCGGCTGCACTCCTGACACGACGCATATCAGCGACCATCACCGAATAATCTTGTTGCATGTGCCAATCTTCATCTGTAACACATACTAAAGCGCGCATTGAGAGATTCACGACGTAAGAGGCTGTTAGGAATAAATTGACAATGCTTCACTTTTGCCGCATATGAAAGCTCGTTCGGAGCGCACACCGGACGGCTGATCTACTATGGCGTGTCTTTTGCACATGCCACGTTGATCCCTTCGTGGCCTGAACAAAGCTCTTCCTTTCTTCAGGTCAATTATTGTGTTCCTCATCTCAGTGATCATTACTTCTGATCTTATCAAGGTTTTGTAGACCAAAAAGCAGCCATGCAACCACATCGCATACTCATGACAATATACATATCAAGCTCGACATACGGTCACAATGCATTGGCAGTCTAGGAAGCACAAGCAAGAGCTTGACTTGAAAATCGACTCTAGTAGTCAGAGGCCACGACATGACCTTATCCTCACACCGCTAAATATTATAAGTACATTTCCATCCGCTAGGTGACCTCACTTCCATACCTTTGACCGAGTAAACCGGGTCATCCCACAGCTTGCAAAGGACTTGCTTTTAGCTTGATAGATAAATTACCACAAGTCGATCAACTTCACTCCGACTGCTAGATCCGGAGGATTTGTGGGGCCCAACCGAAGGATGGTCAGGAGATTCGAAGATGAGGGCATTAGGACGGATGTTCGAGCACCTCACACCGCTGGAAATACTGTGCCAACTTCTTTGACACACTTTCTTGCGGATGGTAGGCCTCGAAGATCTACCACTGCACTCGTGTGAAGATCATAGTAATGCAACCATGGTTTGACCACAGTTGAACGTGAAACTGACCTCATCTGAGAAGCCAACTCGTGCCCAACCTTTTTCATTGACAATTGAGCCAAGACTTGCATGAACAGATCTGGATCTGTTGTTATGACCAATAGCATGGTCACGTATGACAAAAAATCTGATCCAAGCACACTGAGACCGCCAGGGAAGACAGACTGATGTGATAACAAGTTGAAGAATGGGAGCCAGTGTAAACAGGGTACCCCTATCAGCCATTTCACTTCCAAATCCTGATGGCAATGCGAATGTTGTACTCACAACCAAGAGACTCTTGCGATTCCACGGAGTGACAACACCATGAGCCTTGATGCTGTATTCGGTATCGTCTTTAAGACTGCCCCAGACTTAGCCCAGCAGGAAAATCGTCGCAGGTGTTTCTGAAGCAGTCTGCCAAGGCCCACAGCTTGAGGTGTTGACCTTCTCAAGAGCCGCTTCCGCCCCGCTGTCGGCATCCCCAATGCCACTCCCGACTGTCGGACCAGTCCGACCAGGGCGAGGTACAGCGATAGTAGACTGTATACCACTTGATTTGGCCTTCATATATACAAGACGTAGCGCTGTCCGGTCAAAAGATACACTATCAATTTGCTGAATTACCATGTCAGAAACAGCAATCCACAGCCTTTTCGATGTGTCAGGCAGGGTCGCGCTGGTCACCGGCGGAAGTAGCGGCATTGGACTTATGATAGCAAAGGCATGTCGGGTCAAGCTTCGAGAATACTACAGAACGTCGTTGCTGACGCGATTCTAGGGATTGGTGAAGAATGGAGTCAAAGTCTATATCACAGCTCTCTCCACTGATCCTATACAAGAAGCCGTTTCAGAACTAAATGGACTCGGCAAGACAAGTGGCGGAAGTGCAGAAGGGTGAGCCTGAACCAATCCTCTAATCTATATCTCAACACGGCAAATGCTGAAAAGTGATTTACAGATTCTCGAGCGATGTCACAACAAAAGCCGGCATCTCGGCAGTAGCAGACTACATCAAAGCTCGCGAATCACATCTCGACATCCTCATTTCAAACGCAGGCATTAGAAGAGACGCCCCAAAGCCCTGCAATGTGCTCACAGCCTCTCTCGACGAGCTCCAAGAATCAATGTGGTCGCACGAGGAGAGCGGCTGGGAGAGCACTTTCAAAGTGAACACAACAGCCCATTATTTTCTTTCCGTGGCGTTGCTGAAATTGTTGAAAGCGGCTGGCGATCTCGACTTGGCGGGCGGCTTGAAGGGCAGAGATGTCGGCAGGGGCGTGGTGATTGTGACGAGCAGTTGTGCTAGTATGCACAACTGTACCAATGTTGATCTAACGAGCTATGCTGCGAGCAAAGCAGCTACCGATCATCTCGTCGCTATGCTTGCGAGCAAGTTTGGGAGGTGGTACGTCAGAGTCAATGCCATCAACCCTGGATGTAAGTCCCTTCAAAGCAGGCATGTCCACTTGGAAATGCTAAACATAATGCAGTTGTCCCGAGCAATATGAATCCTGTTGGAGCAGAGGGCAACATGTTTGCAAACCTGTTCGACAAGGTGCCCGCCAGGAGGGCTGGAAAGATGGAGGATATAGCTGGCACCATCTTGTACTTGTGCAGTCAAGCAGGAGTAAGTATACATTGTGACTGGCTTCCAGCACGTACTAATATGTCTTGCAGGCATATGTCGATGGCCGTTGTCTCTGCTTGGACGGCGGGAGGGTGCTTGTTGCCAATGGACAAGAGTGATCCGACTGAATGCAGAGCTTTGTCAAGGAATATGCGCGATGAACTGTCAAAGATTGAGGACAGAGAACACACTCCATGATCAGTCATGCTTGTCAATGGTCTGGCATGGGAATCATGTGCATCAATTGCAAGAAGCGATCATGTGCACTACCAGCTCTGAAAGCTTGGACGAAACGAGTCCTATAACTCCTATTCCAGTTTATAGACTCAATGATTCAACGACCCCATGCATCTGTTGTGGCTCCGATGAAATGCAGCATCTCCTCGTCCATATCCATGTCCGCAGATGTACCGAGACCGGCAGCCATGAATTGAGCGGCAGCACTGCCAAATGGAGTAGAAGACAGTCCAAAGTCATCAGGCAGAACCCCATTCACGGCGGTCGCGTCTGCGTTAAAGTCGATGCTAGTGCGCTCTACGGTAGGCGATTCGATGCCCTTGACTCGCTGCTGAAGATCGTCGTATGATAGGTTGCCAGTATTGTAAACAGGGTAGGCAAGATCAGATTCCTCTGGAGCGTCAAAGGCGGGATCACTGCCTGGTGGAGAGATGTGAGATACGAGTCCTTGACTGATAAGTGATGTGTGCTCCGATAAGCGGGCTCTATGTGTCTGAGCAGCACTTGCAGAGGGTGTCTCAGATCCGGCGAATGACTCGAGTCTGTGCATGACGTCTTGCACGATATCCTTGCATTTCAGAGCAGAGGGGAACTTTCGACCAAAGGTGGCGAGGAAGTCTTTGACCAGAGAAAGGTCGCTTAGGGCATTAGTCCGTTGCAAGTAAGCGGGGAGAGGCTCAGGCTGGGCCGTGATGGAGTATATGAGTGTCAACGTAGCAGTGAATACAGTGAAGAGGTTCAGCCAATTGAACGCGTATCGGCCCTGCCGTTGCATGATTGCCACCTGGCTGATGAACATGCTGGAAGTCTCTGCAATCAGGCTGACCTTTTCCAGCGTGAGCACTGGGAACAGAGGAGAGGGTCGATAAAGCATTAAAACGTGCTGGTAGTAGTTGAGGTCATACCAAGCCGTGGAGAAGTGAGGTATCGGTAGCGATTTTGATTGCGGCAATGGGAAAGGCATGCCTCTTCTCCAATCGATCAGCTCTTGGTGAAGCGCTTGCAATATGGCATCTCGCTCGGGCGCACTCAGATGACGGTTGCGATTTGAATAGACCTGTTCGAAGATTCGGCCGCATATCTTCCGCAATGAGAGGATGTGTAATGGTATAGCTACTGCTGAAGAGCGTAGCTGTGACTGTGGGAGGATGATATCGGGCAGGATGTTCTCATCATCGACGTTGGTAAAGTTATCGATTTCAATGTCATGATCCTGAATGCCGAATGGACGGCCAAGGGAGACAGAAACGACACGATCCATCATGTATAAGCTGAAGAACAGACGTTTGCGGTATTCCTGAACATCGAGAGGTAGTCTCTGCACGGCCGGAGATGGTGCTGTGTGCAGACCAATACCGATGGCGATCCGCACACCAACGCCTACCAAGTACCAAGTGTTTGGCCCGACTTTGTTGAAGAAGGAATACGAGACTTGTAGAAGAATCGCGCTTAGTGCAGCTGTGGCACCAAAGCCCAGCGCGCCCTCGAAATGTTCCATGGCGTGATCGAAGTACTGAATCGACTCTGACTCGTCATCTACCATGACGGACGAGCGTGCGGTAGACCCAATAGCCAGGACCATCCACATAGTGTACAACCACGAGTGAGATTTCAAATCGAGGTCGTCAGGATGAGAGTACATGCGTGAGAGGTTGTCAGTAAAAGCGACCTTGCGTACGAATGGATACAGTGTGTGATTGTGAGACCAGTAGCAATCGGCGAGGTAGATAGCTTGATCTTCGCTGATGATGGAAGCCAAGTCCAGCAAGTCTGTCGTATACATGTTGATCTGTACCGCATCCGTGGCATTGGTAGGCTCGCCATCGGCAGCTTGCTGTGCGCTAATAGGGCTGCTTTCGAACGAGAAAGGATACTGATCTGATCGCAAGCGCTTCAATACTGCCTGTGTCAAGCGTGCAAAAGAGAGACCGGAAGATTGACCTAGATATCGCTCCGCTGTTGCTTCCAGCGAGAGCCACTTCAGCTCGCTCGCTAGCGAATCTCCGGCGGTGCTGCTTAGGGCGGGCTGGCTGACGCTACCTGGTGATGATTCGAGGCCATTGCCGTCTCGAGCAGACTCGAGACTTGCAGTTTGTGATATGACTCTACTTAATTGCTGAACTTGGCTTTCCAGCTGCCGCACTTTGGCCTCGAGATCTCGGACATATCTGCATTTGTTCAGTCAAGCGGTACATATATAACCTTATGACTTGACTCACGATACAAGAAACACCCCACTTTCTTCATTCTGATCTTGAAAGCTGCATTGCACACTTGACACACGACACGCCTCGCACTGCGGCAGAGCTCGATCGCATCGCTTCTTACGTGTGTGGCACCGCTTACAGGCCTGGTTGGCCTTGCCAAGCGCAGGAGTGGCAGTGTTGCTCATACTGTGATATCACCAGATGGTCGCGTGAGCTGTACCAAGTAGCCCGCAAAGTCACCAATTACCCAGATGAACCTCTGCAGCCAACTGTAAAGGCCTGGCAGCTCTCTCAGCGGACAGAGCCGATGCGGTCCGTGGGAGAGCGGATACTGTCAATGTCGGACGTTGATGAGTAGCGGAAGGGTCGGTCCCATGTCACCAGACTTGTACAAACACTGCGTGTGGCCGTCTATAATTCCGCCAAACGTCTTTGCGTAGTATCACAGCACCGTCCAATGTCCGAACCTGAAATGGTCATAGGCAAAAGGCGGAAGAGCCGATCTTGGGGCCTCGAAGTGGGCCCCCGCCTTATCTCGGCTGTCAAAAGTGGTGGGACAGCGGCCTTATCGCTGCCTCCAGCGCCCTTTCGGCCAAACCGCCGCGGGGGATCGGACGCAGGTCTGTGACGGGCGAGTATGGTCGAATATAAGGACCAAGGACGCCGCGGCCGAGCATGGTAAGTCCAGCTAGATCTCGACTGATTCTGAAACTGACATGGACGCTTCAAAGATGCCTCTGGACGTCGTCCTTCCCATGGCGCTGAAAGGCCAGCCGGCCGTCTATTTTTTGATAGTTGTAGCTGTTGCATATGCGATTTGGAAGGTTCGTTGAGCACGTTGCATCTTGAAGTGCTCAATAACTCACTTTCCCACCAGGCCGTGACATATACAGATATTCCTCACATCAAGGGCATTCCTGAGATACCTGGAGCGATCCCTGTTGCTGGGCATCTCTTCAAGCTCGGCGAAGACCATGCCACGACCTGCGAAGGCTGGTGGCGAGAGTACGGCTGGTCTGTTTTCCAGATTAGACTCGGCAACACTCGGGCTGTTGTAGTAAATTCTTTCGATGATTGTCGCAAGATGCTCGTGGGTAACCAATCTGCAACCATCGATCGTCCGAAACTCTACACTTTCCACGGCGTCATCTCTTCAACTCAAGGCTTCACCATCGGATCTTCGCCATGGGATGAAAGCTGCAAGAACAAGCGCAAGGCAGCAGGCACTGCGTTGAGCAAAGTCGCGATGCGTGGCTACTACCCTATGTTCGACCTGGAGAGCTACTGCATCGTGCGTGACATGCAAAAGGACAGCAAAGCTGGCGCCATTGAGATCAGCGTTCGCCCTTACATACAGCGTTATGCTCTCAACACCACCCTGACCCTCTGCTATGGCATCCGCATGGATGAAGTCTATGACACTTTGCTCCGCGAGATCCTGCACGTCGGCTCCGCCATTTCACTTCTCCGCTCCGCCTCCGAGAATTACCAAGACTACATTCCCGCCCTTCGTTACCTTCCCAACAACGAGAAGAACGCAAGGTCAAAAGAGCTGAGAGATCGCCGAGACGCGTATCTCAACCTCCTACTCGATAAAGTGAGAACTATGATTAAGAACGGAACCGACAAGCCTTGCATTTCCGCCGCCATCCTCAAGGACCAAGAAACAAAACTCACAGGTGTCGAGGTCAGCTCGATTTGCTTGTCTCTGGTATCTGGTGGTTTCGAGACTATTCCTGGCACTTTAACTTCCTGTATTGGATCGCTTTCTACTCCTGAGGGACAGATCTGGCAAGATAGAGCTTACGAAGACATTAAGCGCTACTACCCTGACATTCGCGACGCATGGCAGAACACGTTCCAAGAGGAGAAGGTCCCGTACCTCAACGCCATCATCAAGGAGGCCGGAAGATATTACACTGTCAGCTCCATGTCTTTGCCCAGGAAGACCGTAACGGAAGTGAACTGGAACGGCGCAATTATCCCACCAAAGACTATGATTCTAATCAATGCCCAAGCCGGCAATCATGGTGAGTTGGTTTCCTGATTCAATGTTTCCCAGACTTAGTACTGACCTCGCCTCCAGACGTCGATCACTTCGGCCCTGATGGTGGCAAATTTGACCCAGAGCGATGGCTCGAGCCCATTACTCCAGGCCAACCCTTTGTCGAGAAGCCCTCAACGTTCGGAGCTGGTCACCTCTCCTTTGGTGCGGGTGCTCGTGCCTGCAGCGGACAATTCATTGCTCAGCGCCTACTCTACTCGGCCCTCATCCGCATCCTCGCTTCTTACAAAATCGTTGCGAGCGAGTCGGAGCCACCTAACACCGACTATGTTGATTACAATCAGTTCAAGACTGCATTGGTGGCCATTCCCAGAGACTTCAAGGTGAAGCTCATTCCTAGAGATAACGCGATGACTGAGGAGTGTCTTGCTACGACAGAGAAGAGGACGAAGGAGTATTACAAGCACGAGACTTGAGACTATACCCAGCATATCATAGCAAATAACATAGCGAAAAGCATAGCGAACAAAATGCAAGACTAGAATCATACATTCATCATGTTACCGCAGCTTTGTACCTTATCAATGCCTCGCGAAGATCAATTAGCTGTGTTTCGGATGTCATGAAGCCCATAGTATATGCTATCTCTTGGCGATAGTACGTGGGAGGACGCGAAAGTGCAACCTTCTGCACTTCAAGATCACATAACACATTGGGTTCAGAATATGTCAGGATTGATGGGGATCGTTCAATTGTTCATGTGTCTGGCATTAGAAGAGGAAACTAATTCTTGAAGTCCGGATTCAAGTACTCCTCCAGCTTGTAGCTCGGCTGAAATTCGACGTAGAGGCATTCCTAAATTGTGAAGTCAGACAAGGACAAGCAGAGGGGTCTCAGGAGAAGACTTACCGGATCACTAGCCATTTTGAAATTGTACGCAGCTTCCTGCTCCGGAACCAGCTTCTTCGGCAGACCTGCTGCCTCGACCATGAGCTGGATCTGGCAGCTCTTATCTAGTAGAGTATATAAATATGCAGCCTCATCCACGGTGCTGCCGACAGTGATCAAGCCGTGGTTGACAAGAATGCTCGCTTTGCCGTCACCAAGAGCTCGAGCAATGTTTTGACCCTCATCAGCAGCGAAGGCTATGCCGCCGTAGTTGTCGTACACGCTGTGGGCGTTGTGGAAGTAACACACATCCTGATTGATCATGTCTAGCGGACGGCCGAAAGCGGCCCATGCCTTGCCATGTATGGAGTGTGCGTGGCAAATAGCGTGGGCGTCAGGTCGAGCGAGGTGGCAAGCTGTGTGAATCGATACACCTGCCGCATTCGCCGGGAGGCTTGTGTTGCCTCCTACGACATTGCCTTGCATGTCCATGCAGATCATGTCGCTGGCCTTCATCATGGAGAAATGTACAGCGAGGGGGTTGATCCAGAAGCGGTCGGCAAATTCGGGATCGCGAACGCTGATGTGGCCGGCAATGCCCTCTGCATATCCATTTCTTCCAAAGACACGGAAAGCAGCTGCAAGATGTTCGAGCTGCCATTGTCGCTCTTCAGCGAATGTGTTGAACTTGGGTATGCCTGGTGGTGCCACGCCCTTGTGACCCATCGTTTGCAGAGGGGTAAGCTCGGTTGTGGCATTTTGTGGGACCGTTGATGCATCTCCCTCTAGTTGGAGTACATCCCGTTCGGTGGCAGTCATGGTAGCGGTGGTACTGGTCATCTTGAAAATATGGCAGCTCGTTAAACAGTGAAGGAGGGTATGAGAGATTGATGGACTACTTGAGATAGTATCGAAAGCTTACCAGGCAAGTACTACGAACTCTCAGATTTACTGTACTTCCTCACTTACCTCGGAGCAGATCCGCTCGTCGGACGCGTTGCGTCAAATTACAAGTTCGCCTCTGGCGGAGAGGGGGCGGTGGAAAGTCTGGTCGGGACGCCCGACCATTTATTCACCCCTCGGCAAATCTTGCCCACTTCCCTCTCCGAACAGCTTGCCCGTTCGCCAGTACGTCTCCGAGATAGCTTATCGTGGTCATCATCGACAAGGCGCGTCAACCGTGTCACTAGGCTCGATTGAAACCTTTGGTCTCGATATAGGACACAGAACAACCTCATGTGGAAATTGAACAGACCATTGTTCGCATCGACACCATAGCCCAAGATGCTTCCTGTCATTATCGCCTTATTCCTTCTAGGTCTTTTCTTTTCCGTGGTCGAGCCTCTTTACATCAATCCCAAGGCCAAGATCCCAGGCCCGAAGTTGTTCGCATTGACGAAATGGCGTCTTGCGCTGGAAGATTATCGAGGAACCAGAACTCGGACAATCCACAGACTTCACCAACAGTATGGTCCAGTCGTTCGGATTGGGCCGAATGAAGTACATTTTAACAGCCTAACGGCACTCCGGAAAATATATGGCGCCGGGAGCGGATTTGAAAGAACAACATTCTATCGCATGTTTGACGTCTATGGCAGACAGAACTTGTTCACGTTCCATTCTTCTACCCAACATGGAGGCAGAAAGAAGCTGCTTGCCAATGCTTATTCCAAATCATCCATGTTGCATGGCGCAGCTAATGAGCAATTGATTACAAGAAATGTAAATTATTACATGGGTCTTCTAGACAAGCTCAATGGCGATGTCAACGATACCTTCAAAAGTCTGCATTATTATTCGCTGGACAGCATTACACATTTCCTGTACGGACCCAAGCTGGGAGGAACCTCTGCCACCTTAGGCGCTACAGCCGATCGCGCATTACTCGGAGATGTCCTCGATCCCTCCCGCCGAAAGCTATCCTGGTTTGCTGTACACCTCCCAAGGTTCACCAAATGGCTCTACACCCGTACTGGCTTCATGGAGTTCCTTACCTATCCCATCTTGCCCATGAAGAAGCCAGCGACTTATACCGCGATCCGCGCGCACGCAAGGGAAGCCATGATGAAAGCACGTGCTGCATTTGACGCCGGTAACATCAGTGAATTGGACAGCGAAACGATCATTGGCAAATTGTTCTCACAGCACCACGAGTCCGTCAAAGGCAAGGAGGGTGGCGGGCTCGACGATCTCGACATTGCCTCCGAGTGCGCTGATCATCTCCTGGCTGGTATAGATACCACGGCTGATACACTCATGTTCCTCTTCTGGATCCTCTCACTTCCAGAGTACCAGCACATGCAGAAGAGACTCATAGACGAAATCAAGAACACTCCATGTAAGCTTGATCAGTATGGTAATCCCACCACCGGGTCCACTGACAAGCTGGTGTACCTCGACGCTGTCATCAGGGAAACACTTCGTCTCTTCGCGCCCCTCCCCGCCTCCGAGCCTCGCTGCTTGCCCAACACCAATTCTGTGATTGATGACTACACCATTCCTGCCGGCACTGTCGTCTCCGTGTCTCCCTACTCCATTCACCGAAATGAAGAAGTTTTTCCAGACCCACTCAAATTTAAGCCAGAGAGGTGGTTAGGCGCACCTGGCGACTCTGACCTTGCAGGTGCAGAGGCCGCCAAGTGGTTCTGGGCCTTCTCGAGCGGAGGAAGAATGTGCATTGGCTTGCAGTAAGAACTTCTACTACCCCAAGAAAGCGCTTGTGACTAATAGAAACTACAGTCTCGCCATGGCGGAGATGACGACGTTGGTCACTGCTGTGTATAGGCAATACACCACCAGTATTGCCCCGGGCTTCGAACACACCTCACCAGCTATAACTTCCCGCTTTGAGCTCTTCTATGACGAGCTGCAGCCACGGATTGCAGTTAGTAAATTCAATCCAATATGTGAAGCCCGGAGCTGACATTTCTTCCAGGAGCACACGTGCATGTTGAAGTTCGAGAAGTCAGCGAGCTCGTGAGAGCTAAAGCGGTGACGGAACCAGACCAAACTTATAATCTTCTGCCCATCAGACACAATAACATGCGTAAGTACCAAAAAACGAAATCTACCAAAAATCGAAAAGCCTGCAAAGATCATGCTTCTAAATGCGCCTTGACAACTTTTCGACCCCATTGCTACACCTCCGTCTGTCTTACTCCTACCACGTCCAAGCTACGAGACTCAATAGCAAGTTCGGTTTGCTCAGCGATATAGAAAGAAATTGAAGATCACGTCTATTTTGAGCTACTTTATGAAGGAGTGACACCGGCTATCAGCGTCATCTCGCACAGAGCTCCGGCGGGTAGAGCCTTGACAAAAACGCAGGTGCGCGGAGGTTTCGGGTCTGGCATCAGCTGTCAAGTCTGTTAGCGGACTGTAGTCTTGAGCATGGCAAGCTTATGGCTGCTTCTCATGAAGGTCTGTATTACCTTTGTGTACACTTCATTGAACGCCTTGTAGTTTGCCTCCTCGGTAAGGTAGATGTTGGCAGTGAGCACTTTATTAAGCGAGGATCCAGACGCTTCCAATATCGCAGAAAGATTCGCGAACATTTGCTCTGCCTGGCCAACAATCTCAGAAGACACGAGTTTCCCACTGACGTCGCCACCGATTTGGCCAGTTGTGTAGACTACTCCATTTTGGATTTTGGCATGATCTATGCTCGGGCAACGTCAGTGTGAAAGAATAAAGCTAGGGAAAGCCAAAGCCTGGCCAGAAACAACGGCATGCTTTGCGGGCGTGACATACGGAAGAGGCCTGCTGGGAAAGCACAAGCCTTATCGGAGAGAATTGGTGTGATAGACATGATTGCTGCTGTACTGTGAAACGGGGAAAAGGAAGAGAATTGGCTTGAAGTTTGATAACAGTCATGTTCTTCCTCCCTCTGCTCTGCTATATACCATCGGACCATGTGCCTCATCAAAGGTAGTCGTCGGAGAGAGATGCCCGCCAAGCATACCTTTCGACAAGATCCGCTTACAGATAGGCGGAGTGGCCGACACTTCGCAACGGGTCAAGCCCTACCACGTTCTTTCGGTAAATCAACGACACGTATCTTCAGATCGAGGTCGAGGATGCAGTCTAGCGCGTAGGCGAACGTATCGCTACTGGATTCCCTTCTGATCCACATCGGCAAATTAGGCTCTGTTACATGAATATCATGGATCTGGTCCCCGAACGCCACACAGATAGGTGAGCTCTTGCCAAGAGATCACGGCCATATCTCTTATCTTCACGAAAGACACGCACATCAAGACAGCGACGGTATAAGACCGCTCTGCTTGCGTACATTATGCCTCGCATCACAATTCTTGTGCAAATCACAAGAGGCGTGTCCTACGATATCCCTGATTATCCTTGATCTGCTTGCAGGGACAACTGACATCATTACTCGACTGAATACATCTTGTCGGCAAGCCCCAATTTATCAATCACTGTTATATCTAATAGCGGAGCGCAATGGACCACAAGCATGGGGACGAGAAGACAACCGTCCAGCAGGTAGCGCCTGACAGCAACGTTGACGTCGGAGAGAGCATCTCAATCAGCGCTGGATCATCACACCTCAAGCGCGAGCTCAGTGGAAAACAGGTTCAGCTGTATGCTATTGGCGCCGCAATTGGTACAGGCGTCTTCGTCAGCATGGGCTCGTACCTCCCCACTGGTGGCCCTGCAGGGCTTTTCCTCGGTTTCCTTGTCTGGTCGTTCGTCAGCTATGCTGTTAGCGAATGTTATGGTAAGCATGCGCTCGCCTTCGTCTGTGGTCTACATACTGACCCTGACTAGCTGAAATGGTCTGCTATGCTCCAGTCCCAGCACCTTTCATCCGCTTCGCTTCCGACTGGGTCGATGAGGCTCTTGGATTTGCTGTGTCATGGTCATTCCTCCTCGAGCAAGCGTTGCTGGTTCCATTTGAGATTACCGCCTTCCAGCGCTTGATCGAGTTCTGGACTGACAAGCTTCCTGTGGAAGCCACAGTCTTTATCATAATCGTCCTCTACGGGTGCGTTGACAGATGACGAATTAGACTCTCAGCGTGCTGATAATTGTCCACAGCCTACTCAATTGCATTTCGGTCAAATGGTTCGGCATCGCCGAGTTCTACCTTTCAATCGGCAAAGTCTTTTTGATCTTCCTCTGCTTCGCATTCACCTTTGTAACCATGCTTGGAGGCAATCCACTTCATGACCGCTATGGCTTCAGATATTGGGACAACCCTGTGAGTACCTCGCGCCACGTCTCGTCGGAGGCCCTGCTAATACAACACAGGGTCCTTTTGCAGAGTACATACTGGAGGGAAGCGCTGGCAAATTTCTTGGCTTTCTCAGCTGTCTGACTTTTGCCACCTTCACGATCTGCGGTCCTGGTTGGTCTATCCCGATTGTTCTTCTGATAAGACTCCACTGACTCTCAACAGAATACATCGCCATGGTCGCGGCCGAAACGAAGGCACCCCGACGCGTTCTACCTGCCGCCTACAAGTCGTTCCCATTCCGCCTTCTCTTCTTCTTTTGTGGCGCTGCCCTTGCGATGGGAATCTGCGTCCCTTACAATGACCCAACCCTCAATGCCATCTTGAATGGTGAAGTCTCCGGATCCGGCACCTCGGCAGCCTCACCATACGTCCTCGCAATGGTACGCCTCAAGATCTCGGGCCTTCCACACTTTGTCAATGCTGTTGTCTTGACTTCTGTCTTCTCTGCTGGTAATGGCTACGTCTTCTGCAGTAGTCGTAGTCTGTACACCATGGCCTTGGAAGGTCGTGCACCAAAGATCTTCACCAAAACCATCGGATCCGGTGTTCCCATCTATGCCGTCCTCGCCTGTCTCTCATTCGCACTACTTGCATTACTCAGCGTCAGCTCCAACACTGCAATGGTCATGGGATATTTCATCGATCTCGTCACCACCAACCAGCTTCTCTGCTACATGACAACATGCATAGCATATGTTCATTTCTATCACGCAATGAAGAAACAAGGCCGTTCTCGCGACGCACTGCCATACAAAGGTTTCTTGCAGCCTTATAGCGCATATCTCGGCATCGTTGGCACTGTGGTAATGATGCTTCTGCTTGGCTTCAATGTCTTTTTCCCAGGTCAATGGAGCTTGAAATGGTTCTTCCTCGACTATACCTTCCTGGGTTTGTTTCCACTAGCGTTCATCGCATGGAAGGTGATCAAGAAGACAAAATACAAGCCTCTCGGCACTGCTGATCTTGGATTAAATGGTGAGGTGCAGCAGATAGATGATTATGAAGACATGTTGGTGATGGAGAAGCTGACGGGTTTCTCCGGATGGATGGAGCGCATCTTCGGTGGTGTCTACAACGACAAGAAGCAGTAATGAGCAGGCTGTACGGAGGACTAGGGCGATCTCCGTGGTGTTGAGGTCTACAATATCATGATAACTAGAGGCACGTGTGCTTGTCGATTGAGGACAAGCAGGTGCGAAATCCTGCCTTGAACAAAACTCACACCGCATCTCCAAGCATGATTGTGATCGGTACATACTTGTATGCCTCGTGCTAGTGTGCCATCAAGCACATCGTCGGTACAGGAACACCAGGAGAGCTGTCCCCAATAGGTAGGACAAGATGTGTCGATGTTCATGTGGTGGTCTGTGCCGCCTGCTGCACTTTACCTGCTTCACATCCAAACGCCTGTACAATTCCATTTATCTCCTCCTTTTTTCCTTTTCTAGTAGTTCTTCTCGTCAATATCACCAAAATCATGTCTGACGCAGGAGAAGCCGCCGCCGCCGCCCCAGCCCGCACCTTCCTTTCCCTTGGCAATGCTGTGCGCAACAAGATCTACCATCACGTCTTCACAAGAAGCAGCAGCACCCGCGGCCGTGAGGGCCAGGACCACACTGTGGAGGTTGGCCTACAGGGCGGTCGAGATGCTTACAGGTTAGAGTATGCAGGCGGGGTCCAGCCTTTGACCATACTCCGCACCTGCAAGCAGGTGAAGCAGGAAGCAGAGGAGTGGTACTGGACCCGTACCGCCTTTGCCTTCTCTTCCACCGACGCTCTATGGGTCTTCCTTCGCGGTGGGAACCTGGTCCAGTTCCGCCATCTTCTCCACAGCCTCCACCACGTCGACCTGACGTTGGTGGGGGAAGCAGACTTCCAGCTCGCCCCCATCAGCGGGCTCTACCACTGCAGAAGCCTGGAAACCCTCACCGTGAGGGGAGTACAGGTCAATGTCACCACCGCCCAGTCTCGTGCTCTTCCCTCCAACCCTCCGACCCACGGCTATGATGCCTTGATGCAGCTGCGTGGCCTCAAGGCTTTTACTTTCGACAACGAACTTGGAAACCACTACCATTCTCATCAGAGAGGCATGTGTCACCACCCTCGGCAAGGACCTTGCTGCTGCATCCAAATCCACGAGATACTAGAGCGCCCCTTTGTCACCAGTGAGCACCCCTTCGCGCAAGACTTAATCGCGGCAACCACAGCACCTCTACCTCTCCACTACGGCGACGATAATCACGTTCCCGCACAACCAATCCTGCCCTTGCAGAACCTAACGGATATGGATGTGTCACAATTGGGATCAAGATCAGAAAGGGGCCAGTACATCATCCGTGGGGACGCGCTCGGTCCGGGCTGGATTGCCTTGTTGCCAGACCTGATCCAAGCCGGCATGCCAGAAGCGACTGCCGCCGATATCAGGCGAGATTCGGCTGACCTGAAAGCATCGGAAGACAAGGAATTTGCAGACGAGGACGGCGACGTTAAGATGAACGAAGCAGACACGCGCGACCCAATGAGGTTCGCCGGGCCGGAGCTGAACTTGGAACCAGAGAGCCGCCATCATCGAAGACGTTCCCATCATCAGCATCACAATACATCGCACCGCATGCAGCCAAACAACTTCCAGGATGACTACGACGTCTCAAGACTGAGAAAATCTCAATTACACGGCTACAAGCTTGGTCGTTATAAAGCAGAGCTCGATGAAGCCTGGGATGCGGATGAAATGAACCGGATGTGATTTCGGCTGCATTCCATCAATACGCAGCATCATATCGAGAGGCGCAGACGATTATCACCGCACTACGAGATGCCTGAGATATTCCCCCCGATATGGCATCATCGGCGCAAGCTTTCAAACTTGCATTCCTGACCCTTTCATTGTCCTTTTTCGACGTTTCGACCAACGGGGTCCAACATTCCAATAACGCCGACGACAAAGCCCTTGTGGCCCGGGAGCTGACGTCCATGCCCTTTGCAGACGCATACCTTTGTCTCTTTGTTCGTCACACGACGCTGGAAACGCCGAAAACACCCAATACCACTCAACGCGAACAGAACATACATGCCGTTGGATGATCCACAACAGATCCGGTCACATACTTGCGTCCAAGTCTTTTACAGTCTGGTAGCAGCCTCAGGGGAGGTTCATGCCTCAGTCCCTTTGTTTCACTGCACATCTAGAACGGCCGAAGGCCCACGATGTCGAAGGACAAAGACTTGTGGAAGACATAAGATGGAGTCACAACGGGCCGTCGGTTTGACGAAGCAAATCCGCCGACTCGCATACCGATCATATAAACAAAAAGGCTTCGTAAGATGAGTTCCCCTTCAAGCCCCCCAAAACGACGCAATGAGGAGGAACACGAGCCTCGTAGTCCTCCCTCGGAAAGACCAGCGGCCATACCAGTTCCCGTATGGCGAAGAAATGCCAATCGAACAGCAAGTGCGAATTGGCGCGAAAACGCTGGACCTAGGCCTTTGACTCCGACGGAAGCTAGACCATGGAGACCGACCGCGACGGATCCTTCTGCTTTGACTATGTCAGAAGCTGACCTATCGACATCCACCGAGCCGTCCTGGGACGATAAAGCCGGTTTCGATGGTGGTGAAAATCGATGGACACCCGGTGACTTTTACCCGGGTCAGATCATCGCTGCAGTCCACAATACACATGTGATCGAAGCTCATCACTCAGATCTCTCGGACAACACTATATATCGAAGGACGAAACATGGGTACGTGAGCAGTAAACGACGTCCGATGATTGTCGTAGTGATACATTATGGCAAGCTACAATGCTGTCCCATCTCGACCTGGAACGGGAAAGACACACTCGACTGGGGCCAGCACTTGGAAACACAAAGGAGATTCATTCCGGACGCCTATCAGCTCATCACGCATGGTCAACCCCCTTCTATCGAGCTCGGCAACGTCAACCTGGTACTCGAGACCGTGGCATACATGCGACACGAGGGAACAAACTTGGTACGATTAGCGGAACCCGTGACCATCAACTGCAAGGAGAATATATGGATATCAAGGAACAACAACAGGCTCACCATCGACAGCACCAGGGCACTACTGACCAAGTGGAACGCACTGCAGAGTTGGTTCTTCGAAAATAGCATGACACGAATACAAACAAGAGAGACGGAGGCAACGGGAGCTCAACTCGTGGCCGAGAGTCGAATTGTAGCGCGGCGAAGGGAGACGCAGGAGGAGGAGGAAGCAGCGCGTAGGAGAGCCGATGAAGTGGTACAAAACAATCCTTTCCAAGCGATCTTCGGTCATGGTCAAGAAGATGATGGGAACAACGATGATGGGAACAACGATGATGGGAACAACGATGATGGTCACGGTGGCATCGATACCTGATCTTGATCGTGATTTGATAATGCTTGCAATTGTGGGACATCATTTTTAATACAGCATGTCTTGTTCGACCCAAGTTGAGATCAATTTAAGCCAGAATGTGAGAGAAGTCCAATTCCCTGGAGGTTAATTTCGTGGCGCTCTGATTCGTGAGACCTTTTGTTTCAAGTTGTGCCAAATATGAGCGAAGCTTGCAGGAAGGGTAGACCTATTCAGCTAAAAATTGACAAGCAGGCCTGACCGCAGGCTTTTAATATACGCATCTGTGTGTAGTACAAGCGATGGTAAGATTGATTCCTGATAAACAGGCCTTTGTCTCGCGACAGCAAAACACACGTGTATTACATGACCGAGCAGACTACGAGTTCACCTTGCCCAGAAGAGTGCACGCCTAGGCCACAAGATGTCATGATCTTCCGCACCTGACAACTCACGACCGACAAGGCTCCCTTACTTTCTTCCAGGACACCCTTCTATGATCATCATGGTGATTACCTGCCACTACTACATCGAGTACATGGGATACCCCTTCCAAGCATCGCGCTGTCAACTACGGCTCTCTCACAGCGGCGAGCGCTTTACGATAAGCAGTGTTCCGCCCGCTGTGACGCAGTGATGAAGCCTTGGTGTATAAGTCTTCTCGAATGCGAGCGCCCTTCTACACCTCTCCACTCGCACGACTGGCAGTGGTGGAACGTACAAGCCGACAGTGTTACAAGAATGGAATGCAGTACGCAGGAAAACTTTCAGGGACGACAGCAGGCAATCTACGTAGCAAGGACCATGGAGGGGATACAGATACATCACTAGCACGGGCAGAAGGGATTCAAAGCGTACGTGATTGAAACAGAATTGTAACATCTATGTAAAGGTCTGTAGGCCACCCAACACTCTCCGCTCTTCAAGTGCAAGACTTGTGAAGAAAGAACAGAGGCTCCATCGGCCATGGATAACCAAAGATCCATCCCATCTCGAGCCGGTTACAGCCAGCGCCGCAGAGAAACAAAGCTCAGACGGACAGACTCAAGCCCTGGCTGACAAGTGTTGAACTGTATCAAAGGGAGAAAGGGGTTCTTGTTTTAGACGCCGCGCTAAATGGCGCACAGTCAATGAATGTGCTTGCGGCCGTCCGGGAGAAGCGAAATACAACCGTCATGTTTGGAAGAAAAGGAAAGAAAGAGGTGAGATGAATGTGGCAGATAACACTTGGGTGGTTTGCCTGAGCACGGGTCACAAGCGGGAGGTTCCATTGTGGTTGGTGACACAAGCGACACAAAGGCACTATGAGAAATTAGATGATAATGCACAGCAGAGAGGATGAGACGGAAGTGCATTGATATGTATGTACAGTAACTATATGTCGGTCGCCCATCGCTCTTTGTACTCAAGCGCGAGGCTCGATGAGTAACAAAGGCTCCATTGACCGTGACTTCGAGGAGTCACCTTCGCGGGGTGGGGAACACTACTATTTTGACCATCGCCATGAGGACCAGAGCCTCATGACTGACCCCAGATAGCATGTAATTGTCACCCTCAGCTATGCTTTGCTTTCAATCTAGACGGAAGCGTGCTCTGACTCAAACCACGAGAAAGGTAGGAGTCATAAATGGGTCTCGCATTCTCGTCATTGCTGAGGGCCCTCAGACCATTGGAACAAATTGCCTGAGCTTCTCTTTGAAGTGAGGAGAGAGAAAGGAAAAGAACCCTCGTTTTGTAGTGCGACGGGAGGTTGTGCACGGCCTGTGTCGTCACGGGGTAAACAATCAAGAAAAGGGATGATACACAGGGTAGATGTGACAGGGTCGAGTGATGTAATGGGAATTGGAAGCATCTTAATAACTTGATGCTGATACTATTGCAGTGTATACTTTCGTATCGTTTTCTTCGCCAACAACTCGATATCGAAGCTTGAGCGACGTCTGTATATGAATTATCTCCAGATGTATAACCCAGTAGTCGGTAGAGCAAATGAGAGGAATGACATCCTATATATATACTGAGGGTGAGAGTGAATGAAAGTCGTAGTAAAACCGGAGAAACCCGAGCCTGTTTACAGCATTTACCTGCACATATAGTCCACTTCACTTTTCAGACTTGCCTTTGGTTCTTCAGCACCACAGTCACTTCTCAATCGTGAGTATATCGTACTGATCTAATACTGTAGAGCTGCAGCTAACGATGTGATAGCATCACATCTATCCACGAGATCAATGTACCGCTTCACTCTTCTGCATCCGCCATCATAAGAGCGTCAGCAACAGCAATAGCAGTAGAGCCAGCAGCAGCAATAGCAGCAACAGCAACAAAAAGAGCGTCACTCCCACCGTCACCAACATCGACGACTTCACTGCTTCCACCACAGTCACCGACATCATCATCACCAGTATCACCACCACCACCAGCAACACTCTCTGTAAGTCCACTCCACCATACTACACTGCGGAACCATACTAACACTTTGAGATAGCATGAAAGACTTCTGGAGACGCGAGGCGGCGCTACGAGGTGCCGTTCCCCGGCCCTTTGGGCACCCCCAAGAAGAGACTTGAGTAGCAGCTCAAGCAGAGCAAAGCGCTGAGCGCTGTGGCGGCCGTGGGCAAGGGCAAGGGCGAGGACGTGTGAGGGTGGAGGAGGAGGATGACGACTATGACAAATTAAAGTGGTTCATATGTGCTCGCCTCAATTCGCGGCGGCATCAAGGCTGCCTGCTACTAGTAAAGTAGAAGAAGAGTGTTTCTGCTGAGCAATGATTTCCGATATCTCTTTCCATTGTCTTATTCGTGTCTACTTTTCCGTGTCTATTCTGTCGCTTGATATACCCAGGTGCGTTGTGATGGTCCACGACATAGCTACTAGAGAGTCGTGAGGGCCCCTTGCATCACGTTCACGATTTGGGTACGAAGAAAGATATCTGGTGGTAAAAAGAATGTCATACAATTACAGTAAAACTTACCTCAAGGAAATACCAGCTTTCCCGCTTTCATGACATGTCTCTTACATTATCCTACGCATGCTTACCATAAAGTCAAGTACTAGTTTGAAGTACCGAGAGCCTTGATTCTCGTATGGACATGCTCAACATCTTTGTGCAAGCATTTCTGGACTAGGGCCGTGGGATATCCGGAAGCCATGGGCAAGGTTGTCAATGTCAAGAGGCTGTCGGCACTGTAACGGCCGGCTGTAGTCTCTACCGTGCGGCTTCAGCCAGATGGTACCAGAAGTCCAGATATTGCCTTGACTATCGTAGTCGGCGACATCGGCCATGCCGCAGAGCTCGTCCATCATCTGACGCCATAGCTTAGCATAAGCCTGGCCCTGACCATCGAGGGGAATAGATGGGTCACTGGTGAGTGCTGGAGCAAGTGGGGCGTATGTTTGGAGCCAGACTCGGAATTGAGCGTAAGGGTTACGTTCGCCGTTGGGTAGATTATCGCAGACGTATCCTTGCAGCCACCCTCGGAACTCGAGCGTCCAGCGCGCGATGTTAGCCAGCGCATGGTAGTCCGAGGCACACGCGGTACCAGCCTGGAACCGGTTCACGGCAACTTGGTGGCGTGTCCGGCGGAGTTGCCAGCAAGCGTGGATGTAAAACCAGGTATCATCGGATCCAGGATCAAGAAGTCTAGGGCTTTCACCACGGTGACAGGGGTAATACATGACAAACTTTGCCAAGCCTCCTGCTACGCCGCCCTGGACAAGTTCATGGCCGAATGGTTGACGCTTCTCGCTAAAGAGTTGCTTGTGAAAAGCATCCTTCTTGTTCTTTGAACCAGGTAAAGAGTCTTGATAGGCATCCTCATCCGCTTCGATGACGGGGATGAGTTTCCCAAGTGCAGCTTTGATCTCAGGATGCCAGGCTCCCCAATTAAGCACGTCCGCGATCTCGAGAGAGTTCTTTGTCGTCCGTTCGATTGTCTGCCTAAAGTATGCGAAGTTACTCGAGGTGTCCGGGTCATGGAGGACCCATTTGTCAAAGGTGTTTTGCCATTCCTTGAAATGTTGATCAAGAGTGGTGTTGGACATTACGATTATTCGGGAGAGTGGTACAATTGAATATCAGTTGGGGGAACTTACTTACCAGAAGCAAGCGCAGAAAGCAATTTTTTAGGACTTTTTTGAGATTTGTTGTATGGAGGAGAGGGAAGGTGTGTGGGATGAACGACTGACTATATGTCGCGTTACCGAACAAAGACACAATGGACCACGCAATCTGCGCACTCTTTGAGGTTAAACAAAAGAGAGTAATCGTTGTCAAAGGCACTCAAGTGCAGAAAGCGATTGTGCTCCGAGGGGGGTTAGTGAGGCCGCCGAACAAGGGCACTCCTACACAAAGAATGTAAGCCTGATACGCGCTCGTGCCATCCAGCGAGTAGACAAATGCGCTATACCATATTTGGATGCAATCATTTGCTTCCATCAACATCGAAGATTTTCATTTTGGTAGGTGCTGATCAGCAAATGCCTTGAGGCTTCCTGCTCCTGAGCTTCTATCTGTCTTCAAAAACGAGCAAGCCGGCGTCGACAGTCATGAGCTATTCGCAGCACCCAAGGACGAC
Organism: Dothideomycetes sp. NU200; assembly: GCA_027943355.1. NCBI lineage: Eukaryota > Fungi > Ascomycota > Dothideomycetes > Dothideomycetes sp. NU200. Next base: position 442,691 of record BSCJ01000019.1, on the reverse strand, counting down.
CCTCGTACATCGCGTCTCTGAGTGATTGCAGTTGTGAATTGCTCTCCATCCAGGTCAAGCCTCTACGCTCCAGAGCTTCTCCCCTCTCTCTTTCCCCAGTATCCTCTCCTTCAACGATTGCCCTCCAGAGACGTGAGAACCACCTATCGGTATCCTGCCGCGCCGTTCTGAAAGACCCCAGGTCGCATTCGAGGCAGTGCGCAGCTTCGAGCAGGAACAGCATCTTGTTCATGGCGCGAGACACCCCTTCATGACTCCAGGTTGACGACCTCGCAGATACAGAGCGCGGCTGATCAACATGAAGATATCATCTCTGTGGCGTGCACTCGGAAATACGGTGACATGGAAGCGTGCTACATCAGCAGCGAGAAGGCGAAAGTCCCTCCACCACGGATGCTGCTGCGGCTGTGCCCTGCGCAGTCCAGTGATAGCCTCAGTAATCAGGCTTCGTTGTTGTTCGAGGGCGTGGTTGGTTCTTTCCATGTAGTCGGCAAGGTCTAAGAGCCGCTCCGTCCGCACTGTCTCTTGCTCTGTCATTCCCAAAACAGTGCCCATTCCGCCCTTTCCAGCTCTTCAATCCAGAAGCGATAGCCATGTCGACTGTGGCAGGCTGCCAGTACCCCCAGCTGCACATCTGCTGGTAAACGCCTCAGCCGCAACGATACGGTCTGCTCTTCTCGATTGGTCATGCCGGAGCTTTGAGGTGGTGTGGAGTTCCAGCTCCTATCAATCTCAAAGTGGCATGGAGGAAGGCTTGGGTTTGACACAACAGATGAAGGGCTCGCTGGAGGAGTGAACAGTGATGATGTGAGCCACGTGGGGTGGTCACTATCATCAGGTGCCTGCCGGGGCCTGTCCAGGCTGGTCGGAGGACTGGAAGGAGGGCTGACATGAGAGGGCCAGGCAGCGGCGGCAGCCAACAGCACGCCGGAGTACATGTTGGTAGCGAAAGTGGATGTGGCGTCTAGTTCAAAAACGGCAGCTGCGGTTGATGGAAATGCTCGACAAGGTTGTGGACGGTGTATAGTATCTGCCCACGTCAGTCAGCAAATGTGCTATCTTGCACGCGATCAAAGACTCACAGTCATCAGTCACAGCCGCATCGAGAGAGGTGAAACCACTCATACTGACAGAGGTGCAGACGTGTATTTACTACAATTTATTTGTCGAAGTAGAATCGTAGTCCGGTGATGATACCCTCGAAATAACAATTTGTCGAGTTCCTTGTATAAGATGTGCAGAAGCTTGAAAGCAGACTTTCTGGGAGTATGATACATTCGGAAAACCAGGTGAATGACACGTATAAGGATCTGGTGTGAAAGTGCAGAGTGGCAGTAATATTTCAAGTGATTGTGCACGAAACCACTGACTTTTCCGAGTGATTCGTTCTTACAAACCTCCTTGACACTGGCATAGTGGTAGAAGTGGACAAAGTGAGGGAGCCGCTGACACATGGTCTAATAATTTGCTCTTGACATGTACAGAAGCCGTAGAGCTGAGAACGAGACAATCCCTAACACAATTCATACCAGCTCTCCCTTTCTGGTGGATTGTATGGCCTGAAAAGATGCAGCCTCGTCCATATCGCAACATCGCCATTGCCGAGCGCGATTCTTCATCAGCTTTCATGATCTTCATGATGAAAAGTCATTTGTCGCGGCCGAAGTCTGCACTATCGAAAGCAATAATGAACCAGACTTTACGAAGCAAGGTGATAATCGGACTTCGTGCGAGAGTCATCGAGGGTGTACAGTGTCCGAGCAAGATCGTACAACCTGATCCGACGATAATGGTCAAAGGTACAGCGGCTGTATGCGAGCATGCTGAATAGATTCTTTTGTGAGCATGATGCGATATGAAATCTCTATGTCAGCCTCCAGACTCTAGAGAGGGAATGCAACTAGTGAGACATGGATAGCTGCAATGCTTCGAACCTGTCTGTTGAATAAGCCAAAGCAGGAGTATTACCCTGCCTTTCAATCTGTCTTTGACCCTTGTCATTCATTCTTCCAGTGTCGTTGTTGTCGGAAGTTCACTCGAGCAGCAGACTGTAAAGCTTCCCAGATCTTTGACACTTTGGGAAAACAGCATAACGAAGCAGTAGCGGCGAAGGGGCATTGACATTCCTCCGAGTGGCTGATTGACTGAAGCGTTCTCCGCTCCCAAAGCGTCGAACAAAGGCCGCTTTCAAAGTGTGGAATGTGGATTGTGCGTAGCACTTGGTATTTGCCGCCCCAGCTTTGGAAGCCTTTCGAACGAAATTGCCGAGCTTTGCTGTCAGAGCTATATGGTTCAAACTTGTAGCCTATAGAGATGCTCGCTAGTCCCTTACCCAACCCGCTGGTAGCGAAGAGTCTGCTATCACACTGGTAAGCCTTGTTGGCCATCATGAACAATGGCATACTGTCCTCGCGGTCGTGCTCTTTGTGCAGCGTCTCTTAGCATCTGCGGCCATTAGACCTTGGCCGGCACAATTGATCGTGTGGAAAAGAGTGAACGGTAGATGGTTTGTTTGCTTGTAGTAAGCAACAACTATGTCGCAGAGCAACTTACAGGTCTGTTAGATCATTGTCTGATAGGAGTCGTTCGACGTAGCATGGACACACCTGTACATAGCATCCACAATCTGCTGGTCCCAAGAATATCATGCTGTATACCCTCAGACCACTCCTGTTCCACATGTATAGCTAACCAGTGCCAACCCATTGAGAAGTCCCATGACTATCGCGCTGCCTTGACCACTTGAACTGCGAGTATATAGAGCATGGACTCCGACCACAACGTGCTTGGCGTTTCCGCATTCGGCTGACCGCACTCGAAGCATCAATTGATAAATTGATTTGTCTTCAACTGCACCAGCCTCCTCTTTAACCACCACACTCTCACTTGATCACGAGAGCTCCTGCGCTCCAAGACACATCCTCTTCGACAATTAACCCGAGTGAACTCAAGCGCAGCGCAGTACAGCAACATCTCACCGACTCACCAACTCACCACAATCTCCCCTCCCTCCCTTGTTCGTCATTCTTTCTTCCATCTCTCCCTCTTCTCCTAATCACATAAAATCAGAAACAATGTCAGCAAACTTCGCAGACAAGACCTTTCTCACCACCTCCCTTCAAGACATGAGTCTAGACGGCAACGAGCAATCCGCCAGCCGCTCTATGTCTGCTCACTTCACAAGTCCCTTCCGCTTGCTCGACGTCCCCGATGTAGGACCCCACCAACCCCTGTCGCGCATCATCACCCTGGCCTCGTCGGGCAGCTACAAAGATGGTAGCTCCGCCTATGGAACGATCAATGCCACCCACGAGAAGATCAGGAAGAATCTTGCGCCCCGTCCTCCTCCAACTTCACTGATGCGCACTTCCAAGGTCCTCAATGCCTTGGCTTCGAAGACGTGGTTGTCAAGTGGTGTGTTCCACCTCTATCTCGCTTCCTGGTCCACCCTAGACGAAGGCCTCTTGAAGCAGATCTCCGGCATGACGGCAGTCGTGGTCACCCTCGACATCCGCGCCGGCCAACCTCACCTCATTGATTCGGGTCAAGAGGGCCGTCTTCGCGCTTCTGAATTCGCTGCGAAAGTCAGAGCTCTAGTGCGTGCGCTCCAGGTGAAGTGCGAGAAGTTGATGGTGAGGGTTGTGCAAGGCAGGATGGCCGGCCTCAATGTTGCCGCTGTGATTGTGAATGTCTTCCGCATGCCTGTACAGCTGCGGGTCAAGTTTGCCCACATGATTGTCTTGCTCAACAATGAGGAGGATGTCATGACTCCTGGGGGCAGTATCGTGCCTTTGTTGTTGGGGTCCAAGTTTCTCAGGAAGATGGTCGGAGACATGGTTGGTGAGTCTGTCCCTCTTCACTTTCTTTCTTATGCCATCATCTCCCAGCCCTAAGTGCTAACATTTGATAGGCATCCCTTTCGATGACACCGCCAAGACCATGGTTACTCGCAGAGAAAAAGACAGAACCGTGGTCCGACGTTGGACATGGGCCATGGCCGACAGCAGCGAGGTGGGCAGCCAAGCGAGCCATCGCGTTGCCCTTGGGGCTACAGACGAAGACGCTAGCAGCGGCGCTGACTCGGAAGTTCCGGATGCCTTGGCTGAAAGACTGCTGCACGAGGCTGTGGTCGAGCTGGAAGGACGTTGAGTTATCTCTTGCCTCCAACCTACGGAGACGACTCTCACCACATCTTCAAAGTGCGGAGAGCTCCTTGTCAGCACGCTTTGTATCGTTTGCTCAAGGGCCAATGGTACAGATGTCTCACGCTGCACGAGCAGCAGCAGCGTGCCTACTGCTTCGCCCGTTGACAATTCTTTATGAACATTTGAAGCGTCCTCCCAATTCTCTGCGGCAATGTTTGGGCAGTGGAGCAGACGTTCATTCCAAATTTCGATTCACGAGGAAGTCTTGGTCGGTCGAGCAGACCTTCATCCCGACTCTCAATCCAGAAGGACGTCGTGGTTGGTCGAGCAGACTTTCATTCCAAATTTCGATCCAGGAGGAAGTCGTAGACAGCAACACACTCCTTTTGATGCGTCTTTCAGGATCAGGAAAGAGAAGAGTGATCATGACAAAACATCTTTGATGGAGATTTGGGCAAGGACAAAGAAATATAGACGGGCGAACATACCAGGGGTGCATAGTTGTTCCATAATGACCGAATAGCAGCCGCATACAATCGTATTTCTGCATCCCTCTTCCGCTGTACGTAAATGATGACATACGTACCCAAGTCCACTCCATCCTTCTTTCTGAACGCCGAGACTCCATGCTCAATGATATTCCCAGATTCATGAAAGGCACACCTTACCAACCAATGCACGCCGATATAACAACTTTCACTTGTGTTTGACTCTCATCATATCCAGGGCCCACCCAAGGTTCAAGCCGCAGGCTGTTTCCCAAAACTAGGATTCTTCTCCATAGTCTGCCCGATGAACCCCCTGAGCGCCGCCCACCGATTGCTCGTCGCACCACCACCTTGGCCCTGCCCCTGCGTAGCAGCGGCAGCCGGCACGGCGGTAGGTTGAGCCATCTGCGCCATATTCTTCGCGAACCTCTCCATCTCACGGCCTTCGAGAGCAGCCTTGCGTTTCGCAGCACCAGGACGAGACTTGAGCGTCTTCATCTTCATTTTCGCATCTCCTGACGCAGCGCCGCCGCCATCGATGGGGTTGGTCTTCTTGATGGATTTGCGGATATTGACCATACCGGCCAGAGCACCGAGCATGTCGTCTTCTTTGCTGCTGCCGCTGGTCTTCGCGGCCGCCGCAGTTTCGGTCATCATGTCTGCGTCGTCCTCGGACATGCCTTCCCATCCATCATCTTCGTCTTCGCCATTTTTGCTTTCGATCTCAGGTAATGCATCCACTAGTCCCTCGAGCTTGGTGGCTAATTGCTGGTTCTTCCGTCGCCCTCCTCGCTTCAGTGGCTTCTTTTGTGACTTTTCAATCTTGGACATGAAGGCCGAATGCTTCATCACGCGTTTATCCTTTTTGCTATTGGCAAATGAGGAAAAAGCTTCTGTGCTCTCGTCTGCGTCGTCGTTGTCGAAGGCTCCGCCCGTCGAGGCTGAGAGGTCGGAGATGGGGGTGTTGTTCATGGACGCGGGTCGAGACTTGGCCGCGATCTTGGCCCGGATGTTCGTACGCTTTTTAATGGGCGCCTGGTGGTGGCAAAGGTCAGCAGGACGAGGGAAAGGAAGGAGCTCCCCGTGCTTACCATTCTGGGTGATATGGGATAGTTTTTAAGAGTCTTGCAAGCAGTGTTAAGCCAGATGATGGTGCTAGCGGGGCTGACTCGGCTGAGAAACTTCTTCTGAACGTGATGCTCAGAAATATGTATCTTGAGAATCAAAGATTATGGAAGTCGCAAAATGGATATCTTGAAAGCTGCGAAACCTTGATGGCGGAGATGAGCTCGGGCCCTCTTTCCGCTCCTCACGTCTTGGCAAGATTATTCTTCAGATAAGGTACCTGTATGCTCGTACATTAGTATTGGCTGTGATTATCGACCACTCTATCACTCAAGAGCCTATACCACACACCAGATGGGAGCACTTTACCTCTCCTTACAAGACTTTCTTATAGTGTGTCAACTACCTGATCAAGAAACCTCTTGTGTCATGACATCCACTCGTTAATTTTAAACCACCGCAACACATCTCCACGGTGCTCGACATCATGATCTTGTTTCTCAGATGTGAAACTCTGATAAGCACGAAAACTACAAAGTGACCAATTCACCACGTTTGACCTCCCGGTCCAATACACTGCCTCAAGCCACTAGGATAATTGGGAGGGCGATGTGAAGAAGCGGCGTTGAGACAGGGTCGCCCTATGCAAACATTGATCATGAGATAATTCACAAACAATCGCACTGGCGAGGCTGGCATAAGTTGGTCAGAGGGATTGTGAGGAGGATCAAAACTAACGGAATGCTATATGGGTATCTATGCTAGCGAGAAAGTATGACTTGAGCAAAACAAGATAAGTGATGCTCGACCTGGGAGGATCCTCCAGCAAGTAAGCAGCATGCTCAACGATGTATGTTGCAATTGCTAATGTCTTCATAAGAACGATGCAGAATGGCCCTTGGGGCGACGTCAATCTAGCGTCAGATCGATGACCTCCACGGAGGCAGGCTTCCGCTTGAGTGAGGAAGACGACTCAGTGAGTGAAGTGGCCGATATACTCTGCAGTGCTCTCGTGTCGGTCGCCTTCAGCTTCTCGACTAACGGAGCAGGCAAAGCTGCAGCCACGATTCTGTTATTTGTGCCGAAGTGTCTCAGACGAGCGGCTGCAATCTGCCCCCTTGTCTGATCTCCATCGGAACACGCCTCTTTTCTAGAAAATGGGTTGACAGAGGGCGGGTCAACGCTGATGAACGTCAACGCTGATGAGGGATCCATCGCCGGGTTGACAGATGAACGAGATTGAGGCTGTAGGGAGCTGTTCGAACGTCTATCGCTCAGCTGTCTCTTGATCTCTTGGACAGCTCGGTAGGAGTCGCCATTCGGCTTTGCGAGATGGACGTCCGAGCTGGGATCGGCCACGTCGATGGCACGTGCAAGGCGGCTCAGAGCAGCGGCTTGTTCTTCGGCCCAGTCGTCTCCTGGCTCGGACAGAACGGAGTCCTCACAAGTGTGCATTGTTGCGGAGGTGTGATTGGTCCTGGTCGAGCGCTTGCCCTTCAGTTGCCTCTTTATTTCTCGGACAGCACGATGACTGTCACTATTCGTCTTGGTAAGGTGAACATCCGAGGCTGGATTAGCAGGGTCGAGGGCCTGTATCAGGAGCTGGAGCGCTGCCGCTTGCTCTTCAGCCCAGTTATGAGCTGGATCAGAGTCATTGTGAGCAGGGGTATCAGGAAGGGTTGCAGAAGCAGACCCATTACCAAGCACAGGCATTGAATTAGTCTTCTGTATCACTAGTTTGGACTTGGAAGAGCATGATGTTGTATGCGGTCCTTGATCTTGCAAGCTGAATTGAATTCCCCGCGCCATGTCACAGTCTCCTTCATCATCCGAATCATCCAAGCAGAAGTAGTTCGAAGTCGACAAAGACTGGTCGTCATTGCAAAGAGACGCCTTTGGAGTCGGATAAACTTTTCTATCTGGCGACAGTCTTCGAAAGCTGGACTGCAGCTGCTTCATTTTTAGGTTCTTGCTGATATGCTCAATCGCTATCTCCGGCGAGGAGTTGTGCAAGGAAGTGGTGGTTGTCGCGTCTGTGACGTGAATGGTCGCTTGCGGAGCAGGTAAAAGCGAAGGCACGCGGGATAGGTCGCTGCTGGTATGGCGCTCATCGTCAAAAGAATGACGAGATGGTATTGTACGCTCAACTTCAAATCTGAATTCAATGGCCGCTTGCAGAATCTCGAGATCTTTCTTGGTCACGTCAGGCGCGAGCTCTCTTAGCGGCAGCTTGGACTCTTGCGATCGTCCCATACGCATCCCAAGACGTTTGCACTTCATAGCGCAACTTCTGGCAAATGCTTCTTCGTGCTCACGCGTCAGACTCTTCAGTTTCTCGAGAAAACTGCTGGATCGATTGTATGTGTCTCTTCGCAAAGCTTGGTCTTCATGAGATGTGGTGTAAGGTTTGTCAACGAAAGCTTTGTGTACTTCTCCAATGGTAGACATGGCGTCCGAATTGAGGACTTTTAATAGAAGGCTCCTTGCTGATCGCAACTCAGTGTCAATCTTCCCTTGTGGAGGGAACAGTTGGTCGTAATCATGGAGTCCGTACTCAACGAGATGATCATCGATGAGGTTATAAAGTCGTTGCTCCTGGACAGCCTGTCTTTCGTCCAACTGCATCGGCGGACTGTATGCCTTTCTGTCACCAACAGGACAGGCGACCCTCTTCCCGATCTCATCCTCGCCGATTGGGGAGTGAGACGGGGCTACCTCGAAACGCCGCCTCGTTTGTGTTGAATCAGCTTGGGCAGACTTGGTACGTTGTTGTGACGCAGATGGAGCCCAGACGCTGACACCTTCATCCTGCAGTCTTTGTCGCTCGGACTCGGTCAGACTCTGCAATGCGGCAGGCATGCGGAGCTTGGGCGGCGGTGGAGGCAGTGTATCTGTGGCCTCGGTGGATTCCGATGGCGGCGTTCTTTGTTTCCTGGGACCGCTGGAGCGCGGCTTGGAGGACACAGAATTTCGTTTCTCTTTCGCCGGAGCTGGCGCTTCGCCTTTAGCTAACGGCTTCGCAGCCTTTGATTTCTTCAGGGCAGGTTGGACAGTGCTGGCACCTTCTGTGGCAACATTGTCATGATCTCCGTCATCAGTCATTACGCTCTTGCGCTTGCGTGACTTTGACTGGCTAGCCACTGCCATGAGTCGCTCCATCTCCGCCGGCCCTAGAGCACTCCGAAGATAGCAGTCCAAGACCTCAATTTCGACCAGCTCCGACGGATCCCAGCTCTTGCCATTCTTGTCCGTCCAGATACTCCAGTCTTCATTGGCTGGTTGCGTGCTCAAGTTCAGATCCGAGCAGACCAGCGGCTGGAAAGTGAGAAGACGCTCGACTCTATAATCCTCAGCCGTCTTGCCGCGCTTGTGGACCAATTTGATGTCGAATTGGCTGTGATCATAAGGAGCGGGATTGTTGACGAGGTGCTGAACTAGTAAGACCGGTACAACATGACGGATATACTCTTTAGCTCTGAACTGAAAACGCTCTCGGAGGAAGGGCCTGAGTCTGACTTCATCAATCGGAACATACCAGCCCTGCTTCAATGCTCGCAAGCTATGGCACTCTGCTTCCGTTGAGACAATCGGTGAGCGATAATTCTTGACATGAAGGTCTCTCGGAAAGCCATATGGTACAGAGATGTGGTTGCGGGAATGACTTGAAAAGTACTCCTTTAGCTCCGCGGTCAGGCTGTTGAGATTGTTCAGATCTAAATCGCAAACCAGTTGGCCAAGACGACCGCCCTGCCAGTTCACGGCGGCAAGCGCAAGTTTGGGACCACAACCCTCCAGACCTCTGGTATTGTAGTCGCCACCACTCAGCAGGGCAAACATAATGAGGGCCTTGCGATCGAGCCCAAACCTGGCCTCGATGTCCGCTGCCCTGTACATCAGGACGTGAGTGTCACTTTTGCTTGACGGACCCTTCTTTCCATCCACATAGTGGCTTCGAATCAGAACAGTGGCCCCGAACATGAAGCTGTCACTGTCGTCTGACCAGACTGCATCAACGATACCAAGTTGCTGCAAACGTGCACATTCGGCTTCGGCCTCGGCAGGTGCTCGATGGTGCGGTACTTTGAGGCTGTCCAAGACTTTGCGCAGGAGGTCAATCTTCTTCCAGTCGATCTTCCCAGCAGTTCCGCCGCGTTTCCATGGTCGTTTCGGCCCGTCAAAAATGAAGATGGGCTGTATGTTCATACGCATGAGCTTCAAAAGGCGGTACAGAATAGCTTTTTCGATAGGATTTGCTGCGGGCTCCTCTACAAGTGATTCGAATGTCAGCCGTTGAATAAAGACTAGTGCGTGCGAGACAATCACGACGTCTTTGTGCGGAAGGTAATGAAGATATGGACATACTTTCTCTGATTTGCTTGACTTGAAACTCTGTGAGATTGTTGAATCGCCAACATGCTTCGTCAATGGCAATCCGCAGAGGTCGGGCGGTACTTTCAACATGTCTTGTTACAAGATCTGCAATTGACACAATGTCGCCATCGCCAATGATATCCCATAGACTGGCAGCGTAAGTTTCTAGATTACTAGGAGGAGATATTTGATTGGTGATACCCAGGAATGCCCATGTTTCCTCGCCCCCGTAAGGAAGCGGCGCCGTTACGAGTCAAGTCTTTTGATTGAACGAGGGGAAGCTAGACGCGTGAGGCCTCATGGCATAGTTTGTGGTGAATAAGTATTCAGCCTCGACGATAAGAGCGATAGGAGACAGTGGCTACGAGACGAAATGATGAAGGCATCTTGAGACCATCGTTGTTATGACAGTAGAGAAGTCACGACTTTCATCGATGCAGTATGTCCATATCGCCAAGGGACGGAAATCAACATTGACGTCGGACTTCGCGGGAGAAGCGCCCGCGCCACGCGTAATCACGTGTTGTAAAGGTCGAGCGACTTCCAGAAGTAGGCAGTCGCAAAAGAGCTCATCGTGGCCAAGTACGCCGTCACGATCAAACGTTTTACAATACCCATGGTTTTCACCAAATTCCGTAATGCTTCAGAAGAGGCCGAAAAATCCACCCCAGTTGTCCAGAATTCAGGGAACGAGGCGCCCAGCGCTCCTGGCATATACCAACAATCGGTACTTTGATCGTCTGGCAATTATGCGAGGCTATAAAGGGGTCGATATACCCTGAGCAGCTAAGAACACTATGTACTGTATGGAAATACTGAAGTATCGACTACAATGCCAGCAGGCTGGAGGATGAACGAACCTCGGACACAAAGTACTCCATCGTAGAAGATCTCTGTGGCTCATCCCACCAAAACTTGAGGAAGAGCGACTGCAAGGAGTCACAATAGTGCCAATGCTCAGCCCTGTCGGAGCATTGATTGTCCGTTATTGCAGGAGAGACTATGAAGGTGTGTATATGCCTGACTGTAAACTGGAAGAACCAAGTATCGTACTGAAACAACGAAGTATTGATGCACCTTGATGCTCTTGGTAAGTGTTAGCAGTTAGACACTAGAAGATACCGTGGAGTGGCTGGATAATACGATCATTCCAATGCTGAACCCTCCCTTCACGTGATCTGTCAAATTTCAAAATTATCCGTAGTAGAAGCCCAGAGTACAGCGCTCAAGCTCATAATCTTCAACGCGCCGTGCTCGGTCTACAAGAAGCAAAAGCTCGCTTTTAAAATCACCCTTTCCGTGGCGGCCTAACTGACGTGAAGCGGAGGATGGATTACTTAGGCAGTACGGTGATGATGCAGTGTTGCAATCTCCCTGTGCTCTGGGCGATACTCAGGCCTTGTCTGACTCTATCTCCTGTGGACGGTGAAAGTTAGGAAATTGTGGAGGACTCGAGAGTTTCCGAGACTGAGGTACCTTAGCTTCTCTTTAATGAGTGCATACTATCTGACTCTCCTTATCAAGACACACGGGGCCTATAGTGACTCTGCCCCTTCTTCGTCGCACCTGCAGTGTGGGGAGAGGCTGTCTGGCTAGCCATAACATGAAACAGATCCCTCTAGACATCATATGAATCTTCAACCCCAGATCTACAGGCTGGAGACCAAGGCAGTCGGACACAAAGACTTGTATTTCATCGTGAGTTGCCACTCGTCTGCTGAGTATTCGATAGCTACTGTTCATTATCGCCGCAGACGAGTCATCCTGGAACACTTGCTCTTGCTCATATGTGTCCAAGACATTGACGCAGCAAAGTAAGGCGAGATGCCCTTCTCTCTTATGCCTTGAAGCTTCCCAGTCGTCTCTCGCGGCAGCCGTCAGCCAATTGAACAATGGAAAGGCCGGAATAGGCTGGTGAGATGAGCTCTGACGCAGTAGCGGTTGACAGCCGCAGGAGGCAAGCACAAATCCCACCTCGTGATTGAGGCTGTTGCCCTGTTGGACACTCCACCTGATCTACATGTCTCTCGATGTTCAACCTGCATCTTGCATCATTTGGCATTTCAAAGTCGGCTTTGTGTTATGGAGCATCATCGAAGATGATCTAAAGCCATCTCGATCACTACAATGACCCTGGACTCAGCGACTGCGCCTTAAGACAAGGTCAGTATTTCTCCTGGCGACACCTCAACAGTTTTATCATAATTACAGCTGACCTCACTTGTAAGTTATAGCGCAGATGGACGTTACAAGTCTGATCCCGTTGCCACATATGATGATCTCAGCCTCAGGCGTAGAGGACAACGTCAGGCTCACTATTTCACTGGTTCGTGCCTTTCGTACTAAAGACTGGCTTATACCCAGTATCAAGCCTCAAATTGTGTCATCATGTCCATCTCGTCATACTCTCCAATAATGACCGCCAAGTCAACCCCACCGAGTCAACAGAGCACGAGGCCACGCACCATCAAGGTTCGAGCAGGCTCAATTGATACGATGTGAAGGAGTACATTTCTCCTGCACTCAAGTCGCACCAAGCAAACATCTTTTTCTTGCGCACAGCATGGCATCGTCCCGCACTCAATGTTTCATATTCGGTCTGTTATCGTTCACTAGACCGACGGAGTCGCGGTCAACAAGAGGGATGGCGGACGCCTGCGCTGAGAATGCCAATATCTTTATGAAGCAGGGCAAGTTCAATGAGGTGGCGCAGGACCACCCCCTTCCAACATCCTATTTCTCAAACGTGTGTTCATGCACAGAACCGGAGACGACAAGAGCAAACAGGAACCCGAGTTCTCTGGGATGGCTTTGATCAAGCCGATCTCACTCAGCTTGAACCCAAAATGAGTCCGACCGACCAGGCCACTCCTGCTGCCAAAACTGAAAAGATGTTCATCACTACTGAGCCTTTGGGCAAGACTCCAGACCTGGTACCTATTGGTCATTGCGACCAACCTTGGAGAGATCGTAAGTGTAACTCGCTGTAGATGGTGTGCCGCCAGCTCGTTTCACGATCATGACCTTCTATAGGCATTGCAGGCAGTGCCCCGCGCAACACTTCGCAAGTCCCTTGCATGACGACGTCGATTCATACCAAGGCCAGGAGAACGCCATCATACTCATTCCAAACGGCTGAGACCTTGAAGACTAGTCAAGCTCTTCGCGATGACTTTGGAATGTTGATAATGCCAAATGCAGACAGCTTCTATCGCTTCCAGGAGAGATGATACATTTGCGAGGAGTCACCGCATCCTGGCTGTTGCTTGGCGTGTTCGAGTAGAAGCTTGCCATTATGATAGGCCGAGATAATTCTCATGAAGTATCACGTCCGACTCTAGCTTCGGCTTAGACACATGCATGTTCTTTTGTGTCTGAGCAGGTCATGGTATGGTTTTGGCACCCAGCAGACCCATGATATAGTCTAAGAAATTCTTGAGCAGAGATACTCTGGAAGGTGAGAAGAGAAAGGAAAAGAGCACGATTACTCCGGGCAAGGCAAGTAGACTCCGGCATGAGAAGCTTAGGCGACAATGTTCTGCACAAACAGGGCGACAACAGGAGAGTGGGACATAGCGGTGACGACGATGCGTGTCAGGCTTGACAAAGAAAGAAAGGTGTCACTGAAACATTGATTGCCTGGCAGTAGACTGTTTGCAGTGGTGGGTATATCTGTCTCCAACTCGTACTTCTAAACATGGTAAAGAATGCACTGAAGCATCGATTATGTAAATGATAGAGAGCTCATCATGCATATATTTTTCCTCGTCTATCTGCCAGAACGCGTCTAGAGCAGGTGCTGGGCAGCAGTGACGTTCTCCACAGACTGTGCATATGGTGACCCTCGCACGTGCCTTGTCATCAACACTGGTCTAAACTCACATTCAAATCTCATCGTTGCCTTATCCATCACGAATCAACCCTTCTGTTCTCATCACATCACTATACGACTCTCGTGCCTCGATCAGGAGCTCCCAGCGCTTTTTACATATCCCAACAAGCATGCCAGGCAGTGTTCGCCCCACAGAGATGCCTGCTCGGCTCAAAGAAAGCTTCAAGGAGAACTTCGGAGATCAAAGTCCTGTATCTACAAGTCTTTTCTGCGCCGACTGGAAGGACTGGCAAAGACTAGCCTGTAATGCCTCTCTAGAACCTGTGTGACCTCACACCTGCTGATGAATTGGTAGTAAGAATGAGAATGGCCAAAGCAAAACCAGACATCGGGTTTCCCTTCCTCGATTCCCGCTTTCCATTCGAGCTGAGGTCCAGAGTGTACAACTACATCTTCTTCGACAAAGCCGAGCCTGTATCCCCTGAGATTGTGCTTTTCACAACCAAATGCCACGGCGGCCACAGCATGGACGGTCGTGAAGATCACAATTGCGCCCGCCCTGACTTTGAAGACGGTGTGCAAGACCCTTGTTACCACAACGTCCTCCATCAGCCTGACGAGTGGCGCATTCACTCCGAGACGTCCCAGTGGGAGAATCTCGGTCTACTTTTCGCCAATCGACAGGTCCACAACGAATTCCGGAGCCACCTGCTGAGAACTGCGAAATGGTGTTTCCATGACGCCGACGGCCTTTTCCGCTTCCTCAAGCGCGGTGGTGTCCGGGCCATGAGCGGAATCGTCCGCATCGCCCTTGTTGGTAGAGGTCTGCTCGTAGAGGAGACTCTTCGAGGCTTAGCCCTTTGCGCAAATCTCGCCACGATCTCAATCACCGAACAGATGGAGGTCTTCGATTCCACGAGTTGTATTAGCGAGGACTGGCGTGAGCTGAGAGCTTGTTTGCTGGCGCATCCAGGCCAGTATGATTGGATCTCCAACATGGCCGAAGAAGATCGGAAGTTCACCAGGTAAGCAGTTCACTGAATCATTGATTTATCCCGATTGCATTTGTACTTTTGAGCTAACGAGGGTCGCTATGGTAGGTTCGTGAAGACGACGCCCCTAGAAGTACCCGAGGACACGATCTGCGCCTGGCTGAGAAGAGATACCACCATTGACTTGGCTACGAGAAAACGTGATATTCTCCGTGCAGACGTGGAAGGTCAGCTGGGTATGAGGATGTCCCTCGCGTATCAGAAGGGCGGGTCGAACGAGGGAGGAGAGCAGCTTGACACGAAACATCTCCAGGGCAGGGCCGAGCACACGACCCGGTTGAAGCTGCAGAGACACTGCAGACATGGCAGCTCGGACGAGAGATACGAGGGGTTCCGGTATGTCGACCAAGGCGCGGATGCCCGTGGTGTTCGTGGTTTTCGTAGTGCCCAACCAACGAAGCACGAACGACGGACAAGAGAGCCTCTTTTCGGAGGCTAGATCTCTTACACCAGCAGTATGTAATTGTATTCAGCTATGCCTCCTTGTACAACCACCATTGTCCATGATAAATGCGGAAACACGGTCCACAATGACTGATGTTCTATATGCTCTGGCTTGACCAGCGGTGATGCAGCCTATACTGGAGCTTGTATCCTGACTACAGCAGGCTACTACTGTGTAGAAAACAGATGGTAATGCCGGCGTTGTGTCGTAGGTCGATGGCCCCATCATACTCTTGCTGGTGTTTCATCCTAGACATAAGCTATACTACTCACGATGCCTTGTAACATGCTTCCGGTACTCGCATGCGAGTCTACTTGCTGATTGGAGCGTGTGCTACAGCACCACCATCCCCTGAACAATCGAGTACATACGTCAGTCAAGATTGACTCAAGGAGCAGGAGCCCTGAGAACAACAACAGCTACCTCTTGGCAAATCTCGCTAAACGTCAATAAAAACACCCCCTTCACCCTCCTCTTCTCCCTTTCTTTCTTCCTTTCAATTTTATTTCAAGTGATTTTAGTCTCATACACGACTTCGCAAGCGGCCCTTTTCAATTGGGTGGAGCCTTCGGGAACCACCTTTTGGAGAATGGGATTTCAAACGTGCAGTTTCTCTTTTTTCCCCCTTCAGTAGAGATACATGCGCACACGCTCAGTCGGAGAGTGAAAGTCATAGTCTCCCCAAGGAAGAATTGAAACTAGGGCGACGGGTGAGGGACTACGCTCACGGTCTATGGCGCCTCCTGCTTGCTTTACTTGCTGAGCTTGCAGGAGAGCTTTGGGTGACCGACATAGCTCTGTTTATGTAGCTTTGCGTTTATGTAGTGCTTATGTATCATTATAGAACTTCCGTCGTTGTGCGTGCACGAGTGGTGAAAAGTTCGCATCGCCTGCTGAGAGGTTCTTGCTGTCAGATGTGCAATTAATCGTCTATGATTGCAGAAGATGTAGGGTGCTTCAAGCCTTAAGTAGGGTAGCAGAGACGTCTGTCAGTATGCACGTGGATTTGCAAAGATGCCGTCTATACCCATGGAGAGTCAAGCAGTGATGCGAAGAATTCAGGTTTCATTATCGTACATAGCCAAATTCTTCTCTTCGCCAGCTACCCAGTGTGTCCTCTTCTTCAAGGATCAACTCGCTCTCCACAGGTATACCACAATATCTCTATTCCTTTGTGGCTCCCTCTGTTGTGTTCACTTGTTCATTAACAATAGATGAGAAGTCCTCCTTTCTTCGGACTGGCGGGCGCTGACAGCGACAAGTCTCCTGCGCACAGAATGTACAGAAAGTGTGATCCCCAGACCTCACCCTCTCCGTCTTGCCGGGCTCCGCGGTCTTGTTGAAATAAGTGAAGTTACCCACGTCGTTAAAGGCTACCGCTTTGGATGCAGGCTGTGACAGCAGCGGAGGTCCAGAGTCCTGGGCGGTCCCTGCATCTACGTCTTCCTTCTTGTCTTCTTCTCCAGCCGGCTCGCATCCACCCTCCTCGCTGCTGCTAGTCGAGCTACCCGTGGTATCCTCACCATTCAACACGTTCTTCCGCCCAGAAAGCAAGATCTCGTAGCGTCTTCCGTGCTGACCTTTCGCCCAACGCCTTTTCGCCTTGCGCATGGTTCTGCCGCCGGGCTTGAGATGGTCGATCATGCCCGAGAGAGCAATCCACGTGTCCACCATTCCCAGACTACGACAAGCAGCGACCTTAAGTCTTGCATCTAGTGCGGCTTCTTCGGCCGTGTAGGTAGTGTCGACGGAAGTCGGAAGCGTGTTTCGAAGGTCTTCAAGGCTGGCAAAGACGGGGACGGTAGGCTGAAAGGCGGTGCTATCTTTGCTGCACGCGTCTTCTGATGTGGTGGCCTTGTAGAGTCTCTCGAACGATGTCTCAGGCGGCAAGCAGATGGGTAAGTCATGGCTTCTCTTGAGGGAAGGTCCGCGCAGTGGCAAATGGTCGAGAAAGTAGTCGATTCCAGCTTCGTAAGGGCCACATTGCTGGAGACGGCGGCGACGGTCCTGACGGTGCACCAATTTGCGGTGTCGTCTCGTCTTCGCGCGCTTGACTTGGTAGGGAGAGCGGTCTGGGTATCTGTCTTTCATTCGTTGGAAGAAATTCGTCAGAGCTATGATTGGAGGGGACGAGGGTCGCAGAGGAGCGATGCCGGTGCTGGTCAGTCTGGTCACGCAAACGAAGATGATTGCAAGAAGGGCCATCTGTCTGTATTCGCGCTGGGAATTGGTTACTCGTCTTGTTGGAGAGCTGGAAGCAGGCAGCGCTCTCGATCTGCGGGTGCAAAGCAAGGCCAGCAGCTTGTGGGCGCTCAAGAATGTTGGCTCCATGGTGGAGAAATGCTTGATTGAATGTGCTGGGAGGGAAGATTTGGTTCTGGAAGTGTTCGTGTGTTGGCGAAGAGCTGTGGAGTCTTGAGTGTAAACATATTACTGCAGACAAGTGAAATTTGCTGGGAAGGTCTTGTCGTGGAGCACGACATGCAGGCAACCAGATGTCTCAGGCACACTTTGAGTCCGAGACAGAACACATGGTTTCATGATTCGTGTTGTCCTTTTTTTAGTGTGTCTCAGAAGAGGAAAAACATGTCTTTGATATGTTCAATTGCTTGAAATTGTGCTTTGCTTCCTTTGTCCCCCATCCCTTCTCAGCCCAGTCATCTTGATCCTGCTTGATAGCTTCTCCTTCAAAGTTTGCTTCTTTTTCGGCTGTGTTTTCTCTTCGTCTTCGGGGTCTTTTCTCATCGAAATTATGCACCGGGTCAGCTCCTTGTAGACTTGTAATAGGTGCGGAAAGGTTGGAAAACATGACATTTTGTTATCACGTGGATACAAGCATTTCAAGAAGGGACTCTAAGGGAATTGTGTGTAGCTCTCGTGTCTCAAATCTCGTCTTTCGTCATACTGTACTCATCCGTCTTGTATTCTAATCGAGCAGCTGGGTGACAGGGATCACCGCTGTCTCCTACAAGTAATCTGGTCCAGCCACGATTCTCGATTTCAACGAGTCCCACACCTTGTCCTGCTACTCTTTCTCTTAGTCCTCCCTCTCAGTGTCTTCGTCGTCGTCTTCATGACCAGCGGCCAAAGGGTCTGCCTGAGCAGGCACAGCAAAAAGGCGCGCAAGAGAATGGGGAGATGGTCCCCTCGCAACCATCTCATGCTGAGCCCCGGCACTAGCCAACCTCTCATTCATACCCCGAAGTCTTTCTGGGAACTTTCCCCGCCGATTGGCCCTGCGCTCTTCCTCCTCTTTCGCTGCCTCGGCCGCCTTGAACGCACGACGTCTCCGCCGCAGCTCATCGTCAATGGCCTCGCGCCAGTCTCGGCTTTCTCTGCCCCCGAGTTTTTCAGGGGTGCCTATTTTGGCGCCTGGCAGATGGTCATTGGGGGCGAGATCGGAGGAGAACTGGTGGTTGGTGACGGTGTCCTGGAAGTGCACCTCACGGGGTCTGTCTTGGCTGCCTGGTCTCGGGGAAGTACTCTCCAGGAATATTCTGCCGCCCGACCTTGAGGACTCTTTGTTGCCGCGGTCCAGGACGTCTTCGATGAGCAGGAGGCATCTCCGCTGGTCGTCGCTGTCGTAGAGCTCTTCCTGCTTGTAGTTGGAGAGCTGGGCAGGGCCGCTCGACCGTTGGAGCTGGCTTCTCAACCAGACTGTACAGGCTTGGGAGGCGGAGGCATTCATGACGGCTACGGCGGCGGCGAGTTTGTCCCGAGCGAGTATCTCCACTTCCTGCTCCTGGCCAGGGTGTTCTTGACCGAGCCTCTTGATCTCCTCAGGCAGCCATTCCGGGTCTACAATCTTGAGAGCATCCCTGTAGGTATATAGTGAGCTAGATGGCACATGAGATCGAGGTACGGCATGTGGCCTTACTGTAGGGCCATGTTGTTGGAGGTGTATTTGTCCTTCAGATTGCTGTCGCTGGTGGCCTGCTTGTCGCCGAATCTGGGAGGATTCTCGTCAGCAATGTTTGGCGGTGAACCATATAGATCTCAAACCTCTGTCTATCACCCATCTTGACTATCTTAAGGCGTGGTAGTATGAAAATGAGAGTAAGCGGCTTGGAGATTGATGAAGAAATATGCAGGTGAATTTGCGATGAATGGAGAGACAGGTCTGAGAATTGGGAAGCACCGTTTACAAAACAAAAGTACTATGCGATCAGACTATAACAATGCCAAATCCCACCAGAATAGGATTCTATTCATCTAGTCATAAAGATCACATGAATAGGTGTAAGGGAGCGAGAGAAAACTAGGTGTAGTGCACTAGCCAGGTGCGCAACCATGTTTGTTTGAGCGAGTATTGTACTACTTGAGCATGCGTCTCACTTCCGCTTCTTCCCTGAACAACTTAAGCAGTCTTCCCGAGATGTAGCCTTGTGTGAAAAGGGGAAAAATCGTGGTACCGGTGTAGGCCTTATATTGCTGCCTTTAGCCTTAGTCTCTACTTCCCCTCCGGAGGATCCTCAGATTCTCGAAGCCCCGCCGTTTCCGCGGCACACAACACAAGTTGTAACGTGGAACCGCCAGCTACCTAGGCATGCATTGCTCTCGCAAGTCTACTTATTGCCGACGACCAGAGCCCAACCATTGTACTTGCATGTACTGTCGTCACCGGAACTCATTACTGTCTGTGTGATAGCTCTCGAATCTTGCCTTGGTTAATCCAATTCGCATTGTCAATGGTCGATGCAGCAGGAACCTGTAGAGGCACATAGAGTGCTGCTGGCATTGCAGGCAGGGGCGTGTTGTAAGCCTTCTAGAAGCTCGATACTATTGTACGAGCATCTGCAGACGATATGAACAGAAGACAAGCCCGCGACGACAAAAGCTCCGACATTGAAGATATGGCGCGTGAGGAGATTCGCTGATGTTGGGTATCTTGTCAGGCACGCTGACGAGCAGACCTGTGTGATTTCTCTTGCTATTTGAAAAGTAAAAGTCCTGGTTCCCCAACACGCCGAGCTCACCATTGGCTTGACAGTGGCATATTCCTGCTGGCTAGCGATCTCTCTCAGAAGTGATGCCGAAAGTGACTGCAGCTTTGTAGAGACGAAGTAAGCCCCAAGCGATCCGTACCTCTTCGCTATTGAAGGACTTAGAATTCAAGTCGAGCTTGCTCAACGCTTTAGTGATAGCATCGACGTCTTCATTGCGAGCAGTGAAGTTATCGACATCCACAAACAGACCCTCTGAGGTCTGGTAAGTAGTCGGCATGCGCTCAGCCAGGCCGAATGGGCGCTTGATTTGACGAAGGGCATGTAGCATTTCATCATCGGCAGGCTTGAGTTTTGATCTGACCTCAGATTCGTTATACTCGATGGGCAGATTGTATCACCAGCAGAACAATCGAAGGCAGGTAGAGTCTACATGACTCTCCAGAATGAAAATGGTGGAACCGTAATACTGAGGGACGTTAGCAGCTGTACTAACATGGCTGAAACCAGGGATGCTGGCATACTTCATTCTAACGAATCATGTAACCAGGGATGCCGACGAGGAAGCTAGCTCAACCGTACCTTGATCCTTTCGTTAGCAGGTGACATAGATTACAGTCCGACAGACGAGGTGACATACCGTCAGCATCCCCGACCACACAATGCTACCGTAACAGGTCATTACATGACGCTTCAATCCTAGAACCGTAATTCGAGGAACGATGACCTTTGCTGGCAATGTGTCCTGGAGTGCCCGTCGGAAAGCTTGCCTAAACTCGGCCGCACCTTGAATTTGTGTCAGCTCAGGGCATGATCCCTCGATCGACGTAAGTGGTGGCAACAATACCGTAAAAATCCCCAACCACAAAGAGGTGCCGTGATACATCATCACTGGTCTCTTTGACTTTGAGTTTGTAGCACTTGGTCAGATGTCCCTTACTGGTGGTGTGCCCAGGGATGCCGAAGGGGAAGCTTGTCTAAGCTCGACTGCACTTGAGGGTTTCATATGCAAAGGTCATGATTCCCGTCACGCTTTGGCGGTGATTGCATACCATCAGCATCCCCGAGCACGAGTGACTTTGGATTTGTAGTACGTAGAAAGGTGACCTTTGCTGGCGATGTGGGCGCGTGTACCCGGGGGGCACCGACAAGGGAGCATGCCTGCGCTCGACCGTACCTTAGAATTCAGTCAGCAGTGAGCCAGATCTCGGTCCGAATCAAGCGGTGAATAATGTACCGTCATCGCCCCCGAGCACGAATCCTTGCACCTTGCCAGGCGGAAGCTGCGTTGATTGTAGGCTTGCCCCGTTGAGGCGGCTCGCCCGCCCGCGAGGCAGACTGAGCTAGGGTCTGGCCAGGCCAGCCCAGAAGGAAAGACCAATGAGTAAATCAAACCGCGCACGAATGACTTGTGGAAGGTGTCGCAATTGTTGAAGGATGGAATAGTACTTGCTCGTTGGTGATTTTGGTGAGAGTGAAAATTTCATTTGCTTTGTTTGTGGAACTATCACGCCGTGCCAAGACTATCTGTTGACTACTGCTCACTCGTCCGTGTCATCTACGCTCACATCGGGTGCCATGCGGTCTTTTACTCCCAATACTCGAGACGGCCGATTTGAGAATGCTCATGAACCTTTCCGTCATCGTTGATATAGTCATCCGATCTGACCTACCGGATGATTTACATCGTCGATGTCTGGTTATGATAGATGGTAGATAGGCGTATGACCAGTACTTCTTACCAAGGGTGAGGTACATTGACAAGGCTCATAGACTACTCGTAAATTACAGTGTACAGACTCTGTATGTAAGAGATAAGTGAAGTGAGGCGAAGGTTTGCTGCGCTAATGCTAGTGCTGCTACTGGCACGCTGCATGTACAACTTCCAGATCAGAAAGGACTGCCTCTACTACAATCGCTCAAGCATTCTTAGTATGGTCAGCCAGGCCTTTTACCCATAGACGAACATAGGCATTGACCATCATCTCGAAAGTGTCGCATCATCCCCCTTTTAAAGCCACACCCGTGCTGTCTGGTTTTCGATCGAGAGGTCATATGATGCGGTCATCTGCCATCTCACGGATTGCCTAGAATCTTGGCGAGATTTCCGGAAGGCCTTCGGGGCTAAGAGGATCTGGTCAGATGCAGATCCGCACAGCGAACGTATATCATTGAGAAGCAATGTTATAGGCGGATGCTTAGCCTAACACTACTATCAGCAGGGAGTAAGGATGCATCTATCAAGGCTGATTACCTTGGTTGTCCAATCGTACCTCCAATGACCTTACCCACAAAGCTACATCCGTCATAGCCTGAAAGACCCCTCGTAATCAAGCAATCAACCACCACAACACCCACCAGTAAAGACGGACTCACCAGTCATCAGCACCCGCTGCCGGGGAAACTTGGTGATTGAGGCATATCAGAACTCATCATCTGAATGAGCCTTGGCTCGTTTGGGTTTGTAAAAGGTTCCACCATCAGGTTCCGGAGCCGAGTTGGTTTCCTGGCTTGCGACTGAAGCCACAACAGACCAGTGCTTCCTCTTCTTGCCTGTGAGAAAAATTCCGAAGCCACTGGCCTCACTGTTGTCCTCTTTGTGCTCGACCTGTTCACCGCTTGCTCGAAGCTGTTCTTCGCCATCACTACCTTGAAGCTGTTCTTCATCTTCAGCTTCTTGATCATCATTTCCGTGTGGTCCATGTGGTTCTTCTTCGTCTTCGTCCATACTAAAGCTGTTCACGCTGGTCTCCCCCTCTTCTTCGAATTCGTCATGGTCGATCTCCTCGCGAAAGTATGAACCTTCCGCCAGTCCAAAGTACTCCATTTCAGACGGGAGGTCTGCTGAACCATTGATGTAGTCGTCTGACTCCCACTGTTCCGGGTCCATATACTCATCGTGTTCCAACCCTGCCTTGAGTTCTTTGAGGTCCGCGTAGAGGTTTGCTTGACAATATTTTCTGAACTCTTCTTGGTACATGGTATGACCGTGGCTTCTGACCCAGTTGACGTGAGCCTTGAAGTAACCAGGACTTCCCACGATATATGTCTCGATAATTTGGGCCAGAATATCAGGTGGTGGAGCTCCATCAATGCCCTCTTTGGTATCGATCCATGCATTGAAGTTCAGGATCGCTCTGTGAAAATAGTCTGCATGGTCCATTGCGCGGCGGACCGCCTCGATATCCTTGGCGTATCTGACCTCGATGGGTGCACGACGAACGAAGAGTTGCCAGAAGAGAGTCTCGAGGCTTCTAGCATCGTGTTCGGTTTTTGTGTGAGCTGGGACATCGAAGAGGTGGATAAGTGCGCGGAATACACGGAGACGCAAAGGGCGCGAATTTGCAAGCATCTCGTCGAAGAGCATGAAATTAGTTTCGACGAATAGAGCGAGCAACGTCCACTTGCCGCAAGCACGGCACTCATCGCCGTGAGTACAGGGGACTCCGTCTACCATAGCTCGATGATAGAGCTCTTCCAAGAAAGGCTTCTGCAGGTGGTGGAGGGTAAGGGTGGATGGGTTGTTTATCTGCTGTTTGATGTTGCCGAGGGTAGCCTGCTTGAGGACTTCACCAATGCGATACTCTGGCGCAAAAGCTTCTATCAAGAGTTCAGTCGTGAAGACGTTGTTGTTGTGTTCTGTATATATCTGCGAGTTCTGCATCTTGCTGATGGGGTTTGATGAGATGGCCAGTGGCAATGATTCCGGGGCAACGACTTTTCTAAAGCCTGATGAGACTCATTCACACGAAGCACCTGTCCAACTTGTAGTGAATGATCTTGGTTGCGCGCTACTTCTCCTTTGTATTCACCATAAAGTGCTAAGTGGATTGCATTTAAATGATTGAAGTGTAGCACTGCACTATTGCGGAGCTGCGGAGTAGCTTAAAGTACAGCTTGACCGACCTGCATAGGATCCGTGCTCTCCGGACCAACGACATAACCACAACATGAGAATGGAGATCTAGTATTACCCTCAGTAACTAAGGTAGAGTGCAAAAAGGATAGCTTGACCCTCATTGCGAAGCTGAAGTCTTCTCATTGCTACTTCTGCGCCATATATGCTTAAGCACCCGCGAGCTTATCAGACCGCTACCGACACATTCCATGAGAGGTAGTCTACGACCAAGAAGTCCATGGCTCCTATTGAAGGCTCGCATGATCAATGCCACGGCAAACAGTAAAGGTCTTAGGTCCGATCAAAGCCGACGATGCTGCCGCCAAGGCCAGAGTCACACATTTTCTCCTGTCCAAAATCCCGGCCTTGACCTTACATCCTCTTGGCCACTTACCAAACTCCCTACCATGATGGTTTCGCTCCACCGCTATAGCTATTCGAATCGTCCGGGGGACTTGAGAGCACTCTTTGCGTAGGTAAAAACGGACACTCCATTCTCCTTCGTTCCTATGATAAATAGCCTTGAACCACAAGCACAAAGACAATCCAACGGAGGCTTAATGACGGCGCGGACTATATCAGTGTTTGCGCCGCTAGTTCAACTTCCAAGATCAAATGCTCAGCTCGCCGTGGTCATTGCACGACGACTGCTTTGTGACGAGTGGCAATCTGACTATCAGGACGCACTCGTTTATACGGGCATTGTCCGGATTATTTGTCCACATTACAATAAGATCCATAGCTACTTTTGCAATCGAAATTACGTCTAAATGCACTGTGTATCTGAAATCCCCAAGCTCCTACCTAATCGATATATTCATAAGGACTGTCGAAGCCTTGGCGGGTCAATGCTGTGGTCGTGCTTGCATTCACCTGCCTCAAGTGATTCTTAGGGCAAGCGAGCTGTCAACATACACATGACAACGTTGTTCATTCCACCTGTCCTTTCCAAGCACGTTAACGACTTCATTCTATGTCTTTACAGTTTATGCGAGCCATGAAATGAAATAGAAAGTATCATCACAAACAGTATTTTTGAGCAGCGCATTTCAGAGCAATCAGCGCAACATCGGTAGGTCTCCAGAACTTCACCCCTGCCATCTTTGTTCGTGTTCTAGCTAACACCATCGTGGACAGTCTTTCTCGCATCTCTTGACCCAAAACTGGTCACCCTTGCTAGCCTTCGGCGCTCGACTTCAGCAGTGTAAGTTCTCCTCGT
The DNA here is from genome assembly GCA_027943355.1 of Dothideomycetes sp. NU200. Taxonomy (NCBI): domain Eukaryota; kingdom Fungi; phylum Ascomycota; class Dothideomycetes; species Dothideomycetes sp. NU200. The sequence goes on along the minus strand of BSCJ01000019.1, from coordinate 417,233 downwards.
TCCTACGCTCCCTTCACCCGCCATGATGAAAACCGTACCGGCATCAAGTGATTAAGTCACGAGATGAAGTGCCGCTGGGAGGAACGAGCTCTGTGGTCTTCGTGCGATAACCGCTTTCTGGTTATCCGCGAAAACCCTCTCGCCCATGGGCCGCGGACGAAACATTCTACACTTTTTGAGCACCACACCTTACCATCCATTGTCACTGTAATCTGCATGCACTTCCCACAGCTAATGCTCAATCAAGTTTTGCAGGCGTTCCTTACTTACCGTGGCCAAAATACAAAGTAAGTTCTCGCGCATCGTCGCCCGCATTTCCACGCATCGTTGCAATGATGACAACCATCTTTGACTGTGCGTCCGTCGGAAAGAACGAGTTCGCCATAGGTCGTGCGATAGCCAGAGTAATCCTTGTTGCGCTCCTCGCCAACTTTAGCACGTCAACTTGCCGGCGGCGAGGTTACTGAAGTTTTGAGCACCTCTACTTGTCAAACAATCGTTCTTCGCTCTTCAGTGTGCTCCCACAGCAAGCTGATCATGTAGGATTCACAGATTGCGTCGAAGACCTGGTTTTATTTCATACCCAGATCACAGCCAACCAGTAAGTTGATCCTCCTCCTATGCCTTAACTCTATTCGCGATGATGAGGACCAAAATCGGCGTCTCATTAAACGGGACGCAGTGCCATGGGATGAACGGGTGCGTGGTTCTCGTAAGATAGCCCTTGAAGGAATTTTTGTGGTTGTCTCCGAAAGCCTGGCCCGCCTACTGGCCGTTGACGAAACATATTACTACACTTTTTGAGCCCCTCTCCACCATGAGCTTCTCTCTTGTCTTATGTCGCAGCTTAGGCTAATCTGCAGACCTCACAGGCGATCTCGAACGTTTGCTTTGCATTCCAACGAATCGACTCGCACTTATCAAGTAGTCTCATCTCATTTACAAGCTCGAGATGAACCTTATGGCAATCATCTGGCTAATGCTTTCCTGGAACGACTGGCAGGACAATCAACGACACCTTTTCGCAATGGCAACTTTGTCTTGCTTGTTGATGCTCCTTAACTTCGTACCTCATGCTACCGAAATTTGGGCCGTGGAGAATGTCGATGTATTCAGAATGATGGGTGTGGGCATCCTTGCTAGACACTGGGCTTTGATCGACATCGTCGTACTTGCTCTGCTGCATCCGTGAGTAGGATTCAATCTGTGAGATGCAACTTGTATCAATGCTGACATCGGCTCGGGAATAGACGTATTGACGACCTTTGATGTCAAGTGCTGGCGATAAGCTTTTACGTACTACATGGAGGGGAGCTTTTTGGAGGCAGACTGCTGCTTGTAGACTTGTTGATGTGGAGGAAGCATTTTGGCATCCGATGAGCAGAGTAGATTATAAGTGTCGTATCAGCTTAGTGACTTTCGGTAAAAATTGCATCAGAGTAAATGTTACGTTCCTGCTGAACAGTAAACATCATATAGTGAGGGCGGGTGTGCGATCGGAGCAAAAAGAACAAAAAGAGTGCAATAAAGTGAACACGGCAAAAAGGCGAGTCGAACACTCGTACGTTCAGGTTCCAAAGATTGGGATAGTGGCTTTGTTACCGATTAGGAATGCGTGCTCTGGTAAAAGGCAAGAACAAGATCATTCGGCTAAAGCGGCGGCCACGAGAGAGTGCACAGAATCAGTGACTTATATACCGTCAAAACGTCCAAATCTGTTCTTGCTGGGAATGCTCATGAAATTTTCTGCAGATTCCAACGAATGTAATAACGATGGCATACAAGTGCTTGGTTGCTTTGTTGTCACTTTGCGTCTGGGTGTTGTGAGCTCAGGGCTGGAGCGGGCATTGTGCGGACCCTTGGCAGTGAGGATATCAGATATTGGTCCGAAGCAGCGGCCTTGACTCAGGTCACCTTTCGACCCATGCTACTCTTGGGTAGCTCAAGTCTCCCTACTGCGAGACCATATCGCCACTTTGCAGCTACCAGGTACGTTCCACGTGATGCTCTACCTTAGTGCCCACAGGCCAGTGCTGACATGACTGGCGTAGCGGTCTCACGAATGTATCGCCCTCTTGCTGACACTCAGTCGTCCTTCTTGCTGTCTCCACCATCGCTGTACCGCCCTTTCTTACAGAGGGCACCGTATGATTTCATCCCCGCGCTCCTCCGTTTCATACTAGGAGGATCGACCGTGACCGGAGCTCCTCACGCACTGCATTTGGGCAGGATGAACGACTACAGGAGTGGAGCATCATGTCACGATGTAGACCCATGGCAAGCAGGCACGAGCTTGCCACTATTCAGCCTACTTCCGGCAGCCTCGTCAGAAGATATCGCAACCTCACTGTATCCTGGAAAGACACAGAGCGCCCGAATAGGCCGCAGTCCACAGGTCTACCTGCTTGTTGCCCTCACCTGCATGTGAGCATTGATCAATGCATCTGTCTCGTTCTTGAAAGCGGATGCTTCCCTCGCCAATCTTATGCCTACCATTGCCTATAACGACGACTCTACACTCCGCCTCGAGACTGCTCTAGAAGCTTTTGGACCAACGTGCGCACTCCCACCCGGACCTCACACAGGCCTCCGGGAGGTGGTGGACGATCGTCTCGTTGTGGTCAAGGACTCTTCGTGCATACCATTAAACATTGAATTCCATGAGGTTGTCAACTTCACACACCCTGCACGAAAGCTGGTTCCATGAGACGATCGACTACCATTGCCTTCATTCAGCGCCCCCAGAGCAATCCTCACATCGGATGGCAATATCGCTCGAAGCAATACTCCTCAATACTCCTACAAGCTCACACCACGCAGGACTCCTTTTCAGATGGTTCTGATCTCCATCCTACTTATCTTGATCCCATGCGGCGACATGCGGAAGAGACGGCTAGCGATCTCAGCTCTCACCTGTAGTGGGTCGTTGTCTCCAGGTGGCAAGCACTCGCCTTGAGAGAGCAAGATCTATCTCTTCCAAGACCTTTCAAGCACGCCCAGCCTACAGACCACATAATGCAACGGTGTTCTGGACCACTTCAAAAAATGGCCCATATACTTGAGACAGGTCTGCTCATGCCAGCAATACAGTCAAGACTAGCGGCATTTCTTTCCGGCAAGGTGGTGGACAGGGTGTTTGTAATGCAGCTTGCTTGCAAACAGGAGTGGCAGCACGAGAGACTATGCAAGATACTTTTCGCCGGCAACTCTTCGCATTTCGGGCAGGCCATCGAGATGAGGTCGTCCTGCTGCTCCGTCTATCCACAGACTTCTACAACCATATCGTTCCGCCGCGTCCGCCCATAATCAGAGCTCTGTTTTCGCCGCGATACCAGGCCCGATGAAGAAACGCAAAGAGCAAAAGAGCAAGGCACCAGCAGTCATACTGGCAGATAGGTATGCCTATACCACGCAAAAAATGACCGCGCCAGGGGTCGAACCTGGAATCTCTTGATACCGCTCAACCATGAGGTGGTATGAATCGTAGTCAAGCGCCTTGCCATTGGGCCACGCGGCCAATTGGATGGCGGTGGCCATGCTCAGGCAAATCATATGCTTGTTAACGCCGACCTGAAAGCAACAACCACGCCCAGACAAGGTTTGAGCGTTTTAAGATCAGTTGAAGAGAGAGATACAAGAGCGGAGTATGAGGCGCACAACCGGCGATGGTCTTTGCTTTTTTGCCCATGGCTTTGGGAAGAGAAAGAAAATTCGAGGTACCATATTTTTCCCGCTTCCGAGGATTTCCCGGGAGCTTTATCGTGGCACAAAATGCTTTCGAATTTACTGAGCAATAATTTGTAGCTTACATCGAGATGGTAGAGATGGACACACACGACAATAGCCCAAGATGAAGACATGTATGGTGGAAGTGACAACAAGAAGTCGTGGTCTCACGACTGGTCGACGTGTGCGAGCAACAATGGCACACGTTGGTATTACATGATCTGATAGACAAGACGCGAAGAAAGACGAGCAACGAGCATCATAGAATCAAGGTATGAGGAAGAAGAGACCACACCGGTGCGTTGTGTTTTGATTGTGAAGAGCTATCCCTGTCCGAAGCTTTGCCACTGTTCCCATAGCCCCCAAGCGAGCGTCGATAGTCTCACGGCCACGGCCAGTATACGACGATCGTTTGTTTTCCGCCTGTAGAGTACAGTTAGCTTCAAGACTTGGTAGTGCGTGTTCCTTGAAAAGAAGCAGTGTAATCCCAAAGGTTCAGACACTTGTTATTGTATCTCAGCAGCCCCCTCAACTTCTCACGTCACCGAACCGACAGCGGCTATGTCACGCCAAAAGATAAAGGACAGGACATGCACAACCAGAAGCGGTAGCGGCTCGTTTGAGAAGTCGAGTTAGGCAAGCCAGGTATCAACGCCCACGTCACCAAAGTCGCACAGGCCGAGAAAGAAAAGAACAGGACTTTCTCGACCTATCGACGATCGTGCTGTCTAACCGGCTTACCAGGACCTCCTAAGTATCTATTGAAAGACTCATCATAAAGGGGATGGGGTTGTGATGCTTGTGCACAGCAAGTAGAGTGAAGAGAGAAACTTACTTCATCTGTTTCGACGAGGTAAGCCACGAGCGAAGAGGACAACGAAGAGAGCTGCAATATGTCAGCGATTGTAGGCAAGTCCCAAGGGCTCCATTGCTTACCAAAAGCCACCAGGCCAATGGCGCGTGAGGCAAAGCTTTCCTCGTGGTCTTGACCAGCGAGCTGCTGGGTTGCAGGTGGTGGGGCTGAGGGCGCCTCTTTTGGAGAGTCAGGAGGAGTCCTCTCCGACAGAGTCTTCTCCGACCTAGAGGGAGACATTGTGATGGTGGTGGTGATGGTATTTGAAGTGTAACGTGGAGTGGTAAAGGTGGAAGTGTGAAGAGGAAGTGCAAGTTGTGTTGTTGACAGAAGCAGATGAGGAAATGAGCAGTGACGATTTGAGCGCACGCAAACAGCGCTAGCCCCATCTGGCAGACCGCAGGCCCATCCCAACTATGATATGTTTGATGAAAGAGAGAGAATGAGTGAGTGAAGCAGACAGGCATCTGGAAAAAACCATTTTTGGTCGTGCACTTCATTCCTGTCTCCTACATCAACCATATCTCTTCTGGCGCTTCTGCACCACTTCAGACGTCACCACGACTTCATTTGTACGAGGAGTCGTGAACTACTTTAGATAGCATGCTGACTCTTGCAAGCAACCACAATGGTCAGAGCGCCATTCGGTTTCGAGGCGAATGCGCATCTGCTCACCAAGAAGGAGAGAAAATGGGTCCGCTTGGCCTCAGTGTCACGACCGCCTTCGGGCAAGAAGAAGAAGGCCGCTCCTTTGCAACCACCGCCTCCTCCATCTCCTCCAATACCTACCCTACGCGAGTTGCGCGCGCAGGCATTTGCAGACGAGCAGCAAGAGCTCGACACCTTCCTCGCCAACCTCGAGGATGAGTTCGTCAATGAGAGCGAACCGGCGGCGGGCCCTTCGATTGTCACCAACACTACCACTACCACCACCACCACCACTCATGAAGTCTGCTTTCCCTGCTGGTGCTTTCTCTCTTCCTCTCCGTCCCTCTGGCGCCCCTGTCTCGAGCCCGAATGCCACAATCACCACCACCACGTTCGCGCTGGCCGCGCGAGAGATTCGCCCGCTCCCGAAGTAGCGGGGGTGCGAGGCAGGAGACTTCAAGTATAGGCAGTGAAAGACTGAATCTTGGGAGGGGCCTTGGGAGGATGTCCTGGTGCGCTTCACTTTCAAGCCTCTGAAGCAATAAGCATATGAACATGGACCTTTCTTTATTGTACTATTTGGCTCGCTGAGAGTTGGAAATAGCATTCTTCTTCGGTGTAGTCCTGGTGATTGTTTTATGATTGTGTAGATTGATTTTATCCCTTAGTATTCATTGTGTATGAAATCCTAAAGTAGGAATTGAGGGCTTTTCTGCTGTATAGATACTCTCTGTGTATCTCGAGGGACATGCGCATACTTTTATTAATCGCAGTATACACCCTTGAGATGCTCAGCTGTTTCATCTTCTTGGGCACGTTTGCGGTGAGATATCGTCAAATTCTGGTCTGGGCTTTCCTGTCTCCGATGTCGCGGGGAACTGTACCTTGCCTTGATATGCTGCTAGTTGGTCTTCTACAACAACTTCGGCGCCGCACTATTCACGATATACATTATGAAGCACCAGACTTGGTGATTCCAGTGGGGCCAAGGTCGTGACATGCGAGCGAATATTGGGTTCTTGATGGATTGCGGTAGTGGTCGGATAAGGTAGACGGAGGTCAAGCTTCCCAGGATGCGGAGGATTGGGAAACCGTGACGTTCCAATTGAGCTTTTCGGACTCCTGAATCTGCAGCCGCGTTCAAACGGCAATCTACTATAAGAGCAAGCACAACGAGCTTTGAAGATCCTATACATCTGCAAGCATTTCACTCTCCAGCCTATGATCTAAGCAGAGCCTGTGATCTAACAAGAGCCACAAGCTAGAGGTGGGACAAGTCTCTGCAAGAGCATTGTGGTCTTTGGAGGAAAGTCTTCAATTGTAATCAGTGCCGAGGAAGAGTTTAATAGAAGAGCTATCACGTCCAGGAAGCACTTCTTCTCGCCACGTGCAATAGGGAATGCAGACTTGTGCAGAATCAGCTTGTTGCCCACCATTCTCGAGCCAAGTCCTCTATGATCCTGGCTATTGCAGATCACGCTCTTTGTGGTTTCCAACTCGTGCTAACATCCAGGTGCTACCATTGAACATAGGTATATCTCCATCGGTGCTTCCAGGCAGCTGTCGGTATCTTCGTTCTTGCCACACGGGTCCAAGACTCGTCGCTGAGCGGTAAATGACCGCGCTGGCTTTGAATTGCGGCCTTCACTTTGAGCAGCACACCGGCTCCGGGATGAGGACGAGCGGCAATGGTGATATTTGGTTGTGGATTAGGTGATAGCACCTTGACTATGCTATCTTCCAGGCAGCAGAAAGCTACTGTCTTTGTCTTCGCTTCGCTTCGATCAATCGATCGTGGAGGACCTCGAGCAGATGTAGAAGAGCTTTATCTGGTCCTTCCTCGATGGTAAACCATGTGATTACACAGTGCGGACTATATCTTGCTTACGGACAGAAATTCGGTGGGCTTGGCGAAGCCGCTGAGACGAATACATGCATAGCTCGTATATGTAGATAGATAAAACATCATTTAGCGGCCAAGGCAATGGTTTGCTTGTTTCGTAAGGCTCTGGAAACCTTTAGGATAGTCTTGAGAATTTCTTCTTTTCTTTGCCAGGCCATCACGACGACTGTTCCGATTGTGCTTGTAGTACAAGCAATTCGGCCTGACACTCTTGTCCTTGCCTCGCCACATGGCCAGCCCCTCTCAGCCAGACCCGTCCTTGTCACAGCAGAGTGACTCCTAACTTAGGCAGGCACCAGCATCGACGCACAGACCCGAGCAGCCTCACATAAAGCTTTCCCATCCCCGTCTTCAATCTCTCTTTCCTTCTTTTCTCTCCATACAGGTCAATGGACGACAACCATCAAACGATGGCTGGAGACCATACATCAACCGATTATTGAGGACTGTGTTCGATCATGAAGGTCACTACTCCGCACGCACCATCTCATTGCACACTGGGTATTGGTGCGTGACTAATGCTCGGCCTTCACCGGTCGGGATCGGTCAATTTTTGATTTCCCCATTGCTCGTGTATTCGACACTTGCTCCCATTTTTTCATTGATGCTCTTGCTCCTGGCAGCAGGACATTGAAGAAGAAATTTGCTTGCTTTCCACCGGTGCTGCTCTTCTTTACCGTCTTTCTCATCTCCAATTTCTTACTTTCCCGTGTGTGTGTGTGTGTGCGCTGTGTGTGATTGACGAACAAAACATGCCACCACTGACTAAGCAGTCTGCACTGACCCCATGATCAGTGAGGTATAAGAGCTTCCCCTCTTCGCAACCCTCCCTCACTCCTTCCTTCTTTTTCTTCATACATAACGCTGGAGCTGTCATCGATCATGAAGGATGAAACAGCCACATCACACCTCTCCATTGCACGCCGGGAGAGGGGATGTGATAGTGACCGGCTGGTCACCGGATCTTGCCAGGCAATTTTTGATTGTACCCCATTCTTTTCATTGATGATCTTGCTTTATAGCGGGACTTTGAAGAAGAGAGTGATATTTTCCACTTGTATCATGTAGCTCCCTTATCTGAGAAACTGCCTAACCGCCTTGCTATCTGGCAGTCTCACTTGCACCTCGCGGGGTTCGTAGCACAAGTCACGATAGGAGAATAGCGTGGCACACTCTTGGCATGCGTGAGGGTATATAAACTGCCCGTCATCCGCTCACCCTCCTTTTTTCTTGTCTTCTTTCTTCATAAGCGGCAGCAGTGCGCGGTGTCATCGATCATGAATCATGACATCCATGTGTTGTCTTTCCATTGCACAACGGATTGGCGGCGTGTGCAAAGAGCGGTTCGCTGCTCTTTGGCGGTTAATTTTTGATCTTTTCAAACCTTTGTCTCATGTGGTTCAAACGTGGGGCGCCTTTTTTTCATTGAAGCACTTGCATTGCAGCAGGTCTTTGAAGAAGAATCACTGGCATTTCGAAAGGTATTGAGCCCACATCACTGTACTGTAGTATGACAGATCGTATTGTGATATCAATTGACGAGTATCGAGAGCTCGCTGCATGCGCCCGAGGTGACAATGCAGTCAAGCCTCGTGCAACACCACCTCCGCAGCCGGCTGTGCTATACCAGCCTTTATAGATCAGCATTTGTGAGGCCCTCTCAGCACTACCAGAGCGCACCCTAATCGCCCTTCGTCATGCTGCCTCCTATACCCGTAGCAATGCCATCCTCAAAGACGGATGCTTCATTGAGCCAGTATAGCAGGTGACGCGACGGAGCAATCTCCTATGGTCCAATGAGGAGAGAGCGCTAGCAAGCCTGCAAATTTGCTACTCCACCATAAGTAGTCCTTCTCACTTGCTCTTCTTCTTTTTCTCCTCTTCACCAACGCCAGATCACAATGGCAGGTACACAATCTCATCGGAGACGGCGCCGCAAGGCCAAAAAGCAAAAGCAGCACAAGTGGGTGCCGGTGCTCGAGCCCATCAGGGAGGAGGATGAGGGAGATGCCCAGGCGGGGCAGGCGGTAAGTCAAGAGGAGGCGAGGAGGGCGAGTGAGGCATGGGCGGCGAAGGTCCTGGCTCTGGTGGAGGAGCAGGCGGCCTGGGACAGTGACATGTGCGGCGGATTTGAGGACTGGAAGGGCGGAGTCATGTATAGTAGGGTGTAGAGTGTGTGTTTACTCCAGCACCCAGGGGGTTTCTTGGTGTTCAAACGCCTTTCCTCCTGGGATTGCTTTTCCTGACTTCGTTGCATTATTGTCTTGTGTGATGCCAATAGCTACTACGTGATAGTGTGCCAGGAAAGCCAGACATCCACATGGACGTCCTCGCAGATCAACTATAGCATGGTCATGTATGGCGCAAGGCCTTTCCGACGCGACCTGCCTTCTATCCGAGCTGCCCATGCATTACCGCAGCGACGAGTATGACTATATGTGGTAGAGAGGCTACAACTAGCATAGGGAAAGACATCTTCTTGACACTCTTTCAGTCTATTGGTGGAGCGCTGTGCGAGAGTCCCGAGATATCAGGATCTCTAATGATACCAATCTCAAGCCATCCATCGATCATGGGGAATCTATTTCATCCTTTAGAAATAGACCCGAAAGCAATCAGTATATGCTAAGCAATACAAAAGTGATTGCCAGACCTGAGCTAGAAACACACCCAAGGCCAAGCGTTGAGCCGAATCCGGGAAACAAGCGAAGCCGCCTTTGTTTTCACTCTGCCCCACCATGTGTTGGCTGTAACACACATCATCACAACCGACATAAAGACGCGAGGAGGACTTGTTCTCGACCAGGAAGAAGCATCAGCGAACAAAGACACACGACCGCGCAAAATGGTAGAGTCATCAACCTCAGAGTGGGATGAACTGATGGAGGCAGCGCAAGTTCAGATTCGTTCTAAGGGAGCAACAACTCCACGAGTACATTCGCCTCATGTACAGTCGTCCGAGGAAGCTAAGACGACAACAACTAGAAGCTCTGTCGGCGGCTTGAATGATATCACTGGACGATACTGCTTTCCGACCGTCCTGCCTGAGCTCGACAAGGTGGTAGCAGAGCAGAGTCAGTCGCCACAGAGGAGGAACGCGAGCGAGCTCGAGCAGGGTCTGAGAGAGTTCCTTGCTATTGCCTTCAAGACGGGCCAATGAGTGGCGGGAGTGGCAGAGCAGGTCTTGTTAATTTGCATGGTTGAGGTATCGCCGACATTATGGTTGTTGCGGCTCAAGCAGCGCCAGAAGGTATCGCTCCAAACGACGTAGCTCCGCTAGGAGGCTACGATAGCGCTGGCATATTGGAAAACTCTGCATGCGATCTGGTGTGCGTCTGAGCCTCGCAAACACCTTGAAAGACGGTGTACGACGAGGGAGCCTTCTCTGGCTTCAGCGGCGACATTCTCGACAGCAGTCGGGAAGCGCTCAGCTCAACATTCTCAAGCAGCCAAGTCTACTCACACGTTCCGCCATCGAGGTAGCAGTCGCAGACTTTGTCAGGATCACTCTCCCAAGTCCAGAGTCACAACATGGTCGGATACGTTCTCATGTCCTCATATCACTCCTCGAAAGAAGCAACCCGAGCATCGCGCTCTAACAAGATCCAACGCTGATGTCCTGACGAAGCTGCTCCTCCAACAAGCCACTCAAAACAAAAGCGCTAGTTCTGATACCCTTGAGCAGCTCGACGCGATTTCATCGCGAAGGCAAGTCTTCCTGCTCTCCCTCCTACCACTCTCGCATCACCTCGAACCTTCAAAAGACGTCAAGTCAGATAGCACCTCCACTGGTCAGAACACGCGGGACGGCTATCAACACTCGGCTGGACGTAGCAGAGAAGTATCTTCTTCAACAATGAAGGAGTTGCGAATGAGATCCTCTGTCTTGACACACTTCACAACGTTTAAGAGCAAGCGCCTCTATCGCGGTGCTCTTGTCTCCAACCTCTGCAAGACTTAGCAGCGCGGAGCAGTGAGTCCAAGGACATCCGACGCCGGGGGGCAATCAGAGCTTTACCATACTGAGAGACATCTTTTCGGCAGGACTGGCTTTAGCGGTGAAACTCTCTGGCTCTCCGCAACACAACACGTCAAGCGGTATGATACAAGCGTCTATACAGACGCAGCCACCAGATGCCCACGAGTTCTGGCATGATTAACTGACAGTCACCTCAAGGTCTGCCACGGTGAGGTTTCTCCGGCAGTCGAGAGCAGTGAAGCTGAGCGTACTACAGCCATCAAAGCCACAAAGCCACCAGAAGCTCCCAAATAAGGATCGAAAGGCGCCATTCCTGCCCCAAGAGAAAGAGAACATTCTGTATGACATGGCAAGGCAAGACCCTCAAAGTCAGACTCCTTTAAAGCTGAGTCAAGACATCAAGTCTATCGCGCCTCGAGCACAAGTCAGAAACGGTGCAAGGATCACATCACCCGTACCGACCGCTAGCACGCTTCAGTGCACGATGGTGGAGCATGGATGAACAAGATGCAGTGAAAAGCCAGCAGTCGCGGGTGCGGAAAGCACTCTCTTCCCAAGTTTCTACCACGCACCGAGACCACACACTTAGAAGAGCGCAGTACATTCATCTTACACTAGTTGGCCAGCAATTCGTCAGCGCAATCCACCTCGATCTCGAGTGCACTGCAGCTCGCAATGGCTCCAAGTACACCACCAGCAAATGCACATAACCATAGAGCGCTCTCCAACTTATTCGGAACAGGCGAGCGTCAGCATACGGACCCCGAGCTTGAGCCCGCTGAAACCCGCACACAAGACAAAAGGCTCCGTCCTATGCCCACAAACTCATTTAAGTTCCTGTGCGGGGGAGCTGATCAAGCCGAAGGCGAAGTCGTTCAAGGTCATGCCATACCCTTCTCGCACCCAATCAGTGTCTTGGAAAAGTGTAGTGCACTACCACTTCTCCAGAGGGGTTTGGCTGATTGAGGTGAATGCATGGCACACATCGCATACCCATCTTCCACAAGCTTCAGCGAAGAGCATCGGCTTGAAGAACCGCCAAGAAGGGTCAACCAGCTTCTTCCTCCTATGGCAAGACCTTGTCGGCCGCCATAATAATCTCATCACAGCGCCACGGGAGTTCCACTGTCTCCCCTACACACACACATCGCAAGGGGTGGAAAGAAAGCGCTTCTTTTGGAAAGAGCGAAGGACGTGCGACCACACACACATCTTGAAGACTTCGAAACATATCACTTTTTCATCCCCCGGCAAGGCCATCGTTGGAAATCGCTCCATACCCCAATTAACACTCAAGACGAGCTCCCGCGTGATGACGGTTTTGCCGCACGGTGAAATGTTTGTCTGCCCTCCCGTCTAGAAGACGAGCTCATGTTCAGTTCAGAGGCATGCGACTATCACGGAGCGGCACAATCAACCGATACTGTCTTCATTTCACTCACACCTGCACCGCAAACGAGTCTGGTCGACCATATGAGTCTTCGACCAAGATCGACGCCAATCGAAGATATGGGCTTCCATGATCAGCTTCGGGCGCAGCTTAAGGAGCGGTTGCCATTGCGGCATTGGCGCATCTCGTTCGAGATCATAAGTCCAGCGTCCTTCATACTTCAATTAAGATCGTAAACGCGACGCGAGGGGCATGCAACCTTCATGAGCCGCTACGCTGGTGCGCCTTCACATTTCCACTGGCAGCGATTCACGCCGAAGCCCCAAGCGCTTCACACAGAGCGAGACCACCCTCAAGCAAGACGCACTCAAGGTCTGGAGATTTCTCAGCTACAGTCCCAGGCGCTTCTGAACAGACCGACGCCGGTATAGCATCTTGCCGCGGTCTGTGTGGCTCCACTCATGCAGTGCCTCTGAATCCCCTGTCTGGACGAGTGCAGTTCTGAGGGCGGACATGTCCAATGGACAACGGCATAAGAGCACGCAGCATCTCGATTGTGTACTCGCAATCCCAAGGCACCAACCTGGGTCGACCACCGAGTCCTTCGACCAAGAAAGGCCGCTCAGAACTGTAGATGCTCTCAGTGACAGCATCAGGCGCATTCGAAGAGGCTACAAGTCTACAAGCTTTTCGCGTTGTGAGAATTGCCCTTCACATGATGCGTTTCAGTATTTGTTCAGAGAACCGGTGGCGCTTGGAGGCGCATACCACCTCGCTGGACCACCATTAACGACGCATACTGCCGATGACCACTCGCATTCCGACATGAGGCTAGTCACGTCGACGGCCCAAGTTTTGGCCCAAGTTCGAACTGGCCCAAGGCCTGACTTTCCGCAGCATGTCAGAGACAGTCGTATCGCAAACAGCGACAACGTGCTCAGTGCTTTGCCACATCTTCGAAGCGCTGCTCCCCACGCTGCGCTTTGTAGCGTGACAGTTACTAGCCTGACGCATCTGGCTTGAAAGTCACCGACCGCATCCGTATGCTGATGGTGCCGCATATTTTCAAAGACTACAATGCCCCCATGACCGCAAATCGACAAACTGCCCAAAATGCTTGTCACCCGTTGCGTCCCGAAGCCCAAGCATTGTGAAGCTCCCGGGTAGGTCCACTCACGACGACATGGCTTTCTCTAATTTCACGGCGGTAACAGGCAACTCTCTTCGCTCTTGGGGGCAATAGTGTGACTCAAGAGCAGACAACTCTCAGATGGCCATTTGCGCCCAATGAAGCAAGCTTCACAAGTCCCCGTGATATCGCTGTCATTTACGGTGTAGAAGCAAGCTTCTCCAGTTCATATGCAACATAGTCAAGCTGAACGGCAGAGCAGCAACGATCCGCTAAAGATTCATGACACCCAGCGCGTGCAGCCGCTTGAATTGGCGCGACACTCTTTCACTTGCCCTAGATCTGGCAAGCCGCCGAGTTGCAAGACACAATTCTGGCTTGAAGATGAGCATTCCACTAGGTCCAGGTCTTGTCTCACGACCCATCATGAGAGCTGAGAACCATTGGCTGCACGACATGAGTGTATGACTTCTCAATATACCGACGGAACAACAATAGCCAAACAGTTGCAACACATTGGGCCTTTCGGAGCACCGCACTCAGCCACAACCCGGACCACAGTAACAAACACGCCTGACCAATCTCTACACTCTTCGCGCGTTGTACAAAAAAGGATATATCAAGACATTCATCCGACCGGCCATATTCAGAACAGCTGGAAAAAAGGAGATTTCATCGGGCCAGCCATCGGCTGCCGGCAGAGGAAGAGTATTGAAAAGAGAAAGAGCAGGGAATAACAGACCACATGACCTCTGCGCTGCGTCAGGAAAGAGATGGCAAAGATGATATGAAAGAAAGACAATCTATCCGGCAGTCTTTTCACGATCTAAGGGGCGATTTATATACGGCAGCAGCACGGAGTACGCTTGATCAGTCTCCGTTTCCAAGATGCGGATCTGGTATATTCAGCTCGTCCTTGATTCTGATCTTGTTCTCCTACGCTTATGTTCTTTGGACACTGGCCGGATCAAAACAAAAGCAAGAGATATAGATGGTATAAAGCAAGCTCATGCTATGACCGACCTCGGCAGATCCTGGACCGACTGCAGCCTGGAAGAGCAAGGAAACACACGCATGTTATACATACATATACGGCTCATATATCAACCCATCTTCGGACCAGCCATGGACTGCCGGTGCTTTGTTGTCCTGGAAAGCAAAGCGCCCACGACAAGTTCTCGGGCTAGCCATCGGCTGCCGGCTTGTGGGGACTCAGCTGTTCTAGAGAAAGAGCCGGAATATACGTGTATATGTTCACGTACAATTTGCGAAGGAAGACTTCTTCAGACCAGTCATTGATTGCTGGCGCCTTGCTGCTTCTGGAACTGAAAAGCGTCACTACGACAAACTCCGGACCAGCCATGGGCTGCCTGTTTGAAGAAAGAGCGCCACAGCAGTATACAAGAGCCATGGCGTATGTATAAGGGCATATTATACATGGATGATTTGACGTTGAGAAGATCTTCAAACCAGTCATTGACTGTCGGTGCTTGCGGTTGTTGAAGAACACGAGCACCATCACAACAGATCTCGAACCAGCCATCGACTGCCGGTGCGTGGGCTCAAAAGCAAGTGACAAACCCAGCACTGAGATTGGCGGTCCAGGCTACTGCCTGCCTGTGAACGTCCTCGGAGACAAGAACTTTGTCTGGGCGGTCTCTTTCGGGCAGATGATATATGGAAGCAGTGCCTTGGCTTCCTACATGAAAACCCGCAATCTACACAGCGTGCGCAAGAGAAAAAGTGCGGAACACTCCATGGGCCAGAACCAAATCTGGCGATAGTCACATCATGCCATGCTCCTGCTGTAGTGGAGAGATAGTCGGGCCATTGGCCACTTTGAAAAGAGGCTCACGTTCCAAGTCACGCTACAAATCTTCTAGGAAGTCCAAGAGGAGTTCAACGCCTGCTACAGTCGCACTTTCATAATTGGCGGTCAGAAAAGGGCCATGAAAAAATGATCAGGACCCGGCATAACAGCAACGCAAGTATGCACTGCAAGAGAAAGAAAAATGAAGTCTCGGACCAGCACGAAGGCTGCCGGTATCAGTGGCACATAAGATCAACACGGAGCAGCTCGGATATACCGCTGGGCGCCATGGTCTCGCGGGGTAGTCCTGTACAGGCACGGTCAGGCAAGAGCAGCTTTGTAGGACCATGGCCTTTCGCCGAAACCTCAAAATGGATGAAAGACATCTCAGCCAGCCATAGGCTTCTGGACCAAACATGAGACAAAGATGGCGGACCACTACAGCGCTAGCCGGCAGTCATTTTTGTGTCAAGAAACACTTGGACGAAGACGTTACGCCAAGGTAACATCACACGAATCGAGAGACTTGCGTGTATATTCAGGAAGAGATCTCAGTCAGCCATAGGCTTCTGGAAAAGCAAAAGACAAACGAAGTATGACCGAATGATACCATAGCTACCAGAAGTCGTTGACTGCTCGGAAAAATCATGGCAGAGCAGTCAAGATCCAAGACTGGACTATAATGGGAAGCAGACGGAAGATGAAAGACGAAAAACGAAAGACAATCTCAGCAAGCCATAGGCTCCTGGAGGCTAGGACATAAAACAGCCCTCGGGCTTTGAGAACATGAAAAGAACACTGCTGAGGGATACCCCACCCAGATGAGCCGCGCGTTATAGTCCGGATATGGCACGGAGACATGTCTCGTAGACCTGCGTCGCTCGAAGATGGCAGACTTCTCGCAGGATGTCAAGAGCGACCCGGCAAGTGTGACTCCGGACAATGCCAGAGCGCCTACATTCGGCCTTTATCAAATTGTCCGGCAAACGCCCATCTCTTTCAGATCTTCAATGGGGGTGCCGTTGTTGAAAGCAGCACTGATAGGAATATTGAAGAAAGGCTCATTCATGGAATTGGCCGGCTTTTTGTGTCCAAAGGAGGCTTCAGTGGTGTGCGGGGCTCGGCTGGAATGCTGCAACATCATTGGGTATGCCTGTCAACCTCTGTCACCAGCCTTGGCGGCTGTCTTGCATCGTCCATTGCAACCATCAAGGTTACCAGTGACTGCCGATCATTAGGGTCAAGAGTGTTATGTCGTGCCGGTCATGTCATGAAGGGAAGACCCGAGCGATGTCTGAAAGTCTTGGCATCTCTGCTGCGAATCGGGCAATATCGAGAAAAGAAGAGTACGGCCATACGGCTAGCCCAACACGGTATCGAGCGGGTATACTGCAGTTGTATTGCTCATACATGCCTTGCCAAAGATGATGGAAGGTCAAGAACGTCCAGACTTCAAGGCGCACTTGCTCGACTGCATCTTCACTTGGAGAATTGGTTAACCCACTTTCTTGCCAGGCTCTTGATGTTTGCATGAGACAGATGATCATGCTGAGGTGGCCATCCGTCATAGAAGCTTGTGCTGCTGGGCTTGTGGAAAGGCACTTCCGGACGTCTCGGCTGCCAGTTGCGGTTGAGGTGAATTCGGCAACTACGGCGATGGGCCCGATGGTGACGCTGAGCATAAAAGTAAGAAGAGCGCGATGAAGAGTGGTCTGGCCAGAATCGCTGTCCTTGGCCATGGTCGTTCGGGATGACCTTTCGGCCGATGCTCTCTGACGGAGCGGGCGGTCGACCAGATCAACGCGGGTCGGTCAGACAAGTCAGTGAGCTGTCAATGAGTTTGGAAAGCATCGCGAATCATGGTGCATAGCCGCATCGTCGCGGTGTTTGCCATCGTCGTTGATGCTTTGCGTCTTTGTGACAGACGGAGGTGCAGCGCGGCCACTCCGATCAGCGCGGCAGTACGAGACTCGCCAGCGCCAGACCATCGTCCTCAGCACATTCGAAGAGCAGCGTATCATCATTGGCAAGCTTCTTGTACTCATCTGCAGACGTGTAGGCGTCCTTATCGTAGCATGCATGTCAGAGCAAGGGTGAAGGTAGGAGTTTGACATGCCGGAGGTTGAAGCCGACCCTTCCTGCCATCTCCCACTGCAGTATGATCAGGCAGGAACGCGACATTGCTGGTCATGACCAAGACGATGCCAGCGTGTGCAATTAGTCTGTGGGCGATGTTGACGCGGTCAAGGCAGTTGTGGTGATGCCGTGGGTGAGTGTCGATGGCCGGGAGACGTGAAGTCTGGAAGGCTCACTGCTTGCTCTCCGCGCGACAACGCCAAGACATGACCTACAGCCGTCATGCTCTGCTGCTGTTCTTACAGGCACACCATTACGCCTGCCTATCAAGAGTCGACATCTAGAGACTGATTTGCTGGTTGGCTTTTGTCCTAGACTGAGAGAGCATTTGAAAGGCTTTACAGAGGACACAAGGATGAGCCAGGTTTGAAACATGGCGAGCCATGGCCGGTCAAAGCACGACCAGCATAGCACAGAGAAGGAAGAGGTGAAGCAAGCAAAAAAGCATGCAGTCTACTATCATCCCATAATTGCCATCGGGGAAGACGCCGGCAATTATGCACAGATCTTGCAAGTATATACACTCCTTTTCGTATCTAATTATATACACCTGCTTGATCCGGACAACCTGCATCTCCCTCTAGTTGCAACGCTCACTGCGGCTCCACGCTCCTATCTTGTACTCTCATGCCTTCTGTCCATAGCCGCCAATTTCCAGTCTACTTAACGGTAGACTTGCTCATGCACAAATCTTTGATCACCTCCTAATACAAGCACATGATCACCTCCTAGTACAAGCACAGAGAGACACCGACAGCCATCCAATCTAGTCCACGAATCCTCCACTTTCATCTATTCAGCAGAAAGGTTCGTCTCGCATCCTCTTGACCGCTACATCCATTTTTGAGCTCCAATTCGTCTCCTGCAGGGATCACGTGTTTCGAGCAGAAAAACCGATGCCAGATTGACTAGAGGGCGACACTGTCCGTGCCAAGACTTGATATGATATCGAACGAAATGCTACATTGTGTGGTAATTTCTTGTCAAAGTAAGGATGTAGAGTATGTAGGTTCATATTCAAGTATGTCCGGTGATTTTGTAAAGTCCACAGTACCATTCGGTCAAGTTGTGGCGAAGTATATGACTTTTTCTGTCATGAGTTGTAATCCGGGCTTCGGCCACATCTGGCTGCAGCGTGTTTACATCCACCCACGTTGTTTCACGTTCTCCACCTTTTCGAATACTTCAAAAGTGTCACAAGAGGGATGCACCATGTCAAAACGACGAGAATAGTTCATATCATTCAGAGTACAAACACGAACCAAAAAAGTAAAGTCATTTCAAGCCGTGAAAATGCATAACATGCCATGCAGACCGGTGTTGTCCACCACCTACAACATCAACATTGCAGCAACACCAGCTCCGACTCCAAGCCCAGCACTAACAACTGCCCTCCCAGCAGCCACCCCAGAGCTAGTAGCCGACGCCGCACTCCCACTAGCTGAAGTCGTGCCACTACTCACAGTCGCCTGCGCAACCTGCACTCCAAAACTAGTAGACGTGCTCGCAGTCCCCGAAACAGTAGTCGTCACGACCGAGGTCGCCGTAGTAGACGCCGCGCACCCCGTCCAAGTAGTCCACGGCGCGTTAGATGCCCAAGGTCCGCTGGTCCACCCCGACCAGGTCGACGCAGGACAGGCCGAGCCACCCCACCAGGACGTCCAGGGCGCCGAAGTCCACGCGCCAGAAGAGGCCCAGGGACCCCATCCGCTGTTGTTGCCGGCGTTGCCAAAGGGGCCGTAGCCGCCGCTGCCGCCAGACCAGCCGCCGTGACCTTGACCGTTGTTGCCGCCGCCGCCGGGGAAGAATGGGAAGGAGGTTGCGGCGCCCGAGGGGGCGCTGGTCAGGGATGTCCAGCCTGAGCTGCCCCAGAGTGAGGACGCGGATGCCCAGTAGGATGAGGCGGCGGAGGCGTAGGACGACCAGTCGCTGTTGGACGGGGAGGCGGAGGCCCAGTATGAGGATGCGGCGGAAGCGTAGGACTCCCAGCTTGGAGGGGCGGTCGTGGTTGCGCTTTGCGCAGAGGCTGTGGTTGCTGCCGCGGCGGCGAGGGTGAGGAGGGTGAACTTCATTGTGTCGTGTGGTGAGAGATCGAGCTGTTGATGCTTTTTATACTGCTGGTTCTGTATGTGGTAGACTGGTGCTATTGGACTTGCTGTTGTATAGAAAGACAGACCGATAGAAAAGACGAATCGAAAACAAAAACAAGAACAGAAGCCACACCTACCTATATAACCTATCCTCAATCCTGCAGCCAGATCCGCAAGTACTTGTTTTCTCAGACTCCTACTCCTCCTACTCCGTAGTATGACAATGGATCCTCGTCCAACCCAGAAACTGCACCGGCGCAGTCGTCGTCATGCACAGCCTCCCCGCAGTAAGAGAGAAGCAGATCACGCGCACATCTTTCTTGTTCGTGGAGAGTCTCCTCTCACAAATGACCGTACAAAGGAACAGCCCACATCACAGGCTTACCTTGTGCCTTTCGGACTTGACGCGTATTGTCCGAAGCGTATACGTCGTTTTTGTCCGCAAAGCTGAAGCTGTCAACAACAAACAGCCGGCAAGGTTCGCCAAGGTCCGACGCGCTTGACTGTATCGGGCTAAATTTGGTCCGGGGAGGCTGGGAGGCCCGACGCTTGACGTCAGAATCAGGGGGTGTCGGCGCTGCTCTTCTTCCCTCCGTCGTCCGCTCGTCGTCTTTCTCCTTTCTTTTCCCCAAACCATGCTCGCTGAATGGGCGTGTGACACAGCTTCAAGCAGCATGCATGTCGGAGAATATCTATGGATGGCATCTAGAACAAGGCAGCAACTGTGGGAACAAGGATGCTTTGACTTGCTTGCGCGTGTGCTCTTTACCTCGAGTTGTACGAGCCCTGATAATGCGGTTATTGTTGGGTTACCCGTGATGATCCTGCCGAGACAAAGGATCAAGACTGCAATGATGGTTCATTGTTGGTCTTTCCTGGCTTTGTGATGTCCCGTCATGTCCGCGTATGGTTGAGGGGTTCTGTCTTGAACCTCGCCCTGGGTACCTGGTTTGTGACACCCATTGCGTATGCATACGATCCTGGCGTTGCCACGCGTCGTAGATATCTGGTTTTACAGGCATCCTACAGCATGCACGTCGTCATGCCAATGCAAGCCTTCCGCAGGTGTCGTCTTGGTATGCTGACGATCATCCACGGCTGGCAGATTGCCTGATCTCGTAAACCTCCGAGGGGGAAGCATTACTTTGGTGGCTCTATTTAGACGAGGCCTCGTCGTCGCTCGCTGCTTTGTTGGATCAGCCATCGCGGCCTGGTCGGCTGTTGGGGTCCATCCTATCGATTGTGACGACCATACTTGCCTGTGCCTCGTGCCATAGCAGCGCTGACAAAGTGTGCCTTGTGGGTGCTGACGTCCCTGAACTGTTGAGTGGACATCGAGTCTTGACAACTCGTCGGGCTTGAACCCGTGGGCCAGTGGTCGTAGCTGTCACCTCGAACTATTCATGTTAGATTGATACTGCCCACCAATTGCGCCGTCCATGAACAGACAAAGTTATACTTCCTTGAGCATTGCTTACCCTCTTGGGGGCCGATGTTACCATATACCTAATGAATCGACCGCACTCACTCGGGCCATGTGATCTGAACCACTGCTGCGCCGAAGTGGATGATGGAAGTGACCGACTGCAGCCTGCCGGACATCTAGCCTCAAAGGCTCAGCGCCCTTGCCCTCATGCGGCGTGTACTTGACTTGTGTCCGAGCACGAATATCTCCATACTGGCATCCTCTTTCCCTGCGACAGATTGACATATTAGGAAAGCACTGGTGGCATGAGTATCAACACATATCGTTATGCAAAGAGTGATTGATCTGAATACGAGACTCCCGACTCGAGAGAACAGCATAGCTTTATGAACCGCGAGACCTTTGGTAGTATCTTTGCAAACAGACCGGTGTAATGGACAGGTAGTCAGTCGCCTTCGAGACATGCCAGTGCGATCGACCAGTGATATCCACATCAGTACAAGAACACCGACTTGCCCGACAAATATCATCCTTTTGCCATGGCGTGCGATTATTCTGTAAACCACATCAGCCCAATCTAACATAATCACAGGCCTGGACATTCCGTAAGTAACCCCTTCTCCTCCACGACCAACAACCTTTACCCTTGTGATGTGCCAGAACAAAACTAACAACCTTTATTTTCCACGCCACCATGTGAATTGATCCGGCATCTGTACAAGGAGAAAACTAAGAAGTGGGACTGTAGCTGTGACCATGTAACGGGCCATGGGAAGAAGCATTCTTTGCACGATCTTGCAGAAGTGGAGCAAAGTGCGACGACGGAATACTACTGTCGTGCGGCCGACAGTAGAGACGAATATGTGGCACATATGCGAAGACATACAAAGCGAGATGCAGGATGGAAAGCGACCTTGAGCATTGAGCGAATGCAATAAAAGAGAACAAAAAAGGACGATGCATACGAGGGGAACAGAAGTGCAAAGGAGAGTGGGATGGGAAGTCAAGGGACTTGACTCGAGGTTGAAGCCGAGCTTTGACAATGACTGCAAGGCATATAAGCATGGAAAATCTTGAGAAATCATTATTTGCATTGGAAAAAAAACGGGAGTGGGAACGGCATGCGGAGTAGTAGCAAGTGGTGACATACTGCAAGAGGCAGGCTTAGAGAGGACAAGACGGGGCAAATGTTGTGACCCAGCCTTGACGTCGTATGCAGGGTCTCCCGGAGAACCTTGCGAGGATATCTCGCGACAAGCCAGCCAGACTGGATGCTTGCGAACGAATCTGGTACATGTATCGTGAGGGCAATGTGAACGTAGCATGCAGACGGAGACTGAGCCGTGGCTTGAAGCGCAGGTTGAACGATTTGAATTAACATCGCCGTGGGAACAGCATGGGATGTGTCATGAGACGTAATTGCATAGAATGAGGAAACCTTCGACCATGGTATGAAATAGACCGGATCGGCACTGACGTTGCCTGTAAATGGGACAAGAGGGACGGCACAACAGCGGGACCATACTATACGTCCACGACTCTCGGACGGCTGGACAGTAAAGGATACGTAGGCCAGTGTAAACTGTGACAGAAGAGACTATAATTATGGGCGAACTGACAGATGAAAAGACTTTGGTGACGAATTGGATAGGCAAGGCGAGACAGTATGCGGGCAACAAGCGTGACCGTTCTTTACAACTTGAGATTGTAGTGTATCATTAGTGAGAACAGCAAGGAAATTGATGTACGCGGATTTCTTACAAATGAGCTTTCTGTGAAGACGATATGGTAGCGAACCCTCTAGTGACATAGCCAACCATGAAGAGGCAAGTGGCGATCGATTCCCCATAGGCGAATCGATAGCCAGAAAGTACAGCGGACAGGAGATCTTGGGAGTGCAATGATAATGATGGCTGTATGGTCGCAGAGGTCAAAGGGTGGGTGGAGTCGGACAGCTGGCTTTGGAGATGGTATCGTTGATAAAAGCAGAGGGGCGGATCGAGGGCGGAGAGGCACAAGCAAGGCCTTCCGGGCGAATCTCAGGAGAGCAAGGGAGCGCAGGCACGCTCTGAGAGCATACACGACAAAGACCAGAATACATAGTCAGCGCGGGGCGTAGCGAAGGAGGGCTTCCAAGGTGGGAATGCAAGGCAGATGGGGTCGAAAACTGCTGCCAAGATCATGAGAGAGGCGCAGAAAATGATAGTGCGGGCACATCAAGACGAAGGGCATGCAGAAGTGAAGATGGGCCCCAACCGAATCTCATCCCATACGTGTGAAGGCGGCATAGTAGCGGGAACATACGCCTATATATGGAGGAACAAGTCGAAAGTAGCAGGCATATGCCAACTTGGAAGTGGGAACCCATGGCTGGGAATAAATAGGTTGAGTTGGTACGGGTGGAATGAGCTCTCCATGTCTTGGCATGGTCAGAATAGGGTGAGGTAGTGGAAGGCGGGTGAAATGGACGTTTGATATTAAACCTATGAGATCTTGAAGCTTGTGCTTGGACACAGTGAACAAGGCAGGCATGCATCGCTGCCGAGCTCGAGTAGACGGTACCCCCAACATTGATGAGAAAAGAATAATCCGCAGTATGATTTGTCAGAGATTGCCTATTATTGAACACCAGAGCGGGGCACGTGAGGCATACGAGACTGAGAAGAAAGAGAACAAATACCAAATACTCTTTTCCAAGCACATCTTGACCACCATCGACTTTGTGTACAGACATGGCAGGACATTACACGTTAGGATCAGAAAACTAGATAAGACACAGCTATAACGCACACTACAAGTAGAGCTAATAGAGACGAGCAGATCACGATTGACCCTCACTCCGACGAGCAACCTCGACAATTAATCGAACGACCAGCGTACCGATTTGAGGCATTATCAGGATCAATCGCATGGGACAACTATTCAGTCTGACGTGGACTGCCTAATAGACAATCACATCAAGCACGTCGACAGAAAATGGAAACTAGGTCGAGAGTGACCCCATCCGACAATGTCACGGGAAACCGACGATGCAGGAAGGAAGACTTGCCACTACAACGAAGACGATATGCCTTGCCGATCCGAGTCACAATGGTTGTTAGCAGTGTAGCCCACATCCGGGCAAGAGGAGACATCTTTGCGAGCATGAGAACTTTACAAGTTCCGTCAAATAGAACGGTAGACTGTGGGTCCAAGGTATATACATGGAGATCACATGAGACACGAGGTTATGCGAGATCAGATCAGGAACCGCAGATATTGACCCAAAGAATGTCTTTTCAGGATAGGTAGTATTGACCCACGACTATACCTATACCCAATGGAACCGACAGCTACTAAAATACGCGGCATCTTAATAATGGGATACAAGTTTAGGCTGTACCACCGCAATGCATATGGGTTTGTTTTTGAAAGATAGGTAGCTTGGAGAGAACGACTGCAGTAGGAAATACAGTTTAAAATGCATGGGATCTCTGCACTGGCGTAGTATACTTGAGTATGCCATAGCGACGCGTATGGGTTTCTGTCTCACCATACCAGAAGCGGAGAGAACGTTTATAGTACCGAAATTTGCATTCGAGAAACTGTCTCCATTATCTATCCTCCCATGTACCCGACGCCCTGCGCCGGTGATCAATGCCTTTGCTATGCTCTTCATCCAAGACGACTTTCCGTCCTCGTTACTACTACCTGTGCCTAAGTCAAGGTGCTCAATCATCTGTGTCTTTCCTCTCTTCCCCTCAGTTGTGCTACCATTTGATTCAATGAGGGTCTTGCGCCCGGAAAGGGGGAAATTGCGGAGATGGGAGTGGCGACGGGGGCCGTTGGGCGAGCGCGAGAGCGATGCCGAGGGCGATAACGGGAGAGAGGGGGGTGAGGTAGTGCGGACTCGAGGCCTGGAGGGGGGCGACCGGCAAAAGGCTGGCGGACGGGCCAGGGGTTCTCTTCTGGAGGAAGAGATGGGCCAAAGTAGAGAGGGTGGCCTGGTGGTGGTGGTTGAATTGCGATGTTCTGTTTTCTTCGTCTTAGCTTCAGATCGTCATATCAGAGAAGTAGAGAGGAATGGCAGTCTGGCAGCATGTCGAAGTGGTGAAGCTGTATGAAATAGAAGGGAGTTAGCGGGCAGGGATATTTACGTTGGTAATCAAATACCACATTTCCCACTCATCAATTCTCTCCAGCCCGCCATCCCGAAAACCCCGATTCATGATCTCCCAGATCCTCTCGTTGCGCCTGAGCAGGCTTGCGCCTCCTGCTGCGCCAGGAGGTGGCTCGAGTAGGGGGTATCTATTGAAGTGGTAGGCCTCCCAGCCATCTTCACTCCTTGCTGGTACGCAAGTGCCTGGCGGAGTGGTATCGCGGTCTTGCAGAAGGGCGGGAGCTGATGTCGCGCGAGGTGGTGGTGAAGGAAGGGGAGGAGATGAAAGGTGGCGAGGTTGATGGCGGCGGCGATGACCAGAGCGGCCTCTTCCTTCTTCTTCTTCTTTCTCTCCTTCTGATACAGCTCCAGAGACCAGCTCTGATGCAGAGGAAGGGGGAAAGGCAGAGGTTGAGGTGATGGTACGGAAGGCCGCGCGAAAAGTGTTCACGTTGGCAGGTGTGAGCAAGGCGGCGCTTGAAGGAGTTGGAGAAGAAGGCGAAGGCATTTCTGCTGGTATTCGTGATGAAAAGGGGGTTTGAGAGTGTTGCTGGTGTTTACAAATATCTGTGTGGTATGGCAGTACGGTGTTGTCGTTACTGGAAAACAAGCAACAAGCAAGATAACGGTGAAGGTAAAGGTGGAGAAGTCGTCAACTACACCAGGTTACAACCACAGCAGGGCAAGTGACTTATGCAGATGTGAGCTGAGAGCTTGAAAGCCTTTTTACTCACAGATTATAGACTGGGCTATGGTCAATACGAGGCGAAGTCTACTTTTTTTTCTGTAGCCTATAACTCCGAGCAACCTATTTTTGTACATATACGCATATGCCTTCTGAGGGTATGAGAAAAAGACTGATATGATGCCGGAAACCACTGGCTTTGCGAACAATTTATCCATGATACGGGGATTCGAAACTGTCTTGCATAGAAGTTCAACTTCTGTGCGGATCACAGTCATGCGATGTCCAGACTAGATAGTAGTACGCATACACACAGTATGTCGTACGGGTGTCTTGATCGATGAGATCACCTCATTTGAGTGCAAATGGCATCGTGTCATGTAAAAGCTACTGACCCATGGTCAGGAACAACAAGGCGCTGACAACTGCGACATCTGTGACGACCGCTATACATCATCAATGCAGTGAATAGAGGAACCATCATCATGCAAGCTTACATGGGAAAGTAGACACTTTCTGAACGCTTAGAGACACGAGCATATGACGGAGCAGACTATACGAGGTATCTCTGGCAACATGCGGCTCCCTGAGCATATGATGCGTGACTCCTACCGTCTTATCAGGGAAGGAGCAACTTCGCTTAGCCCCGAAGGAGTACTGATCATGAGGCACACACGCACGCACACCCGCACTTCAATTCAGACACATCACTCAAGGTACCAAATGAACAAGATGAAATTTCTTCTTCGAAATCCAGTCCGAAGACCAGATGCTCAATGAAAAAAGGGGTGGAAGACATCAATGACTTCTGTGATCAAAAGATCTATTGCTTAAGGCAATGCAAGTGAACTGAATAGGTGAAGGTTAGCCAAAGGGGAGGGGATGGAAGACTCACATTGATCCAGGAATCGACTGACAAGGTCATGGACTTGCTGAAGGCCCTGTCGAGTTTGCTGTAGTCATCCAGTAGTCCAGTGAGGAATCCAGTGATCCAGTAATCCAGATCCAGATCCAGATCCAGTTGCTGTTGTTAGAGAAAGAAAAGAAATGTCACATACCTTCAAGGCCTTGAGGACCGAGCTATCTCTGTAGTAAGCCATTGTTTAGATGGCCACTGAAGAAGTGCTGTGAGGAGGAAGAGAAGGTTGAGGAAGAGGTCAAGGAGGGCAAGCACTTATACTCCGCGTGCGGCAGAATGGCTTCGCTGCATCAACGCAACCCCATTAGGAAGGCGGACAGCCTAGATAGGAAGGCGGTCGGGCTGCGGTGGGCTGTACAGACCAGACATGCAGCGTTCTGCCGGTCGGTGGGCTGG
The DNA here is from genome assembly GCA_027943355.1 of Dothideomycetes sp. NU200. Classification (NCBI taxonomy): domain Eukaryota; kingdom Fungi; phylum Ascomycota; class Dothideomycetes; species Dothideomycetes sp. NU200. The sequence goes on along the minus strand of BSCJ01000019.1, from coordinate 390,005 downwards.
GCTAGGGGTGAGAGGCCGGGATGGGTGCGCAGCGAGACCACCGAATTTATTTATTTTGAGAAGAGGGCCTTACTCAGTAACTCCGTGCGAGTATTTCTATGTACAGACCATGTCATACAGCGTTGTGGTTGCAGTACGATAATGGTGGGAACCGAGCTGTTTTTGCTCTGCTGACAGCGTGGGTTGCGACCGTCCACCTTCGCAGCAATTTGGCTCCATTAGCATGGCTGGAGAGAGCCTATAGTCATGACTCCTCCAACGTAGTGTAGTAAATGTATCCACAGAGAATACTATTTCTTGGACTCGACCCAATCTACCACGCGCATTCACCCGTGAGCGCCGTAGCAGGCGAGTAGTCCCAGTGCCAGGGGCGCCTCACTGCTCACACCGATCTGACTTCTAACTACAAGGTCTCTACTACTAGGAAAGGGGGCGAAGTTACACTGGTATGATCTCGTTGAGAAATAGGCGGGCACTTGTCTGACAACGCTACACTACCCAGCACCTACAGCAATTGCTTTCACATTGACCACAAAAGCGATGACAAGACAGTACAGAGCTGATGAGTATTTTGTGAGCGAGTTCGGCAATCATCTACGAGGCTAATCTACGCTGTCTACGTTAGGGAATGGTAGGCCAGCTATGACTCTCGGAGCGGTCGAGCAGGCACTCATCACAGCAACACGTCCTTTATCATTCAAGTCTTACATCTTTGAAACCACAGAGCCATACCGTCAGATGACCCATCCGGAAACCTCGACCGGTGAAGACGAGCTAGTCCAGAAGCCCATTGTCGAGCAAGATCGAGCAAGACACAAGGCAAGACCACCAACTATGTCGACCACAACAACAAGCGCCTTGAGAACACGCTCCACTACAGAGCGCCGAGAGCAAGGAGCTGTCAGCGATAATGGCTCGCGCTTAGACATGGAACCTTGAACAGGTCCCAAATGGGCTACGATGGGCAAAGAGAGCACAAAGCACGCTACAAGTACATCAAGAATCATGGTAATTGCGTCCAAATAACGAGAACATTGCCCCTCATTCATCAGAGACGAGACACCGACACGTTGTCCCCTGACTTCTTCAAGACCCGCAGCAACTTGAGCTTCCAAGGTCGGTACCTACTTTCGAAAGAGGGGTGATTGATACAGCGCTTGCGCTCACCGAGACATCGACAACAATCAAAACACTACAGCTGCTACACACAATGAGATTGAGCAAGTCCAGGTGGAAGCATGGCCGCCGACAGAAAGCTGGCGGCCATCAAGCCTGACCATGCTTAGAGCGACAGTGCTGTGGACGGCAACAATGAAAATAGGTAAATCAACGATCGTGAGCTACAACATGAGCCATTGACTGACATGAGAACAACAAAAGACGAGGTAGAATTGCCTGCTACCAGCGTCCTGCCCCTTGCTGTTTAACCTTCTCCACTAGGAACATTGCCACCTGCCTAGCATTCTGTAAGGTGCAAAGGTACATCGATACGCCCAAAGAATCCCGTTAGTCCCACATGCCGCGCCCAGGAATCACGAAGACTGTCGCATGTTCAGAGAGAGTAATTGGAGCACACGGTCCCGTCCGCCGACTCCCTCACCACCCGCTCATACCAAGGTTTTGAGGCCGTGGAGAGCGCTTACATATCCTTCTACACATGTTCGGCCGCACAGGTGGACAGGCACCAGATTCTCGTCTTCTTCGAATAGATCCACAAGGGATGCCATAAGCAGCTACAGCCTGAAAGATTGGACTAAGACTTCTGAATGATGCAGACATAGCCGCCTGCCAAAGATGACAACTCATTCCGAGGTGACTTGGCGTGGTACCATGACAGATATGAGAACAAAAAGAGCAGCCACCGCCTTTGGCCGGGTCCGTCGAAGGGAAGACGAACAAGGGGATCTCGGCGAAACAACGAGAGACAAAGAGGGGTCTACGTCTTTTTAGCTCATCAGAGGCTGATAATTAGAGAGGGGCCTGGAAGCAGGATCTGGTACACACATAAACCATATCAAGCAAAACAGAAAGGAGCCTCTCGCAGATCCAGATTATGAGGGCACACTGCACATATTGAGAGGAAGACGGAGTTGGTTGCGGAAGGAGCCCATGTTGCAAGGGAGAATCGTTGCCCAGAAAACTTGAGAGGACACAGTGATGGAGGACATAGAGCGACAGGATTAAGATATCTATCTAACAACGATGCTCTATACATCCTACATAACTTCGTTCGTATGGCACCATCGAAGCTGACGCTGTTCATCGGCATTCTGGTCACGCAGAACACAACCACGTAATGGCTATTGTCGTGCTGGAAGATGATGCTACCTAATTGCCGTACATGACACCCTACTCTTGTCGCTTTGTATCTCACATGCGTGCCATAAGCATAGCGAGCTTGTTCGCTGATGGACACTGTGCTTTGTGTGCGATTCTGGCTAGTATGTCCTGAAGGACATCTTCGCCAACAGACTGGGAGCCTGGGCATTGTGAACTCCTCGCCGGAGGCACCAGGGGCACTCGGAGTGATTCGAAGGAGTCCGGCGCGAGAATAAAAGTGTATTTGTAGGCGCACGTTATAAATGTACGACTAAGCGCAGAGAAGTGCGGTGGCGATGAGCGTGGATCTGCGCCTGCTTCTGACGCGCCATCGTATATCTCGCGGGTGTCGACGACCAGGCTGTACTCTAAGGCCAGACTGGGATCTGATGTAAACGAAAGGACGAGACCCAGAAGGCTGAGAGGACGGTCCTTCCCGAAGGTCTGACCGAGGAGCATGATAGTTCATCTGGGACATCAGTCATGAGTAAGGCTACTCAGCATGGATGATATCAGATTGGCGATGAAGTACATATAATGTCTGCAAGGGTCGAACGAATCGCGAAAGACAGCTATAGATTTGCTTTGCCAATGTCTCCGTGACCTGGGAAACTTCGACAACCGTGCGTTGAGGTCGACGAAATTACGAACTCTCCAAGTCAGGCATGCAGACCACCTCGAAGATATCAACGATTCTCGAACGGTCTCAGTGGAGATCGCGGTGCCTTCAGAAGAAACACAGCTTCACAAGAATCAGCCAACAGCCCAGTGTGAGTAACATTGGCCGACCTCCCCAGAAGGAAGTTGGCCATGTCGACAGACCCATCAACAAGATCGGCTCAGTGTATGATGGGAGTCGTAGGCGCTCAACTTCAAAGCATGCACTTCGATAGGTCTTACTGACGGAAATAGTGCTTTTCAGACGCGTCTAGTCTTACTGTTAGGTCTTTTGTCACCCATCTCATTGCGCTTCATGTGATGATAGCACCTGCAATGTCCTGCGAAGATCCCTCTGGCGGCCAACGGCCTTTACTTAACCATTGCCCAATTGCCTCCACTACCCTGTACGTCCTTGCGGGAGAAATCAACGAGAATCTGGCTCAGATAGCGCACGCGATATTGGAGATGCGAGCTTAGCTTGGTCTTCCACAAAGAGACATGACCGAACGCCTTCTGCTATATCATCTGAGATCTACAACTACGATTTAAGCGCACAACAAGCTTGGCATACAGAAAGATCTGGATATCACGGGTTCTGCGCATAGTATGATTCAGGTCACCACTGTAGACGATATCTGCTGAGCTGGAAGAGTTGCTGAACTGAAAGAGATGTCCTGGCAGCACAAAGGTTTTGACGCAGCCTGCAACACAGCAGTGCAAAAAGAGAGACCTACAGCCCATACACAGCACTGATCCGAGAGCAATCGCCTCTTCCCACTAGAGTTGCTAGCAGCCCTCGGAAACCAATGCAGATAAGCCCGAGTATGCTGTTAGTAGCTCCCTGTTATCACGAGTCTTTACACTCTTAGGCTCCTACTAAGGTATTCGACACAGTGTCTGAACGTAGCCCGGAACAGAGTTATAGAGCTTCTTGGGATCCATACTGATTGCACTTCGTGTTGTAGCAGCCAGAGTTGTCTTAGCTCTATACAGAACACACCGCGGCGAGACTGCAGAGCATGACTGGCCAAGTAGAGCAGTTGATAGTTACAACATGATCGAGCAACCCAGGCTCTATTGCGCATCTGCAGTTCTACATCACCGTAGGCTGTGCCAATGGAAATTACCACTGACACATTCAATTGTTACTGAGACAATCAGGCCCTTCATGAAGGTTTTGTGTACTTCATGCGTGAATGTGTGTCTTGGCAAGTCTCGCTAGTCCTGTTATGCTCATCGAGCTTCAAAGAATCAAAACATCTCATTACCAACTTACACAATCCCTTGACCTGATCTTGCATACCATCAAGATCTTTTGGTCTTGCTCGGTCTTCCTTGTCAACCTCTCTCACATACAATACGACCTGCAGGATCTCCACTTGCTAGCAAGCGCATCGAATCCTTGAGATCTTGCACTTTCTAGTGAGGCATTTTTCACATTCGGTAAACAACCATGGTTCTCGAAATGCTCAATGTGCACATGTCCTGACAGACCTGACAGATCTATATTCCAAAGACATCTTACCGTCTCTACCTCATACAACAATTCCGTTGATCTCTGTTCTACCGTAAGCAGTTTGTCATTAGCCACACATGCGCAATAAGTTACCAGATATCTAACAAGACTTAGAAACAATCTTCACAATGGCCGACCGTAACACTGCTCCTTCTTCTCCTCCCGGCGGCCCTAGCCGCAGATTTGCCACCGCTACCTCTCCCAACCGCCGCTTCCCAGCTTCACGTGCCGAGGAGAACCTGATGTTCAACTACATCTATACCCCCGAAGAAGAAGCCAAGATGGCTGCCGCCGGTGACCCAAGGGTTGACCCACCCACCACCAACAACGAGGAGCAGTCCGCTCCCGCTACCACTGCCGGTAGAAAGAAGGCCAAGGCCACCGGCACCAAGAAGAGCTCTGCCAAGGGCAAGGGCAAGGCCACGATCACTGCCGAGGGCGGCGACGACGACAACACCGAAGACATGCCTGCTCCCACCTACAAGGGCAAGGGCAAGGGCAAAGCCACCTCCGCTCAGCCCATGGCTCCTCCCGCAGCTGGCAGACGTAGCTCCCGCAGAACTGGCGGCGCGCTCTTCGAGCCAGACGAGGATCTCTTGACTGGTCCTCTGGCCAGAGAACTCCGCGGCACTAGTGGTCCCGCCACTTCCGCCACTGCTGCCCAGTCGACTGGGTCTGCTTCTCCCGACGCCAGAGCCGAATCCCACGACGACCCTATGCAGGTCGATGGTCCTGCTCCTGTCAGCCCTGAGGTTGCTCCGTCCTCTCCTCTGGCTCAGAACGAGGAGAATTAGGTGGAAAGGCCTGGTTACAAGGGGTACATTTTGGAGAACGTGCCGGACCTGTGGGCATAGTACACAGGACATTGCATACGGAAAGCAAGGCGTTGGCTGTGATATCGGATCTACAGCAGGATACCTTTGGGCAATGGGTTTTGGATGGGGTTTCATAAGATTCATGCAGGGGATTGCTTCTAGAGGGGATTGCGCGGACATGGAAATTTGGGCAGACATGGAGGTTAACACAGACATAAGGGGATTGGAACAGACATAGGAAATGACACAGACTGGAGCACAACTAAGTCATGATCTCTTTGATTTTTGTTCTTCTTCTTCCCCACTACTGATTTGAGATGTAAGGACGTCAGTGTGTCCTCGCCTCCAGGCGCCACTGTCCTCTGGTTGCTCGTCTACTTGCCAGCTCCCATGATGGTGGAGAGCCAGCGGGCGGACTTCTTTCCTTCCTTGCTGTCGTTGTCCTTGTCCTTGTCTGCCTTGCGGCCATCCTTTTCGGCGGCACGACCATCTTTGTCTTCTTCGTTGCTGGTCTTGTCGTCGTCCTCATCGTTGGTCTTCTTGAGGGTGGGCTCGAAGGTGATGCTGTCGAGGACAGCGCTGTCTTCCTCCTCCGTGGAGGAGGGCTTTGGCTGCCTTGAAGACACAATTAGTGGGAGGCCATCAGGTGAGCGCAATATGAGTAGACTTACTTGGAGGGGAGCTTGCCAGTCATCTTCTTGAGTATGTTCTTGTAGAAAGTTTGGATAGGCATGATGATGACTCTTCAATAAGCTATCGGGATGTGTGAGATCCAGTAGATGTGTTGTGCTGTATGAAGGTGTTGTGATGTGCTGGTGTGATGTTGTGTTGGAGATGCTTGAGATGTGTTGTAGATTGAGAAGAAGCTCACACAATGGCATTGATTGCTTGTTAACGACATCGCGCGAAAGCTTCTATTGTCTTTAGTCTCCCTTTCACCTACGGATACTGGCTCATGGCCAATGGAGGGGACAATATACTCTTACTGAAGGTCTTCATATTGACTGCACGGTAGACTGGTGACATACAGGCAGGGTATGTGCTACTGTAACTACCACTATCCCAGACGAAGACCATCTTGATTCCACCTCAAGGTCTACAATGCCACCATAAACTCCATTGTATATCATCTCAGGACCTGAACCGCTCTTCATCAAGTCATTCCATACCATAAACTGTGAAAAGCTTGCTTACCATGACCACTACCCGGCTCGTCCTTCCTTCCTATATCACCACAGGTGAGACTGCTAGCTCACCGGGGCTCCAACAAATGGCCATTCCATTCCATTGGCTCGCTTCCGTCTTGATCTCCGCACACACCGAGACCCTGTTCTGCTGCCTGATCCGGAGGCAGACAACAGAATCAAACACGCGCACAGACCAGACGCAGCGCGGTATATATCCTCTCCCTCCCTTCCAATCCTCCTTCTTTCCTCATTCTCTTTGCCTTTTGGCTTGGATCAATTGTAGTAACTGTTCTAACAGGTGTGAAAACCTGTTGGTATCCACGGATACTGTTTTTCACTTTTTTTTTGTGAGTACTCGTTCTTCCTTCCATCCTTTCCTCCATCACTTGATCATGTTGACTGACCTCAATCATAGTGGAAATCGTCATCGGGACGCTCTGGGCTTGCCTATCTCCCTTTGGCACAGTGTCGCTTGTATTGCACTACCTCAGGCTGACGCGAATCATTTTTTTCATTGGTCTTCTGGTCTTTGGACTGGGAGCTGAAGAAGAACTTGTCTTTTTGTCTTTGCAAACTTGTGGTATTGAGCCCTAAGCGTGTTGCTTCGGTGTCAGTGAAAGTCATTTTATTGCGTAAGGTCATAGGCTGGTGAGTACGGTGAACATGCCGTTCGCTGTGTATTCAGTGCGAGGGGCGTAAGACAGCAGTGAGCTCCAGACGATGCTACAACCGGAAGTCATCTCTCTGCTGCAGAAATGATCGTGTTCCGCTAGCCGGTTCACCGCCATCAAGCCACTGCAAGCGTGTATACCATCGGCTTCGGTATGGACAATCACAGAGCTCGGGTGGGTGTTGACATCCAGTATAACATTCCTCCAAGCATCAATATCTACTGTTGTGAAGTTTCTCCATTACGAATCTCAGAGTGTATTAGACCAAGCATTGGTCGCGCCATTGAGCCCACGGGCATTTCTCATAGGTCGTGTACTCAAGGCCCTCTATCTACCATGCTCACTACTAAGGCTATCGCATCCCCTGAGCGCTGCAGCCGGCCCTTTGACAATAGCATTGAGTGCATCAATTCGACGCAAACATTGGCTCTGCTTGCCACAGCTCAACAAACACACGTCCAGCCAGACGCAGCGAGGTGAGACTTGCAATCTACCGCAGTCCCTTGTGTAGGAATAGGCTCCGAGACTGACATAGGTAGCAGTACTGTTTAAGTCTTGAATAGTCGGCAAAGAGCCTGGAAAGCTACTGGCAGACCGGCGCGCACCACTCCATTCATCTCACCGTATGGCAAATCCCAGACCATCATCAGCAATCCCGGTAGAAAGTCAGCCTACAGCATGAAAATAGCACCCCGCAGTAGGAAGGTCTTCAAGCACAATCCTACATGGTCTCGATGGATCCACTTCTACTGAGGACAGAACCACAAATGAAGCTATCAAGAGCTTATGGTGGACTTTGCCATTCATCTCTACTTTGACTATGGTCACGATCCAAGTGGAGCACAGTTTGCTACGAGAAGACTGTTCACCTTTCCTGCCTTCGCCGATATCTGATTCAAAAACGCCGTCCCTCGCATTGGTTATTTATGCAACTCTGCAACAAAGCAATTCCCCAGTAAGAGGAACTGTCTGTGAAGAGCAGTGTGAGGCACCATCGATGGAGCAAATAGAAGCCTGGCATTCTGTCGGAGCTGGATGCAATCGAAGAGAAGGATCAAACAAGTCAGCATAAGAGTGCTCCTATACAAAGACTTGTCTCTACCCTCGTGCAGATTTATCCGTGGCATCAATGGCGAGATCATGGTTAGACGGCTAGATGGATATGTTGAAGTTCTTCATGAACCCTTGTATCAACCCTTCATACCGCAGAATTGTACATCCACGTTTGCTGGCTGATTGTGACACCCAAGAGCTGTGGACAGACTACATACTTAAGATGCAGCCCAGGTCTCATTTGAGTCAATCGCCCCATCATGGCGCATACAGATCGCGCTGAAGCTACGTTGCCGGCTTTCTAGGTTGATCATGCGGCAAGCTTATCACCGCAACGTCGTGAATGCAACTTTCACCTATTGTTCTATACCTACATCAATTCTGCCACAAAGCTTCCGGACCATCACCATCCCATTACTTGTCCTGGTCGAAGAGAATTCTGGCACAGCTCTTACAGACTATACATCAAAGTATATCACTGCCCACTGTAAGTCTACTGAAATGTTCCCCTCTTGTTTAGCCAAACTGACCATTTCTAGATAGACTTACGCCAATGTGTGATCCCGCAACGATTGACTCAAGATCTCGCTTCCGTCGCGCAATGGTCAACAATGATCGCCAGCGTACCACTCGGGCTATCAAGGTTGACTTGATGTCGATCAAGAACGGCACCAACCAGACTATTGGCTCTAGTCTGCACTACGACAGCCTCCGAGCGCACACCAATCTGAGCCTTCCCATCTTAGAGGATTTGCGCAGAGAGCCTGAGACGATACCTCACTTCCTACCAGACGGAGCAGGCACGAATGTCTACGCTCTACGCCTAGTCATCAACACCATTCGTTGTACGCCCCTCACTCAGAGCGTCATTGTCGAGCACGGCAGGGGACTGAGACTACTTGCTCAACTGATCAGAGCATGCTACACTCTGCGCCTCAAGCAACCCCAACAAGCTCTGCACGAGAGACTGAAGCGGCAATTGCAATCTGCATACATCACACCTTCCCTTGTGAGAGAGACGGAGATGCTTCGTGACATCCATCCCGAGATGCGCGAAATCCTTGTGAACCGTATGCTTCGGCTTATCACAAGCAACGCGATCAAGAAGAAAGAGGCGGTACATATCCAGGATAAGGTCAGGACCAATCCAGATCTAGTCGAGAGGATCACTCGGGCAATCCAAGAGCGGGCTACTCGTGCTCAAACGGCCACAAAGCGTATGCGAGAGCGTGCTGCCTTTTTGAAGCGTAAAGCTCACCAGGGCGAGGCAACGTGGAGGGAAGACAATGGTTTGGCTCCTCTCCCAGAGGGGAAAGTCAGGGCCAAGATGGTTACTCTTCGTTGAAAGCAGTCTATGCCTTCTACTATGCAGAATTGGGAACAAGGCGTGGTGATCTGGACTCTGGTGAAACTCATGGAGAAGAATGAGCATCGGAGCTTGGCACTGTCTACTGCTGATATTGGAGCATTCAACACCAAGAACTTCAATTGTCTTGTCGTTCTTTTATTTGCAAAGAAACTGCTCTCAACTTATCCTGTGGACTTGTCAAAACTGCAAGCGCAATGTTACAGCTAGACGGCCTGCCATGGGGCTTCCCACACCCACATACACCAAGCCCTTCCCATGCCCCACCATCAGTGTTATGGCTTGCCCAGAGACGACTGGAAAAGCGTATACGACAGCATCAACACCATGTGTCTCTCAAACGCAACTCTCGTCTGGTCGCATCCGCGATGAATGCCCCTCTCCCTGGCGTTGTCAAACTCCCGACCAACGGCTTCAGTGTCACCGAGCCAGGCCTGCGCTACGTTCTCAAAGCAATCAATGCCACAGTCGTCGCGGCTGCGTCGAAGTTCGCGATCATAGAGCTCTGCTGTTCAACCGAGAGATTCTCGCTGCGGTACATGAGCTGCGCTTGGTTGCTGAGCAGACTCGTCTTCTGAGGCATGTCCAGAACGCTATCAATCATACAGGTGTGTGGACTAGGGAATTGCTGTTGACTGTTTTTCGCTTCTTGCGGAAACAGTAGAGCCTTCAGTAGCTTAATCGTGAAGAACATGGGTAGTATTAATTCGAGGTTATCATCGTCAACCGACTACACACTAACACTCTGCGCATCACAAATGGTCCGGGCTATTTCTAATGCCTAAGCTGTCACTCTCTAAGACTTCTCTCTCCTTGGGCCCTCGTGATGCATTACCCACATCACATCAGATCAGATCTAGTGCAGAGCTGTTTCATAATCTTCGAGCACTCCTCAAGTTCAGATCAAGGCATCTGAAACCCGGCAGCATACGATTGTGGACCTCCCTCAGGATCATACAGCACCCACTGATCACGATGCTGATCCGCCGTTCGGGACCTCCTCATGAACCCGAAACATCTACCATGATTCTGTTCAATTCTCTCAATGATAGCAGACGCCGTCCACCGCATCGCAGGATCTAGAAGCAGACAGTTGCGGACCGCATGGTTTAAATCAGGCGAGTATTGCTCAACATCGCCTTCCCAAGGATCGTCTTTGTCGTTCAGAGGCCAGAAAGTGGGATTACGCTGCCTCATCAGGCTGTAAATCGTCATTGCGCATTGCCATACGTTTGCTGCGGCAGTGATTTTGACGTTTGATCCTGGTTGGTACCAGTATTTGTATTCCTGCGCTTCGAAATTAGTTCTACGTGCTCGGAGACGGGTCATTGATCAATACTTACGGGGGCTTCGAAGCCTCGTGTCTTTGTATCATTCCATCCGAGCTGATTGCTGGGGTCTGATGAGCTTGTCACACGTGCCGAACCGAAATCGCCAATCTGTGATATGGTCAGTATGTAGATTGCTGCCACTGCAAGATTGAGTACCTTTGGAGCTCTGAAGCGACTGTAATGGTTTAGAGAAACGGGTATCCTGTTTAGGAAGACTGAGTGGCCATGTAAGTTGGTTGCTCCAAAAATTCTGCAGGAATCGAGACATACCATTTCCTGGTTTGATATCCCTTCATCCGCCATGTCAGTATTGAGTGTCTCGAAACAGTCAGGCATATACGTACTGATGGACCACGTAATTCCTGGAAGTGCGATCCAGACTGTGTATCCTTTCCATTTCCCTGCACGCGACCATCAAGTGATAGAAGACAAACCAGAGGAAAGCCTCGGGTATCTTGTGTCCTGGTCGCAGGCCTGTCTTGCCATCCGCGTAATCAATCCCAAGTTCTCCTAAATCGCCGCTATCCATGTGCTCCATGTATAAGCGAGTGGTCTTGCGTTCTTCAGAGACCGAGTATGCGAAGGCTTCGACAATGGCGTTCCCCAATGTTATTGGTACGAGTTCCTCTTGAAAATCCTTGACAGTATCATCGCTTAGCCAACCCACAGCAATCAACATCCATTTGATTCTCTTGAGCACTCTCTTCGCCGGTGTCTGACTCGAATCCCATGCTTGCACGATCTTCTTCAACTGTCGCTGCTCTTGTCGGCTCATCAAGATGGCGATGGCGCCTTCCCGTGGAATCCTTAGGCTAGGCCGTTGCCACCATGTCAAGCTTCCGTTCCATTCGGCCTCATTGAGATTTCGTTCCTTTATAACCATCTTTGCAAGAACCCTGTGTGTGGTCGGATCTAGTCTGACCCAGAGGCCAGCGTGTCCTTGACCTCCCTTGCCTAGCATGCTGATCCCTGTCCAGTTGGTGCCATCGACTGACATGGTACCACTGGCAAGGAAGCTGGAACGATTCGCTTCCCCACGGACTTCATCCTCGTCGGCGATGATTAGCTCGGCCTGGTAAAGTGCTTTAGCCCGTGATCTGTACGCGTGGCGCCGTCTTGTGCGGCCAGCAGCGACCCTGGCTTTGAGCGGATTATGGAGTATACTTTTCCTGACTCGTGCTACAACACCAGCGCGATCCATGGCGGGTGTGACAAATTGAGGTCAATTCTGTGATGTCTTGGGCAACTGGACCGTAGGCCTGTGTCTTTCGTTAGAAGCGGGAGGGTGTGTTGCGAAGTCTACAAATCAGCACTATGATATTGCGTTTCGATCATTCACCAAGCGCCGGATGCGGCAGTTACATCAATTCTTTGTTGATGTTGTCAAAATGTCTTGGTTGCAAATAAGTATTGGGCGAACAATGAAAGTTCTTTGTTCGATCATCTTACAGCTCAAGAACGAGAAGTATATGCTGCTCAAGTCAGTGGCGCAATGTGATTATGGCAGAGACCATGAAAAGCACGGGGCTAATTGAGAAGGGCTCATTGCGTGTTGAGTTGGTATCGGCAATCTATAGGCTCAGTCCCGAAAGCAGGCATCTTTCTAGCAGTGGTGTCCATGAGAATATTCAATCACACCCCTTCAAATCATCGAATAAGTCGAGCGTACCTCTCCAGTACTAGCGGGAGAGTCAGTGAGGCGAGAGTTGAAGTGCGCTGCTGCTGGCTGCTGAACACCGTGTTGGTTGCCGTGCTGAGGAACGAGACGAACTGTGTGAAGTGATGGCACAGAGGCTGGCGTCCTGACAGAATGGGCAGGAGTCTGCCCGAGCGATCAGCAGGCGTAAGGAAGAGTATCGAGATGAGTGTTCTTACTGGTGCTGGAACTTGACGTGGGGCACGCGATTCATAGGTGTCTGTGGAAAGGCGAGACACGTCGCTTTGATCGTCCAGCTCGAACTCAGTGACCGTAGCCATGCGACGACGATGTTTGGAGATAAGGACTCCAACAATGAAAAGCACCACACAACATAAGATCCAGACAATGATGACGGCTACCTCTGCTGTGCTCGTAGAGCTCGTGGACGTGGGGGTGGAGTCTGTAGGGTCCCCGGTGCCTGTCTGAGGAGCTGGAGCCATGGCTTGTATTGATACTTGGGTGGCCGGAAACGCGAGGATCAAAGTTGCGCTGCGATCTCGATTGCCGTGGTTGAAACGGTGCTGGTGTACTGTGCAGGTACTACGTTCATGTTGCGTAAGAAGAGGTTGCATCAACGAGTGAATGTTTCGATTATTGCCAAGTGAGGGAAGCATTTGAGGAAAACTTCAAGAAGCATTTGCACTTTGGATATCCACTTACCGCTCGCCTAAAACCAGTGAGCTACGACCATGACGAGTAGCCCAGATACAAAGAACAGGCAACTGCTTCCAACGGTGATGCAATATCAAAACAAGACTATATCTATCTATCGGGCCAATAATATGTCATGAAGTCGTTAAAATCTATGTAACGAACAGCTCACTTCTACCTGTTGCAGCCTCCGCTGTATCAGTTGATCTCTCTCCACAGCCACTTGTCAAAGTCTGCTGGATCGGGGTTTTGTGGCACCTGGTCAGGTTGTTGCGCCCACTTCTTTGTGGAACCAAAGCTGGAATGCTTCGACGGCGCCTTGATGATTGCGACCATTTCAAGAACATCAGGGCTGTCGGGCCCCTCGCACTGCACTCTCTTGTCGAGGCATCTCTGTGCAAACACCTTGGCACGCGCCTGATCGCCATGCATGTTACAGAGCTGGAAAGCATCATAGTAGGCACGATGGATCCGAGAGTCCTGAACGTCTTCCTCCTCAAAGACCTTCAATAGCGATCGGCAGTCATCAAGAGCTCTCTCGGGGATCATCCTCGCCCTTTTCGGATCACCGATCGCTTCGTCCAGTTTTTGGGCCCTCAATTGTCTAGCATCACTTTGCTTGAGTTGCTCTTCGGGCAAGGAGCAGAGCTCACAAGCACAACTGAAGCCAAAGAACTGCTTCAATATTTGACCACGCTCCGAGGACGTCCCACCAACATGATAGGACATGGTAATTTCTTCTCCTGGCGCGATGTTCCGTACAGCATAGACCGTCTCTTTCTTCAGCATCGAGTTCCACGCCTGCTGACAATTTGGCTTGCAACTGTGGTTTATGCGGGCGACAGTAGGGAAGACACCTCCGACATCTGAGTTGGATCCGAGAGGGTAGGCATTCGAACGAATGATATTGCTGAATGGGTCTTTGCCAGGGTTGTTGTTGTGGAGTGTAAGAAAAGCTCGCTGGCCTTCTTTTGGCAACGCCTTCACGATTGCAGCGATTTGCTTTTCTTCTGTGATGCCCTCGGTTGTGAACAAAGGAATCTCGCGGATTATGCAAGTCCCGGGAGAAATCGATTTGGTAGCAATTAAGCCTTGACCCTTTCCTGGGACTGCCTGCTGCGTATACAGAGTGGGAAGGTCATTGATGACCGTAGAAGCTGCGCTGGGCGCCATCTCTTCCTCTATTTGTTGGGCTTTTATCTCCCAGAGATGCTAAAACTGTGTTTTTAAGGACCGCGACCAAGCTGCCCCACTTCGTAAAACCGAAGGGTAGACATCTAATTGACAGAAGTGTGTGGGAAGACTTGAAGAGCTGCTCTTTCAACCCGGGACCGAAGGATCGCAACAAATTGCGGTTTCCGATCTGATCAGCGGAAGTTCTTCGGAATGAAGGCCGATCTTGTCGCGACGACTGTTACATCATAGCTGATGGCAGCAAGGACATCTGAGAGATGGAAAATGCTATATCATCAGGCCTGTCATTGTAGAAGAAGTAAATTGTAGCTCAGAGGCTCTCGTCTGACTCCAGGACGCAAGGGACCAGGATGATCCATATCGTCAGTAGACAGAGGTATGAGGGCCGACCACGAACGGCTGCCATGAAGCAACGACGAATGCTATCATCTGAAGCTACAATTACTTGCGTATGTCTATCTCCAAAAGATGATCGAACATATACGAGTTAATATGTTCGCTGGTCGAGACATGGTATACGGTCCACAAATGACGACCTGAAGTCTCCCGTCGATTGAACGCAGCTCTAATGCCAAGCCTCTTTAATGCCAAGACCATTCTCCCAGAGCGAAGAGCTGAGGTGCCTGCCCCGAGGCAAGGTACATCAACCACACCATGTACACGCGTCTTAACCGCGTACAACGTATTCGAGAGAGTGCTTCCACGACCAAGTATAGCATTGCATTGCCAGCCACAGACTTCTGAGGCGTCTCCGAGAGCGTACTTGTAGTATGAGGCTTCTTTCGTTGCGGCAGTCTGCCCCGTTCGGATCATCCAGATCAATCCGTGCTCTTCCTTTCCGCCAGAAGCCGCCAATCCTGATGGCAGGAGTACATTGTGGATGAGCTACAAGATGCAGTAAGATATACCTAGGTAACGATTGATTTCGGCCCCGAATAGAGCATGTAAGCGTATTAAGATGTCAGCACATGACCGCAGAGACTTGGCTTACCATCCTACCCAACGACGATGGATGCAGTTCCGTAAGCGGACATATCCACCGTAGCAAGGTAAAAAGACATCCTCACAGTTCACTTACCCTGTGCAGTATGACTTTTAGCGCTAGCATTCTTCCAAGCACGTTTTAAGGCGTCCTCTTCTTCTACCTCTCGCGAGTGCAATCCTTCCGACTTCCGAGTGGCTATTTATGTGCGTGTCATAAGACCACTTACCACCTCGTTCGTTCCACAGTAGTTATCGAGGACAAATACGCGTACTGGTACCCTCATCAATGCCATAATCAACAGTCTCATCAATCCTGCGGTAATCGCACCTGGGTTTTGAACCACATCTCAAACAAAATGGCTATCGTCGATCAACGCACTGCTTTTGAGTCATTGCAGCTCGACAATCGGTCTGAGCAGGTCTTGCAGTCCGCAAACAGCGAGATACAGGCACTGCTTTCCCTATTGTCCGAGACCGAAGTCATCAGGCCAGAAGATTCGGCATACGAAGCTGAATCAAACACATGGTCGTCGAGCAAGAATCTTCACCCTGCAGTTGTGGTCCGCCCAGCAAACGTCGCGAGTTTGTCAAAGATTTTGGAATTTCTGGGACAGTCTTCATTGGACTTCAATGTGCGCACCAGGTATGTGTAGCAAAGTGGAGCCCCAAGCTAGAGCAGACTACTGACTGAGAGACAGCGGCTGTAATGATGCCTCCGCAAAGCATGTTCTCATCTCCACCAGAGCCTTCACTGAGTTCGACTTTGATCATGATAATGAGATCTTGACTCTTGGTGCAGGTAGCTTATGGTCGGAGTATTATGAGAAGATGAAAGCCATAGCACCAGAGTACTCAAGTATACGACTTCACTTCCAGCCAGTAGCGCGAATTACCTAACCCTTTCGAACAGTTGTAGCCCCGGCCACTCCTTTCATCGGGGTTGGAGGCTCGATCTTAGCCGCGGGAGTCAGTCCGATGTCTGGAGAATATGGATGTACTTCTGACCCAGACAATATGCTGGACGCCGAGATTGTCAAGTTGGACGGCTCTGTGGTGTGGGCTTCCCAGGAACCTGAACTCCTATGGGGCTTGAGAGGTGCCCAGCTTGGGCTGGGTGGTAAGTACTCTGGTTACAGTCCTGTGATACTCTTCGTAGCTAAAGCTATTCGCAGTGGTCACAAGATTCAAATTGCGAGCACGCAAGTATCCACACGTGATTTGGGGAGGCGCCATTATGGTACCCAGAAGTAAAGAAACGGAGTTTGCTTGTGGTCTTGCTGCCATGGATAGCGAGAAACTAGACGTCGAATTATCCGCTATAGTTCTGCCTCTCGATCAAGTCATCATCCTGAACGTATTCCACTCCCGGGGCCAGGAACGTGGTCGAAAGGTCTTCACTTGGGCTCTGGACATCGAGGGTACTGTGGACACAACCCGTATGATGAGCTTTCACGAGTACAGTAGTCTACAGGCAAATATAGCGCAAGGCAAAGGAACTGAGCAAAGGTGGTGGAATCCATTGGCCCTCGGACAACTCACCGAAGAGCTGATTTTGACGTCGTTCAAGTGGGGTACGGAGACCGGTGGAATGGTTTTGTACGAGCTCTTCATATTGGTAAGTCATCTAACGTGCCTACACGAAGGCTAGGAGCACTGACCGGCTTGCAGCGTGAATCGTCGAGTGGTCCTTCAGGATCTGCCTGGCCTCGTCCTAGCGAATGCAGACATGTCCTTGTGTTGGGTGTAGGCTGCAAACCTGACGCGTCACCGAGCGACGCTGCTTCCACCAAGCAAACGTGTCAAGATGCTCCCAGACGATTACTGGGAACAAAGCTCGATGAACGTTTGGTCGGTACAGGCTCACTTGAAGACTATCACAATCTTAAAGCTGTGAGATAACCCTTGCCACACAACCACTACCTGAAAGACCTCTGACACGTTGATTGTGGCAGATTTACGGCCCTCATTGGGATCGGATCGTGGCATTGAAGCGCAAATATGATCCTTTGAGCAAGCTACACGGGACGCCATTGGCACGACAATGCTTGTCGTAATATCTCATCATTGCTGTGTTGCTATAAGATGCCTAGCAAACTATGTTGCATCTCAGGAGGAGAACCCATAGTCTTTTTATTCACGAACAATGACATTTGAAGAGCTTTTTGATAACAAACAGTTTTCGCTATTGCCTGCAGCATTCATTGACAAATTTCTTGATCAGGTGAGCCTTTGCAACAAGACTGGTATTAAGTGGCTGGTATAGACGTGACATATACTTTGCGCTCTGCCATCGACTTCACCTTCAACGTTATATAAAACCTCTGCATCCCGATATCTCTCGACTTCCCTTTGCTCAGACACAACCTCATACATCTGAAGATCTCCTGGTATGTTTCACACTTGGCGCTATCTGTGTAAGAAGCAATTCACTTACCAGACAGCCTAACAGGGCTACTAGCAGACCAGAAATCAACATACAACACATTCCACCGAGCACAGATCCCGAAGCAAACATGTCTGAAGACAGATCTTCTTTCACCACTGGTAGAGGCCAGGGCAACACTGGTAAGCTTGCGCCCGATACCACTCGTGCCACAACCATGCCCCGCCTAACACATATCACAGAGCAGTCTTCCCACTCCGATCGTGGCGGCGCCTACAACGATCCCTCCGACTACATTCGCAGCCGTCAGCGCATCGACGACGACGACATGGACGACGACGACATGGACGACGACGAAGAGGCAGAGACCGAAGAAGACACGGACGAGTACGCAGGCCACTACGACGGTCTCACTCCAGCCCAGGCTCGTCGCGAGCGCGAAGAAGAAGATGAGGATCTCAGCGCTGACGCCGCTGCTTACTTCAACAGGAGCAGAGGCACGTGGCTTAGAGGCAGCTCTGCTCATGTGGACCCTCGCAATGTCGCTGCTGGAAGAGACGCTCAGGACGCAGAGCATAGAGCAATTGAAGGCGAGGAAGAGGACGGTGAAGGACAGGAGATGGAGGATGAAGGCCAGCAGGAGGCGGAGCAGGAGTCAGACGACGATGAGAGCGAGGGTTGAGAGGAAGAATCAAAATTTGCGGAAGCAGTGTGCTGGCGATGGACCACTCATCCAGCACCATGGATGCGACCGCAGCGGGGACTTGAAGGGGAGAAAGACCAGTTTACGTCTTCGTATAGAGCTCTATCTACCAATCTAGAGAGCCGAGAGAGGCTGCAGTCTCTGGAGCATGATTGAAGCCCATCTCAAGTTCCTTACACACTGCACGTGACGTCAGCTTGTGTGTTTTCACCCGTGAAGAGATATCTCACAATCGTCCGCGATTTTGCATGCGCCACTCATCTCATGCTGTCTTGTTGCGTACTTGACCTCCCTCCCAGATACCCGTTCTAGCTTTGCATGCTCTTTCACTAAATGCAAGATTCTGACTTGACTTCCGATTTCTGGACTGTCTTATAACATCAGCATGCATTCCGGCGCAGGTTGAAGCGGATGCGAGCTTACATTGCACTACCCTGTCTGACCATTGCATATTCGATATCCAGCTGTTTGATGCTTGCAAGAACGTCTCGCTTTATCTGGACAACGAGACAAGGGTCGGAGACTTTGGATTTGGCCAGGATCGTGCAAGAGACGCTACAATTCGCTGCCGATGTTGGAGTGATCCTGATCACGACCAATCGGCTGCCTGTGGGACAAACATGAAAGTGGGTAAGCAGAGTCGAGTGATATGTGGCGCCTGTACCAGCAAAGATATGCAAGATCTTGTCTTTGAGCCCGCCCGGACCATGCTGTAGCGAAGGGAGCGAAAACGCTGTCTCCTGATCTGCTCATTGTGTCAGTCATTGCTGTTGCCGTTTCTATACCACACCCACCCGCGAGCTTCCAGTTGAATTCCCCTTCCACTGTCCATTCATCCACCACCGACATATCTCGCTCGAGAACTCTCAACTCCTGCATATCTGGCTGAGTGACGATGCTCTCTCGCTCGTCCAGATTGACAAAGATGGCTCCATCGCTACGGGTGTGCGTTCTGATCTCGAACAGACTGTTGGCTGCTTTGTTAAATCCAGGAATATCATCAAACTTGGGAGCCTTGGTCAACCTGCCCTTCGTATCATAGCTCCAGCCGTGATACCTGCATCCCAAGACTAGACTCGACCCGGCAGGCTTTGTCGTGACAGGATAGGCGCGGTGCCGACAGACGTTGTGGAATGCTCTGATGATGTCGTCTTTGCCTTTGATGAGGAAAATGGGGTATCCTGCTGCGGTGGTAATGCTTTTGTAAGCACCTGGCTTCGGGAAACCGCTCGTATGATCGATGTATAGCCAAGTCTGCGTTACAAGTGATCAGCTGGTGAGGCATATTCGCATTTTGAATTGTAGCTTCGTACGTTGCTGAAAATTGCCCGCTGTTCGAGCTGAAAATGCTTCTCTGAGGACCACCAACCATCTGGATAGCCAGTGTCTTTGCCGACTAATATTGGAGTGTCTTCTGATAGAGGATCAGTCTGACAGCCGCTTTTCAGACCACGTCTCCATCTCGATAAAGTTGAAAGCAGCTTTGGAACAAGCAGAGACAGTACGATTAAAGCTGCAGCGGAGCAGAGTGGGATGAGATCCGCCATATCATAGTTCACGACCGTACTTTTAGAGATATCCTCTGGGACCAAGACGCAGTTATATTGCCTTGATTATGGTCACGTAGGGATACTGAAGGCCGCTATCATGTTGTTACAGCATCAGGATAGTGTCACAAGCGAAGGATAAGGTTGCAGGGATGGGAAGAAGCTACCAGATTTGGCAAGCGGCTGCGACATCAAACCAATTACGGCCAACGGCCTAATGTAGGATTCAACTGATCTGCGCTATTGATAGGTTCTCGAGTTGTCTCCGAGTGAATTATCGCCTGAAAGACTCCACATCTGTGGTCATGGACGAGCTACTTTGCTCGTCGATCTTAAGAAGTTATCATGGAGCTGACGTGTTTATGATAAGAAAAAGCAACTCGTTAGTCTTCACGCTGCAATGGGTAAATCTAACGCTTGAATCTCGCCTCTCATGTGAGAGAACTGATCCTCATGGACACGCTTCTCTGAGATCACCGCCTTGTCTTTGCCATGTTGTTCTGTAACAAGCTCAAGCACTCGTTGCTGATAATCTAGCAAGAATTGTCAGCACGTCCATTATCGTAGTCTGAATTGTATCATCACGTCACTCACAAGCAACTCCTGTCTCCTTGGTCGGATTGAGGACTCCCTCCGAGTAAATGCCTCTTTCAAGATTCTGCTGCGCCTTTTCGCAAAGCTCGAAATCCTCCAGTGCCACTTGCCTGACAAACTTGTAGTATTCTTCGAACTTTTCTCCGCTTTCAAGATGGAAATAGTCAAACTCCATACGAGTCTTGCCAGGCTCTTGGGTGGGACAAACACGGAAAGTGGACATCCCACCGCCATAGACATTCAACGTACAGTTTGGAAAGAAGTATAGGAAGAGTCCGTCGTCTGGCTTCTTAGGGTCTGCAATGTGCCGGCACCAATTTGTGTGGTTGATCACGTTGTAGAAAGTCGGCGGATAAAGCACAGAGAACGCAGGATGCGTGTATTGACAGTGCAGACATTCTTGATATCCATCGACCCTACCAGTGGATTAGCATAGCTCTTTAGGCTTGAGACTGCTTTGACCTGCATTGTTTTCCAATTGAAGTTACCCTCGTATTCAATACTTCTTTTGTGTGGGCGCTTTGTAAAGTCGACAGTTTCAAGAGTCTCCTCCAAGTCTGGAAAGAAGTCTTCGAATGAAGGAGCGTCGTCAGAGATTGTGGTGAACAGGAGGCCTGTCCGAGTGATGTGGCTTTGTAGCTCCTTTTCCTATTATGCTATGAGCCCATATCTTGCATCGTAAACTTTGGCGGCCTACACTTGTCGAGCTGCAAACTCTTATATCACGTGCATCCTGCGAGCCAGCTATGCGTCTCGCCGTGAACGAAACTTGTGCTATCTCATACTGTATAGGCTCACCAGTTTCGAACTTGGTTATAGGACCAAGCAGATACCAAGCTCGCAGGAATACAGCCTTTCTTTCGAGCTGATAGAGCGGCGAGCTGCAGAACCACGAAGCTGGGAGAGTGCGAGGAATGATAGACATATTCCTGACAACAGGATCAGAAGTCTCTTTACTTACGGTAGTTTTTTTGTGATTTTCGGACGGGAATCGCGGCTATACACCTTGATTTACCATGTGCCCAACGAACATGCGCTGGGCCAGCTGGTGGATGCCCGGGATTGTATCCCTCTTCGGGTCTATCTAAGCGACAGTCACATATCTTCGAGCTATTGGCCAGCGTCGAGCTTCATACCTTCATCCCAGACATGACGTTCTTATCGTGTGCGTACAACGACCTAAGGTTGCATGACCCATCCTAGACAAGGACGAAATAGGTAAGTTGAAGCGGGACGAGGAATAAGGTTCATCCACCTCCGCGCGGGGTCTGGGTAGCTGTCCTGAATTGCTGCTGATTGGCGACCATTCTTATCAGCGAAATCAGTTCTATTGCCCTTTACCTTCGCTTCCTCTGTTGCAGTCATGAATGATAAGAGAAGCAGTGTTATCAGCCAGCCACGCATGAAACTCGATGGCGACCAATGCCGTTCTTGAGCACAAGCTTGTTATCTGCATGATGATCCACCAGGAATCTTCAAGCTCCATGCTACAAGCTTATCATCTGCGCGGCTGAAGTCTAGGTTATCATGAGTGCTATTAAGCACGCTTCGCCCTCTTGGCTAACACAGAGTAAGTTTGAAATTGCTGCTGATACTCAAGACTCAAGACTCAAGATGGCTCGTAAAACTGATGAGAAGGACGTGTCGATAAACGCGGCTCTGTCTCCCACGTTTTCCGTGGAAGAAGGTACTTACACGGAGAAATGGAACAAAGATGAGTATGCCTTGGCCAAGCTAGGCTACAAGCAAGGTCGGTGATTCTCTCCAAGGAGGCTGTCATTGCGCTGACTTGACGTCAGAGCTCATTCGAGGTCTGGGTTTGTTTGAGGGTTGGGCTTCAGTATTCACGGTAGGCATTGCTGCGACACAGGTTCACACAGTGCTGATCGCTATGTTAGTCCATGAACTTCGTCTCTGGTATCCCCGTGCTGTTCGGATGGGTCATGTACACAGGTGGGCCGACCGCCGCCTTTGCCAATTGGACAATGGTCGGTGCCTTTTCCATTTTCGTCTCGCTCTCCATGGCCGAGATAGCAGCTGCATGCCCGACTGCTGGTGGCATCTACTTCTGGAGCTATCGTCTGGGTGGGGAGGCATATGGCCCATTTTTGTCATGGATGACAGCTTGGTGGAACTGGGCCGGCTGGGTCACGGTCGTGCCTGGGGTGCAGCAAGGCTCTACCAACTTTCTGCTTTCTGCCCTTGAAATCCAATATCCGAATGCTACCGTCCTGGAGAAAGGCTGGTTCTCTTGGCTTCTGACTAGTATAGGTATGCTTTTCGCACTAGCACCCAACATTTACAATCAGAGAGTCCTGCAATGGTACTTCAGAGTCGCAACGGCTGTCTTCTTCACCCTCTTCTTCCTATACTGGATCTGGATCCCAATCAAGGTCTCTGGCAATTTCCAGCCATCGGGCCAGGTGTTTCAGCATTTTTACAACGGTATAAATGGCGGAGAGAAGAAAGAAGCATCTGATGCCTACTGCTGGATCATCTCCATCTTGTTTGGCGCATGGGTGTTTTACGGGTACGACGCCGCGGCACATATCGCAGAAGAGACCAAAGATGCCAGCGAGAATGTCGCCAAAAGTATGTGGATGGCCACGATCTCTGCTTGGGCTCTCTCTGTTCCGACTCTGGTGCTCCTGTTGTTCTGCATACAAGACTTTGATGCGATCATCAATGGGTCTTTTTCCAACAATTGGGCGGAGTTTCTTGTCCAGACAATTGGGCCGAATGGCGCGACTGCTATTCTTTCGATGCTCTGGATTGACAGTACCTGCGCGACCGCTTCATGTTTCATGTCCGCCCAGAGAGTCACATACGCTATATCTCGTGACGGTGTGCTCCCAGGATCCAGTTTCTTTCGGAAGCTGTCGGCAGAGAAGAAGATGCCTGTCAATGCAGCTTGGCTTGTCTACGCCATCTCAGTAGGTGTGACCTTGATCGTGATTGGCTCCGAGGTCGCTTTCACGGCCATAACCGCCACAGCAACCATTGCTACCAACTTTAGCTACCTTATTCCCATTGTAGCTCGCCATACTGTTGGCAGAAAGAGCTTCGATCCCGCCGCGTGGAATCTGGGCCGCTTCAGCCTGCCTATTGGAGTGGTCTCATGCTTGTGGATCGCCTTCATCTGTATCGTGCTGGTACTCCCGCAATGGTATCCTGTTTCTGGGGTATGTATACATCATTATTCTATCGCCTCAATCGACTAACCCGCTGATTCTAGGATACTCTCAACTATGCGCCAGTCATGATCGGCGGCATTAGCATCATCTCCATCGTTGGATGGCTGTTTCCACGTTGGGGCGGGAAGCACTGGTTCAAAGGACCACAGAAGACAATCACAGAAGAAGAGCTGGATGGGGCAGTGGTCCAAGGGAAGAACGACTTCTGATTGTTTCCGCTTTCTGGCATGACATCTGCCGAAGTAGCCATATGCAGTTTGATATGGCCTTTTATGCCTCGGGAACAGTCAGCAAACCTTGACCCCGCGATCTACAAGTGTATCTGCGCGGGGTAACTACACGGCACGGGGCATTTCCGAGTGCCCCCCCTTCGCAAAGTACCTACCATTCTACCTGTTATAACATCAACTCGCTATCATCTTTGGCTTCTGCCTGGACATCAGATAGGAACATGGGAGTGTTTCGGGTAGTTGAGGTTCGAATAGTACTCACCATCATTCTATAATTATCAGCAGGTAACCCTGGCCCCCTTTTCAAGACCCATCGGCACACTCGCCTCATCTTCCCTGCCTGATCTACCGTGTCTTGCTTTGTTATTACGTGCATGAACTAGTGTTCCGATGAAGTAGATTGACAGTCCAGGGTCTGGGGGGATCTGCTGTCAGGGTGTGCGGAGAAGTAGGGCTGGATCCATCTACATGTTTATATCTATCCAGCCGCACCTTGTAAGAAAATTGCTTTCTCTTGTGACTCTATCCTTCCTCGCACGATATCCTGATCATGAAGCAACCGGATGACTCAATCGTTGGCGGAGGCCCTACCTCGAAATTGGCCTTCCGCCATCCCACAGGCGACACACTCCACGACGCAGGAGATCCCATTCGTTTACCACCAGGGATCGATTCCTCCACATTCAGGACCTTCTGTCGGAGGGCGGGCGAGATTTGTGAAAGCGAGAACGTCGTTGTCATATCGAAACGAGAAGAGCTATCCCACGAACACTATCTTGATCCTAGTAAAGTGCACGACATGTACCACATTCTGGAAGATGACTACTTCATCAGCTCCGTTGTCATCACCCCTCGCGGCGTTCCTGACGTACAAGCTATCATGAGACTATGCAACGAATGCGAGATCCCAGTCTGGCCATTCAGTATTGGCCGTAACGTGGGTTATGGAGGAGCCGCAGGGAGGGTCCCTGGAAGCGTTGGACTCGATCTCGGCAAGCACATGAACAGAGTGCTTGATGTCAACGTCGATGGCGCCTTTGCCCTGCTCGAGCCAGGTGTCACTTTTCTTGACCTGCATGAGTACCTTGTCAAGAACAATCTTCGTGACCGGCTATGGATTGATGTCCCTGACTTGGGCGGTGGCTCGGTCATCGGAAACACGATTGAGCGTGGGGTGGGCTACACTCCTTATGGTGACCATTGGATGATGCATTGTGGCATGGAGGTAGTCCTACCAGATGGATCTCTCGTGCGAACAGGAATGGGCGCTCTACCGAATCCTAAGGCTGACCTGAGTAAACCTTTGCATGAGCAAGAAGCTGCTGAGACCTGGCAGTTGTTCAATTACGGATTTGGTCCTTACAACGACGGCATATTTTCGCAGTCGTCCCTCGGGATTGTCGTGAAGATGGGAATCTGGCTGATGGCTAACCCAGGTGGTTTCCAGTCATATCTCATCACCTTCCCCAAGGATGATGATCTTCACCAGATCCTTGAAGTCATCCGGCCGCTCCGCGTTGGTATGGTCCTCCAGAATGTGCCCACTCTCCGCCATATTCTCTTGGACGCTGGCGTGCACGTGAGTAATCCTAGGCTTCGCTTCTCACTATACTGAACTGAGACATCAACAGGGAGCAAAGAAGGAATATTTCGACACAGATGAACCACTTACAGATGAGCAAATCGACGAAGTCGCAAAAAAACTTGGTCTCGGAAGGTGGAACTTCTACGGGGTACGTACAGTTTGGTGAGATATCGTAGACAGGCGCTAATGAGCTCAGGCACTCTATGGCCCACCACCTGTGAGAGACGCTATGTGGGGTGTTGTAAAGCAAGCGTTCAGCAGCATCCCTGGGGCCAAATTTCACTTCCCCGAGAACATGCCTGACAACATGGTGCTGCAGACCAGGAATCTCACACTGCAAGGCATCCCGACAACGACCGAGCTTAAATGGGTGGACTGGCTTCCGAACGGTGCGCATCTGTTCTTCAGCCCCATCAGCAAGGTCAGCGGCGACGACGGTGTAGCACAATACGAGATGTCTCGGAGACGATGTGAAGAGTACGGCTTTGACTTCATCGGCACCTTCGTCGTTGGCATGAGAGAGATGCACCATATTGTGTGCTTGATCTTCGACCGCAAAGATCCGGAAAGCCGAAAGCGAGCACACAAACTATTGTCGGTCATGATTGATGATGCTGCCCAGAAGGGCTGGGGCGAGTACAGGACACATCTTGCGTTCATGGACCAGATTGCAAACACTTACAACTGGAACGATAACGCGCTGATGAAGCTGAACGAGAAGATCAAGAATGCGCTCGATCCGAAAGGTATCCTTGCGCCAGGAAAGAATGGTGTCTGGCCGCAGAGCTATAACGCGAAATCTTTTGAGGTTCCTTTTAGATAGAGGACGCGGTCATGATATAGGACGGCATATTGATGTGATTTCTGGTGTCATGTTCGCTTCGATAGGACTTTGCCGTGACGCAGAATGGAATGATTGCCATGGATCAGTGCACGGAGATCCTTCCTAAGGTGATTCGACAATGATTCTCCGGGCTATAAGTGGTGTCTCTGTGCTCGGCACGTGGCTCCGAAGCTGAGGTTCACTTATCTTGCGTTGCTTCCTAGCTCATCCAAACTCCTCGATAAACTTCGGTCACCACCTCCGACGGTCGAACTCATTGCCTTCGACTGTGACACATCGCGGTATCTTTATATTTGCACAGCGACTTACACGCAACTTTTAGACAATATGACCGCATCTCAGCCGCGTCGATGTCCAGTCAAACCTGGGACCACACTCACGGGACTATACCAGCTGCACTCCACTATCAGAAACTCAAGTCATGCTAGTGTCACCTCCACCAAAAACAGGCCCAAATTGAAAGTGGGTGCTGTATTCAATCAAGTCTCCTCTGCATCGAGGCCAATATCACCACTTGGTCGACTTTCAACTGTCAACGTGGCGAGAAACGTGCTTTTTGGATCCGTCTTCAGCTCTCCAACCCTCT
The DNA here is from genome assembly GCA_027943355.1 of Dothideomycetes sp. NU200. Classification (NCBI taxonomy): domain Eukaryota; kingdom Fungi; phylum Ascomycota; class Dothideomycetes; species Dothideomycetes sp. NU200. Next base: position 362,893 of record BSCJ01000019.1, on the reverse strand, counting down.
ACAAACTTGGTATCTCATGCCTCTCCTGGATCGCCAATTCTAAATTTGCTCTGCTTAATCCAGACAAGAACGTCTTGCTTCGTGGCATCCTACGCCCTCTACTGTACGATCACTTTTGCGCGGGCGCAAACGCTGCCGAAGTTCGCAAAAACGTCGCACAGATGAAAGACATGGGCTATGCTGGAGTCATTCTTTGCTACGGCAGAGAGATTCTCATCGACAAGAACACCACCCTGGAGCACTCCACCGGCGGCAACGATGCAATGATCGATCAATGGCGCGACGGGAATCTTGCAACCTTGAGAATGATCGGTTCCAATGATTACATTGGCATCAAGTGAGTTCACAGTGATATGGCTATATATTGTGCTGCTAACATTCTTCCAGATATACCGGGGCAGGACCTACAGTTACGAAAGCGTTGGCAGAAGGGAAAGCCCCTCCCCAGCAACTGCTCGATGCTATCGATAGTATTTGTCAACAAGCCACTGAGCAAGGAAGCCGAATCTGGATCGATGCCGAGCAGCAGGTCTTTCAGGCGACCATCGACGAGTGGACTATAAATCTCATGCGCCGCTACAATCGCAACGGCCAGGCCCTCATATCGAACACAATACAAGCTTACCTCAAGGACTCCCGCGATAAGGTCGCATATCATCTCGAGTTGGCCCAAAAGGAAGGCTGGAGTCTGGGCATCAAGCTGGTCCGCGGTGCTTACATCGCAAACGAGATCAGAGATCGCATTCACCAAACCAAATCCGATACCGATGATTGCTACAACAGTATTGTGAGAGATCTTCTTACCGAATCCTTCCCTGGCTTCGACAAGATGAAGTATCCCGACGTTCACCTTTTCCTTGCCGGACACAATACGGACTCTATTCGCAAAGCCTCTGATCTTATCAGCGAGCTATGTCTTACAGGCAAGACGTGTGATACAGTCAGATTCGGACAGTTGCAAGGGATGGCGGACGATATCAGCTGCGAGCTTCTACAGCGCGCTGATGACGCTAAAAAGTCAGACGGTCTTTCCGACAAGGAAGCCGCGATGCAGAAGCAGACTGCTCCCCGTGCTTACAAGTGTATGACATGGGGTACGGTCCAGGAGTGCATGCAGTATCTGGTTCGCAGGGCCGTTGAGAACCAGCGTGCAACAGAGAGGATGAAGACAACTTTACCAGAGATGAAAGCTGAGTTGAAGAGACGCCTCAAGCTGTTTTGAGAGACGAGAAGTTGGTTCTATGCTAATAACGACATGATGTAAACTGCTCTACATACATTGCTTGCTACACAGGAGGGAACAAGAACCGGGAGGAGACCCCAATGATGGACGAGCTTGGTATCAACGATTGATGACCTGGGACTGTTGGGGTGGCTTGCTCTACTACACACACGTAGCTAACGAATCAAATGCTTTTGCCACTGAGGATGACTGTCTATAGCATGTGCATAACTTGTGATTGCGTAATCAATGCTCTAGTCCTGATTCTCGCCCATCTTCTTTGCATGTCTTGTGCCATCTACAACGGCGTCCGCAAATGTAGATCTTACGCCCGCGCGCTCCAGGGTCAGTAAAGCTTGTATTGTACAGCCTCTGGGCGAAGAGATTGACTCCCTGAGTACAGAAGGATGCACACCGTCTTGCAACATCTTCGCTGTGCCGAGAAGACATTGCGCCGTCATCTCCAGTGCCGTCGCTCTCGGTATGCCTTCTGCTACCGCACCATCCAGCATGCCATCAACTGCCACTGTTGTCAAAGCATAAGCTCCCCCAAGAAGAACAGTCGCAACCTCGAAGACTGCGTCTGGGAGGAACTTGACTTTGCCAATTTGATTGAAGATCCAGCTCGTCACTTCTGCGAAATGTGCAGGGAGTGGGCTCGATCCCTCGGCAATGATGGACATGGACTCTCTAATACGAGCGCCCATGTTTGGCATCACACGAACGAAGCAGGTTTCGTCGCTTGCGGCAACACTTTCGTTAGGTCCGCCAAGTGCAGTCTTTAGCTGCGAGATTGATACTCCAGCGAGGATACTGATGACAAGCTTGCCCTTGAGGGCCTCCCGCATGCCTGGCGCTGCGAAGACACCATTAAGCATGTAAGGCTTGTGGGCCAAAAGGACTATATCGGCTTCCTTTGCCGCTTTAACATTCTCGCCAGTGATAAGGTCGACTCTGCTTTTGTGCTCTGATAGGTCTGCTTCCAGACGCTTGATGGAGGTTTCGCTCCGAACGCAAGCAGTGAATCTTGTTATTGGTCCTGGTGAGTTTTTGGTGGCGTCTAGGATACCTGAGAGAACTGCTGTGCCCATAGATCCTGACGGTGGTAGTAAAGCCGCCGCTGCTCTAGGTCCATGTCAATTGTACTCACCGCAGCCTATAACGGCCAAGCGGTTCTCTTTCCTGTGCAGAGCCATTACTCGACGATCTAGGTGTACAATGCGAAGAAAACGATTCGATCGGATATATCGATGATTATTTTGTTTAAGATATGCAGGGCAACGTTACCTCGGGGTGGCTTGCCGAACTTGATTGGCCGTAATCATTTGCAGGGCGGCCTATCTTTCGCCAAACGCGAGCTTCGGCCTGCCATCCGAGCTTCTAGATAATATTCTATGACTGCCTATAACCCAGACTGATTGCAAGAGTCGTTACCTTGTGCAACCGCATATTCGATAAAAGTTATACTAGACCAGGCGTCGACAATGTTGCACCGTTCTCTCAGCAACTTCGGCACTGTGCCAAAACGTGCTCAGATCTCTGCTAGTAGACTATTTGTCGGAAGTAATGCCCAGAGACTCTCACACTTCCATGTTCCCACATTTGTGAACGAGCCGGCCGTAAGTTAGCGAAATGATAGGCATCGATCGAACTGGGAAGCTGACGACCGACCAAAGAAAACATACGCCAAAGGCTCTCCAGAAAGAGCGGAATTGACCCGAGCACTACATGATCTCAAGACGAAGCTGCCAATCAGCATCCCTATTCTTGCGAATGGAATTGCAGTGAGATCATTTGCACATGTCGTAGTTTGGCCTTGGTGCTGATGCCAGTAGATCAACAGCACTTTTTCAGTCAAGCAGGAGAATCCTTCCAAGCACGGGGAGAGTGTTGCGCTGTACGCAGCGGCATCACCGAAGAATGTCAACGCTTGCATTGATGCAGCACTCAGAGCGAAACCAGCCTGGGAGGCTCTGCCTTTCGAAGATAGAGCTGCAGTGTTCTTGCGGGCGTGCGAACTGATTTCTGGAAAGTATAGGGCTGATCTCGTAGCTGCAACTATGCTTGGCCAAGGCAAAAACATCTGGCAGGCAGAAATCGATGCCGCGGCTGAGACGTGCGACTTTTTCAAACAATACATCTCGGAAGCCCATCGTCTCTTTAACGAACAGCCAGCGATACATGAAAAGGGCCAAAGAAACAAGCTTGAGTATCGTCCGTTGGAGGGTTTTGTTTACGCTATTGCACCATTCAATTTCACTGCCCTCGGCGCCACTTTGATCGGTCCTGCCGCTTTGCTCGGCAATGTGGTTATCTGGAAGCCTTCCCCATCTGCAATCCATTCAAGTTGGTTGCTATATCAAATACTTCTTGAAGCTGGTCTCCCTAAAGACGTCATCCAATTTGTCGCTGGAGATGCCGGATCAATCACGGACACCGTCTTGAAGCGGCCTGAGTTTTCTGCTCTATCATACATTGGATCGACAGCAATCTTCAAAAATATTCTGGGAAAAGTGGGCGAAGCAACCGCCAAAGGCACCTTCCGAACATACCCAAGAGTCGTTGGTGAGACAGGTGGCAAGAACTTCCATCTTGTGCACTCGTCTGCCGACGTGAAGAATGCAGCATTCAATACCATCCGCGCTGGTTTTGAGTATCAGGGCCAGAAGTGCTCCGCCTGTTCTCGGGTATATGTGGCTGAGTCTGTTTGGCCTGAATTCAAGGATCACCTGGTGGAGCAGACTAATGCCCTCAAGGTTGGTCCGCCCGAGGATTATTCCAACTTTATCAACCCTGTGATCCACGAGCGATCCTTCGACAAGCTTCTAGATGTCATCAACAAGGCGAAGAATGACCCAGAACTTGGATTGATTGTGGGTGGAAAAGCAGATAAAACGGAAGGCTACTACGTCCACCCCACAGTCTACAGAACCAGCAATCCAAATCACGAGCTCCTGAACCGTGAGCTATTCGGGCCTATAATCGTGGTCTACGTCTACCCAGATGCCGAATGGAAGACCGTCCCCAAGCTTGTTGACTCGACATCCACGTACGCTCTCACAGGCAGTGTCTTTGTCAAAGATCCTCACGCTGCCAGGTTTGCCCTGGATGCCCTCAAGCACAGCGCCGGCATGTTCTACCTGAACACCAAATGCACTGGTGCTGTTGTCGGACAGCAGCCGTTTGGCGGCAGCAGAGACAGTGGTACTAATGATAAAACAAGAACTATGGCGCATTTGCAGCGATTCACGAGTGTCAGAAGCATCAAGGAAGAGTTTGGGTTGCTTGACCAGGTTCAATATCCCTCCAATGAGGTTTAGTCGATACCGAGAGGCCTTTACGGCTTATAGATAAATCTAGCTCATTTTCTTACACTATTTATAACCGAGATTACAGCTAAATCAACCACTAACGTGTGATACAAGTGCTGGCTTTGTGCAAATATGTATACTTGATTAGCGCAAAACCTGCTTACATCCATGCTTCCATTGACCACCATAATCAACATCTTATCGTATGGTGGAGCTATAATGCTATTTCGGTCTTGAACACCGAGGATCATCGATTGAGCCGATGGAAGCCGAGACTTGGAGATGGTCTTGGCGTTTCCCCAACCTGGAAGATCAATGATTGGGAGACTCGGTAGTCCACCCGAGCTCCATCCGTATCCGCTACCAGGATATCGCAGCCCAATGGTGCGTCGCAGCACACAAGGAGATGGGACGGGCAGGAAGGCCACTACAGCGTGCGTGATATACAGCGCTGCCGAGAAGTACCCACTGACCCTCGAAGCTGTACACGATGTCGAGCACGTAAGGTCAAGTGCTCGGGAGCTCAGCCTTGCAATCATTGTGAACGCAAGGAAGAACGTTGCGTCTTCGCAGAAGAAGGCAATCGTATCTCTGTATCCGAAAAGTAGGACTTTAATGCTTCAACATTGTGACTGGAATGCTCATGGCCAAACAGATATCTTCGCGAGCTTCAACAGAAGGCACGCAGCAACGCCGACAACCAATCTCGGCCTGCTGCCACTGATGGTGGCTCTGATGGACCAGGTCTGCCAGCGGGATTGTCGATGAGCCCGAGGGCTGGTTCCAGCCCAGCGGTCGATCCCATCCCGGCACCTGGCAGGAGCATAGCCTCAACTCCCAGACGTGGGTGATATACCTCATGCTTAAGCGTGCCTAACACTGACTTGCCTCAGCGAGAGAGGTCGATTTTCAAGATCATTCGCGAGACATGAGAGCCCAAACGCGACAAGCTCATCACCTCGGAGATGAAGGTGGACTTCCGCGACCAGATTTCGCACGCAATCCGCTTGTTGCACGGCATTCATTCGTTCGAGACCCAGCGGGAGGCTTTCCAAGTATGCCCTTCCCGAGCTGTCGTTGAGATTATGCTGTTGACTTTCCAGGATTTCTTGGACCAACATCGACTTGGTCGTTCAGCAGGCGCGTCTTAGCGCTGCTAGAAGAACAGATCCCACATCCCGACACGCCTCCGGATCCGCTCAACCTGGATGGTGCGGCTTACACGCTCAAGTGGTCGAGGCTACCAGCGTATGAGGCTCCTGATGTGAGTGGGCTTCCGTCGCTTGATTACGCCTTGTACCTGTTCAATACAGTCAAGTTTCACCTTGGCCAACTATTTCGCATGATAGACGAGGAGCTATTTCTGCAAGAAATGAACGCATTTTACGAGAATGCGCAAGCCAAAGCGACTACTTCTAGACTTTGGTACGCACAGTATCTCTTGATACTTGCCTTTGGCAAGGCTTTTCTGGTGCAGTATAAGGCAGGCGCAGCGCTACCTGGATCTGACTATGCCGCACGTGCGCTCTCATTGATACCAGAGATTCGAGACATGTATGGAGAGCGAATACTCGAGATTGAGGTTTACTGCCTGGCCGCTCTGTACCTCCAATGTGTGGATCTCCGCATCACAGCTTTTCAATACGTGAGTATGCCTGTACCACCAGCCGTTCAGAATCAAGGCTGATTGAACCTCACAGATCGGCCAGGCCCTCCGTCTCTGCTTCGTCGAAGGCATACACAGAGAGTGCCCAGAGGAGATCATGGGTCTTCAGCTTGCCCAAAGATGCAGCAACGTATGGTGGACGGTCTTTGTGCTGGACCAAGAGTTTTCTGCGCTCATGGGTGCCCCAAGCGCGATCCGATTTGAGGACATCACTACGCCACTTCCATCAGCGAACGATACATCAACGCGATCAGCTGCCCTCACGTTACAGATACACCTCTCTCGACTCAACGCCAAGATTTTGAGCAGTACGTTCCGCATGAACAAAAAGGCCAGGAATCGCATGACTGAAATGAAGCAGCGGTGTATGGTGTTGGCGACCAGCTTGACGGGATCTTCCTTACCGAGACACAATCTGTTCTACATAGTCTTGCCGACATATCACGGGAACTGGACGAGGTTGTGAAATCACGATTTCAGAACTCGGTCGGCGGGCTGTCAAGAGTAGCAACACACATCACCTTGTCTTACCACCATGTGAGGATCTGCGCTCGTCTTCAGCTAAGCTATGCCTCTTCTTACTAATACGGCAACAGTGTATTGTCTTGACGACTCGTCCATTGGTCATGTGCGTTCTGCAAAAGAGGCTGGAGCTGAGAGCTTCCACCAACGATATATCTCAATTGACCCTATCGCCGCCTATATCTAACCTCCTTCAAGCATGCGTCGACTCGGCAGTTGCGATTTTGAAAATCCTTCGAGCACTGGAGGAGCATAATCTTCTTGGTACGAAGGCCGTCTGTCGACTCCACAACTCCACTAATATTCTTCCAGAGTCGTTTCTTCCGTTCCATTTAGAGGACGGATTCTGTTCCGCTTTTGTTCTCTACATCATCCAGGCTACATTGCCTGATCACATACACGATGTGTCGTGGTACTCCAGCATATACATCGTACTTGAAGCCATGATCGGCAAAGGTAGTGCGACTGCTCAACTTCGAAGAGACGAGCTCAACCACCTTGGATTGCTCCTTGCGCCATTTCTACAACACGAGTCGAATCCAGTCTCGACCCCAATTGGTGCTGGCTCTGAGCACCAGCTCTCACGAGGTTCAAATATGACGGATTACCAAGTTGCTGACACTGATTGGGAATCGCTCGACCCATTCTCTTTAGACGACGGAATTGGGATAACTCGCGGAGAAATCCTGAATCTGGCCGAACAACTGGACATTGACAACCTATCAATTCCGTTCTTTCTGGATACTTGAATTCTTGCTCTGGTGATCCAACCAAGACGCTTTGCTACGCTTCGAAGACTAGCAGCTTCACAACATCTCGTCTCGCCCGGTCTCTATCGATAAAATGCTGTTTGAGACTCAGGACCGTGATAGGTACTCTTCAAGCCACGCCCGCAGCATACATGCAACGCGGTTGCTTATAACATCAAGATTAGGTCCGATCAGATATATCTGGCTGGTCTGCCAAATCTGGCTACAGACGGCCGCCGGCCGCCCCTCCCCAGCCCCCGAAGCGGCATGTTCACTTTGCTCAGCGTCCTACAACGAGTTCCTCGATCCGTCTCATGACCAGACTGTCGGAAGTAATCGTTAGTCTAAGCTGTCCAGGAGCTCGAGATGGATCGTATAGCAATGTCATATGTTTCAGACGTCTCCGAGACTGGCTCTGTCAAATGCGCTCAAGATGTTCAGAACCCAATCCGTCTTCTCGATAGGAATGTGCTTTTTGATTTGCGACAACCGTGACATATCATTACTCACAACTTTACTCGCTGAGGAACGGCCGCTTGCAGACCTGCCCTATCTTTGGCGGAAGCCGAGAGTCTAGCAGTAGTATTGTTAATCATAGACTTGATTTGAGCGACGAGTATATACACGTTCGCTATATAAGCCAACAAGAACACCTGCCTTCTCAAACATGTATATGGGCGATTATTGATGCCGGAGTCTAATTGATAGACCAGTGAGAGGGAAAAAAGTGATGCATTTTCTTTAAGCCTGGCGGAATAATACACTTCGCGGTATTTCGAAACGCCATCAAGTAATCTAGCATTCTCAAAAGTTCTACGGCCATTCAACATCCTTGGGGGTGAGCCCACCACACATTAGTCGAGGAAGTAGTAAGCTCGCCTAGAGAAATTTGGCGTGGGCTCAGTGGGCTCGAGGTGAGACATGTCATCGTCTGTAGCTCCGGCATGACTTCGCTTCTTCAACTACTTCGCTTGCTGGTAAATGATCATTCTCGACCTCGATAAATAACGACCACATCTAAATGCCAATGCAGTCTGAACAGTGAAAAGTTGGTGCTGCTCATGATCTTTTACTCCATGCAAATCCATCTCTTCCACGTCGTCGCTCACTTTGGATGCAAGAGCTCTCTCAAATCTGGTCATTTGACATGTCTCCACCAAGGTTTCAGCTTCTGCCACAGTCAGCATCATCAGTAAGCACTGATAGATTGTCTATGAGGAAGTACGATGACGATGAAGAGGGCTCGTCATACAGCGGGTCGTGGCCTCCAAGTAAGCATGATGAAGACCGGATAAGAGCTTGTGCTAACGCAGAATCCAGGAGAACGAGCCCGACTGCCTTGTATTACAGAATTGAGTCCTCCTTGTATCTCTCACAACTCTCATTCCGAATCTTACACAGGAGAGGATGGATCTACAAAAGTGAACTTCGATATTGCGGGCAATAGAACTCGCGCAAATGTCCCGAGCACACCCCCCAGATCAATCACAGACAAATCATGGGCAGGAAGCAGCTACTACGAGATGTATCGTCCACAGACAGCCTCCGCTTTGTCAAGCTACTATGAGCAATATCGGCCACAATCGACAACATCCTCTTCTTCTCACAAGCGGACGCATTCAACGCCTTCAAGGGATTGTGGCAACACCCGGGCCACAAATAGTCCTCCAACTAGCACCTCTACTTTCACTCAAAATTCGAAAAGGGAAGAAGAAAGTCCGTATTTGTCGAGGTTCAGGACAGGGACGTCATTCAAACAGTCTCCACAAGCTGGATCAGCAGCATCTCGCATGTCAGACAGCACCGAGTCGGCGGCATCGAGATCTACTCGAGGGTCTAACAGCAAAGTGAGCAGCTTGACTGATAGCGAGACCACAACCGAACTATACGGTCTACGCTGGAGCACTCCTAGGTCCGCTAAGACTCACGAAAAGCAATCTTCACCAACATGGACCACGATGGCCAAGATAGCCAGAGAAGAGAAAAAGAAACAAGCCAGACAGGCAGAGCTCGCGGAGATGTATGAGCGAGAGCTGAAGTCAAGATCCAAGCCCGTCGTTACTATGCCGCCCGCACCCTCCACCATAGCAACAAGAACGGAGAAGAGAACAATCAAGGCAGTCATCAAACCAGCAGCGCGCACTGTAAGCCCATCAAGCATAGCGTCTACCACCACTAGCGCACGACAGCGTCCATCATACGAGAACAGCGAACTAGGTACTCCCACCAAGTCCGTCATCAACGCCACACTCCGAGCCCGTGCCCAGCCAGCCATCTTCCGCACCCCAGAACAGCGAAAACTCGTAAGCGCCCATCCACTTCCGTCAACTTCTCCAGATCGCACAAGACCGTCTGCTCAGACATTTCAGTCTTCTACTGCCCCCAAGACTCCTTCGCCAAGGAAACAGGCAGCGGCATCACCTAAAACACCACAGAGAGAGAGGAAGCAAACGACTAGTCCTCCGCCAGCACGTACGCCATTGCCCCAGTCCCGTCAGCCATTCCCTCAAAATACCCCATCCAAACCAAGAAATACGTCAGGGCTTAAACCACCGAGTCGAGAAAAGCCGATAGGGCCGCGCGCACAGAGAGCTATGCTCTATGCCGCGGGAGTGAGCCCTCAAGACTACGAGAAAATGATGCGAAAGAAGCGGGAAAGAGAGGAAGAATGGAAGGAGGAGATCATCAGAGAAGCTCTTGAGAGACGTGGATGAGGCTTTGTGCTGGGTAGGGAAGGCTGGATGAGTGGTCAGCATATTTTGATTACTCGCAGATAGCTTAGAAGGAATACTTGAGAGTGGATCTAGATTAAGGTGCGCTGTACTTCTTATCGTGATCACTTTTCTCTTTGCTATGTGGCAGTCTTCAAACGCATAACATGGCTTATTGCTTTGCATCAGACACATTCCACATTACGGTAGCATCAGGGATGTGTACAGAGAGTGCTAATTGTCAATTTTTTGCGTCTTTGTATCGCTATTCTCGACTTGTGAAATTCTGTATAATGCAGAAAGAATGCTTTGTCTTTGCCCAGCAGGACGTTTCCACCATCGCGTAAAGTCTCCGATTTAAGATCGAGCAATGTTTCTTGTCTCAATCGTCTCTATGTGTCAAGTTGCGTTATTGACCACGGCATCTTGTTTGCCAGACTCGGATACACGTCCACTTCCGGGCTTCGATCAGCCCTCGACTTTCCATTGTCTTGTACAAGCTTCAATCCACTATCTCCATAACGCGGCCACCATCTTCATTGTTCTGGATTTCCGCTGATCTCTCCACGTTCTCGATCCAGCGACCCACGATTGCATCCTCGCGGAGCAGTCTGGGCCTCACGAAATCTTGGTTAAGCTGCCTACGGACGATCTGGCCGTCCCTGGCGTATGAGTAGTAGTGATACCCAGTACGCCTAGCGTTACCACGATTGCTGACCCCGATGAGCTCGCCACGCGGAACTTGAGTAGGCCAATCAGCCGGCGTTGAGGAGTGCTGCGGGCGTCGCTGGCGGGGTACATACGTTTTCTGGCGAGGCGATCGTCGTGAAGGGAGTGAGCAGCAGAACGGCTGTCGAAAGGAGGACTGTGTCTCACTCGACGACGCACTAGGTCTTGGCCTGGGAGGACACTGGTGTCGGCAGCTCTGCGATGAAGATGAGCTCTGTCATGCTGGATGTCGAAAGATTTGTCGGACTGTTCTCCAATGTAGCTGCAGGGGCCAGAAATGCGATTGTCGGTATGCTGCTGGACGTCTCCAGCAGACTGCTCGTTGTACACGCTGCGGAACCCAGCGGAGAAGTCAGAGACTCCAGTGACTAACGCGCTGATCAAGAAGACCACAATGGAGTCTGAAGTTTCATGATGGGTCCTTGAGCTCAGGGTGGTATGTTCGGACATGTTGGCTCTAAAAAAAGTAGATATCGTATCAGTTGCCAGAGCCAGCAGCGGACTTTGTCAAGAACGAGCACTCACTCGGTAGTCTCGTGGACTGGTTTGCCCATGAGATAGTCAAAGATGAGAGCTAAGGATGAGGCAACGTAGGAGCGACGAGGCGAAGCTACATCATTCCCGACGATATGACGTTCAATCTTCATGGTCCTGTAGTCTGATATGGCTCCCGGGTTCTGTTTCTGACTCATTAGCAGTCCGATTTGATATTGCGGAAAGTCTAGAGAAGGGGACAACCATTTGCTCGATCTTGTAGGCAAATTCACATATATGACTTACTAGGTGGTATGTATCGGGCTGAACTTCTTCCAGTTCAGGTGTCTGTCTCCAATATCTTCATTCCACTGAGGGCACTGAAAGGTTGTGTAATGTGGTAAATGTAGAAACGAAACTTGACCCTGCGCATTTACCTCCGTATGGTTGAGCACGGGCGTTGTTATGCCACATTCACGCTCAGACATGAACGCGTGACCATGCACTGTTCCTAGTCATTCACTCTTACACATGATGTGCGTGTATCTCTTCTTGCACACTCCAGCTCGAATCTATGGTGAACATCATGTCATCCTCAACTGCTCCCAGTAGATCGACGAGCAAGTCCATGGATCTTCCTTCTGACACACCTACCGACGTGATCGATGTGTGAAGCCCTGAGGCAGTTCTGGCCGAGAAGCAAGAAGCACAAGGTAGCTATGTTTGTTAACCTCAGCAGAAGGAAACAACTGCGACGGTAGATCCGAGCATGTAAGTTTGCGCAGTGGACTTGCTGACGGCCACACATGACAGTGTCCCTCCTTTTCCTTGACAGATGATCGTGGAGACTTGTCCTACTAGCAGGCAGACTCGCGCAGTTCAGTCATCTCACTTCTTCCATCGTTGACGCAGAAGCAAGATGCAGTCCACTGGTTCGTCTCGGTTTTAGAAAGCTATCGACTATCAGCATCCATCAGCAACATCTAAAAGCTAGTCCAGCCAGCATCCTTGTTTCACGGTGGTTAGAAGCACTCCATCCCACTGGAACCGAGAGCGATGAAGTTGTCTTTCCATCTGCCGGACATACACGACCTTGCGCGGTCGTATATCAAGGACTCGTTTCTTCCATGAATACATTCGTTCTGCCTACCTTTGATGACCTGAGGCCACTATACATTATTCCCGCATCTAAACGTGGCTACGAGTCAGAACAGGCTCAACCGTCAAAACGCGGTTCCGATGCATCTGTGCGACACAGATGACCGCGAAGATGATCTTTTCAACATGTCTGACCAACCATTTGGTAGCAGCCAGTCATGGAGGAATTCCGACCTTGAACTCTGAATTGTCCGCAATCGAGAGGGGATAGCGTTCTCTGAGGAAAGCACTGAAGTGCAGTACTAGTGCACAGAAACCCACCGCACATCCCTCCTCCAGCGACAAGTGTCTCAGCTAAAGATCAAAACTGACGTCCTTGCCTGGCGCAGCAGAGAGCATTCACCTGAACAGGGCGACCGACCGACCTCTAATACGATGTGCGTCGACGCTAGAGATCCTATCCTCGGACCCACTGTACAAGCACAGTTGTCCCCTTGGGAACTTCAAACCTGGATTCTACTCCAAGGAAATTCTTGCTCCGGCGACAAGATGAATTAGACTCGCAACTAGTCCAAGTGCGACTCAGTAAAGAGGGAAGCTTGAAAGGTCTACGTCAAGTGACCAATTCGAACGAATTCGTCAATCAGATACTCAACTCCAAAACCTACATTTCAGACATGCTCGACCCAACTAGCATGCTTGCAGTCATTCCGAACCTGGCTAGACGGTCAAAGAAACTTCGAGCGGAACGGGCAGCTCGAATATACCATAACGAAGGAATGACCCACGGCCGAGTCCAAGTACCCGTCTCGTTTCGGGGATTCACTGATCCATAATACCGGAAGACATTGGCAGTCGGAACCTGAGAATCTCGCCTATTTTGAAAAAGAAGGGGCTCTCCACCACATCGTCTACAATCTGGACGCCCCGATACGTCCTGAACGATTGTCAGAGCCAATTTGGGGACGACAGACCGTTTGATCTTGTGTCCCTCGAAGCTATCGTACGGCTTCCAGCACAAAAAATGAGGGGCTCTCCACCCTGATGTCTCTACCTTGGACACCACATGAACAGGCGCAGAGATTTGAGATCCATGTACACACAGACCTGAGATCTCATACACCTCATGGACCGGTCATCAATTGATTCAAGTTGCCATTCTCAGAGCTATATACGCCTTTTTACCCCATGCCTGTGCCCAAGGGGCGGGTATCGTATTCCTTCCATATGCAACCTAGCCCGACCAGTTCCCGACCCCAGTCCATGCAACAACACCCAAGGACCATAGAGAAACAGAAAAGAAAGCCTACTCGTCGTCGGGAACACCGTCGCAAACGCCCTCGACGTAGGTGAAGAAGCCCTCCATCCACTCTGGGTTGACAACAGCCCACTTCTCTTCCTCCTTCTCGCCCTGTCCGTTGTGGCTATTGGCCTTGAAGGCGTGAGGGGTGCCGGCGGGAACGTCCAGGAAGATGGGCACCTTGGCGCCAGAGAGAGAGGTCTTCGTAACGCCAGAACGACGACGGGCAGGAGGGGGGCCCATAGCGGCAGCTGCAGCGACGGCAGGGGCAGAGGCGCGACCACGAAGGGGAGAGGACGAGACACGCTGGCTCTTGGCGGCCACAGGTGAGGTCATCTCCTCGGTCATCATCCTCTTTGTGCCACGACGGGTGGTCGAGGGAAGAGCGGCGGCGGCAGCAGTCTCGGGCGAGCCGAGCAGGGCTTTCTTGCCGTCGATGCGGAGCTTCTTGAGCTCGCGACTTGCCTTGACCTTCTCCTCTACAGCTGGGTAGATCTCCTCCTGCAGCTGCTCTGACACCATGTCATCTTCCTCTGCAGCAAGGGAATCTTCTTGTTCGACCACATTCGAGCCCTGAGAGGGGCGACCATAGACATTGCCAACAGGAGGAGCAGGCAGCACTGGACCAGAGTTATTGGTGCACCACTCGTGCTGCTCTCCCATGGAGGCATCACCGTTGAAGCCGAGAACAGTGGCGCATTTACGCGCGTCGGCCACGGAGCTGAAGCCATATTTGCTCCAGTTCGATAAGAAAGTGTCACTTGTTGGGTTATCGCGAGCGGCGGCAATGTCCTCCTTCACTCCAGCAGCACACTTGCGGACTTGGTTCACAGAGTTGAAGCCGTAACGCGACCAGTTTCTGATGATAGTGTCCCAGTAGATGCATCCTCTCTGGCGAGGCTTCTTCAGCTTGTTGACAGGCTTGTATGGCAGTTTCAACGCATCGGAAGGTTTGATGTCTTGAGTGGAGGAACCTCGTCTCGATAGGGTTCCCTCCCCATCATCGCTATCTTCCACGACGATAGCAGACTTGACTTTGGAGGAGCGACGACCTGCTCTGACCTTGCGACCATCAGACTTGGGCTTGTCAGGAACTGCATCATCAGCAGTGATATCGGCGTCGACAGTCTCCATCGCGGCCTTGGAAGACTTGGTGGATGGCTTGGTGGAGAAATCTACCTCTTTGAGACGCTGCGATTTGGCAACAAGCAGCTGGCGTTCTTGCAAGTCAGAAGTAGCTCTGTCGCTCCTGGTGATTGGAAAGGTGGACGAGCGTCTGGTAGCGGCCTGAGATGCTTCATCGTCGACATCTCTACCTACAGTGTCACCGGTTGGCACAAGCGACTTGCGCTTGCTGCTGAAAAGGCGGATTGTGGTGCGAGACTTCTTCAGGCCATCAACATTGGCACCACCCGCGCCATTATCACCTTGAGCCTTGGTTATGATTGAGGATGTTGGAATCGCATTACCATCGGCAAATGAAGTGCGCTTGCTAGATTGACGACGCGACTGGCGAGCACTGTCAACATCGCGGCTCGAAATATGATCATCACTGGACACAGAGCCATCCTCCTGGGTTGCTTTGCGATTAATCCACTGCTTGACATGAGACGATGACTCAAAATTGTGTCTCTTGTGGTTCTTGATGAGAGTGCCAGCAGCCGGAGCGATACCCGAATGACCAGGAGGGTAGATGAGGTCATCGATGGATGGATCGTACTTGGGATGATTGGATGAAAAATGAGGAGATGTCAATAATGTGGGCGCAGTTGCAGACTCTGCAGCAGAGGGCTTATTGATGGAAGTGAAAGAGGAAGATGCAGAGTTTGGAGGGGGTGGAGCCGCAGAGGCGACGGAAGACTTGCGTGAAGTTGACATGGCGGGAGTGTCTGCCTTTTTTGGAGGTGGCATGTCAGTCAAGTCGAGCCCGTCGCTCGCATCCGAATTGGCTCGACCCAGAGTGAGCGCAGTTGGAGCTTGAAGGTCAGATGGAGTCGAAGCGCGCTTGCTGGGAGTGGCAGCAGGCATGTTTGGAGCTACAGCAGTATTGATGGACGGCACGTCAGACTTGGATGTGGGAGTTGTGGTGTCGTGCTTTGGATCGGCCAAGGCACGAGCACGGCCGGGAGAGGATGAAATGAGATGTGAAGGGTCAATACCGCCACCTGCAACATCAGCCTTGGCGGAGGACAATTGCAAGTCGGAGCTGGCACCTCCGCTCTCATGAGCAGCCATTCTGGACGTATTGGACCCCATGATGCCGCCCACCTCCTTCTTGGTCTGTTCGCGCGACGAATCTTGCTTCGTTTGTTCTCCCCGATCAACCACTTGCGCGGCACCAGTACCAGTCTTGACTTTCTTGCTAGGAGGCTGCTGAACAGGCGACGACTTTGGCAGACCAGACGACACGGGGAAATAATCACTAATGTTTCTTCTCTTGCGACCCGGTGTGGCGACTTTCGGTGCCGAGTCGGCGTGAAGTGAATGGGCAGTTGCCGGTTCAGGTTGAGCTGTTGGTTCGGGCGAGGGAAGGCGCGGTGAAGCAGCTACATCGACCATGATCGTGTCGGCAACGCTGGCTTGGGATACAGGTGCAGCTACAGCATTACGTCTGGGCGAGGGAGTGTCATGTGAGGAGGGTGGAGTCAGTGGGGGTGGAAAGGGAGAAGAGGAGTTGATCTTCTTCGCCGAGCTGACACGCTTGCGCTTCGTGTTCAGTCCGCCGACACCGCCCAAAGTTGGCTTCGCATCGATTTGCAGCTCACGCAACATTCTCTTGGCCATGTTGCTGGTGGGCTCGTCGTCGTGAGCTGGGTGTGCTGGTGTTGATGGAGTGGGAGTATGGCGAGCAGTGGGTTTCATCCTACTCGGACTTGAAGTGACAACAGACCAGCTGCCTCGTCTTCGTGCTGGTGTTATTGCTGAATGTCAGATTACCAAAAAGAGGCTTGCAATACTGGCCTGGTGGGGCCAAAGAGAGATGCCAACTAGAGCGCATGCAGCGCTAGAGAGGGCAGATGTTATGGCTCAATATCGTAGTGGAGGAATTATTAGAGTGAGACGTCGCGCAAGTGCAACGCCAATCTAAACTCCGAATCCAATTATTTACAAGGGAGCTTGGACCTCCTGCTCTGAAGTGAATGCCTCTCGGGACATCTCCGTCGCCTCCTCCTCTTTCGTCACTCTTGTCACGCACGCCGCTGTCTGCAGAAGCACTGTCTACTACCTTTGTACCACCACATTGTTGTAATTGTCATTATCTGAAACACCATAGGAGCACAGCTACGAAGACGGGGAGCGGGAGTGCTGTTTGTTGCCACGTAGGATTGGCACGTAACTCCCGATCGCGAAGTATACTTCATTTTGCCCGTTCTTCATTATTCCTTCGAGCTTCTGCAAATCTCATGCAACACAATAATCTTTTTCAAAGCTATTATAGCTTCTACCACAACGACAGTACCATCGTGTCTCTCAAAGACCCCTGCAGTCTCATCCTGCAAGCCCGATGCGTTGGGTATGATATTATCTGAAACGCTGAAGCGGGATCACCTGCCCCGCAGTCCTCAGCCACGCCTTCTTCACAGACAAAATAACATACCACGACCCAAGCTGTGCCACGGAGGTACAGTATCGTCTCATGATTACCGCAATACCTTTCGCGAATATCTCAACACAATATCCTTTTTGTCAGCTTTGCACTTCTTGGCCATGGTATTCCACTCTATTTCAGAGTCTCTGATGTGAATCATATAATGCATTTGGCATATGCATCTCATCCATCTTAGAAAAGCACTGTGGAGACATAGCACAACAGGCGAGAAGCTTGCTCTATGCCAACAGCTTGGGCGACATCTGGCCAATCAAAAGATCGAGTGGTCTATGACCATGGCCCCTTGCACGTTTTCAAGAGATCATGCGGATGTGTGTAATTCATATGTCAGAATACTAGGTATTGCAGAGTGGCTGTATATCATGTGTCATGTAGGTGTTGTTTATAAACAGCTGTTCAATATTCCATCACCAAGATTCACGTTCGGCTTTTGGCAACTAGTCCAGTGTTCATCCGTTTGAAGCACCTTCTATTGCCTTCTATGGTCTTTTCCAAACAGACGTGACTATGATGCTCTCCATAACACAACCACACCGTAGTGGGAACGGCTCTTTATCATTCACACATTCTACGCATGACCAAGGCAGTTACAGGTAGACCCAATGTATCCGCAAGATGGCGCGTGTAGCAAGAGAAGTGGAAACAAAAAGACGTGAAAGCTACCAACCGCGTTGATCCTGGGTGGGGTCCGAATTGTTGACCACTTGGCTGCTAGTGACGAGATCACGGATGTCGCAGCGGCTTCGCATGAACATGTCTCGCAACAACATCAACGTGCCACATTCATCTCAATCTCATCAATGTCTCAAAATCACAGTATAACCCACCACCGGGGCGATTATGGAGGCTCTCCATGTATGGGACATTGACTACGTTTTTCAGCGAGCAATTTACTAAGTGGTCGCCAGCAATGTATCCTATCCCTACTGGGCTCAGGCGCAGAACCCTTTCGTGTCCTTACCCCTCTTGCCGATGGACCACTATCGCCCACGATGAGCTTTCTCGCCACATACGTAACTCTCACGGTCTGAAATCCACCTCTAGGCTTCACTCAAGATCTACGACAAGAAAGGAGCCTCCTCGCACCAGCCCACACGAAGAGCACTATCATGCCGGAAACACAACTGCCAACGCTAGCGACTTCGACATCGCGCTCAAGAATCACTTGCTCAAAGCCATCCAGGAAATGAACCAGGAGCATGCCGCCAAGGGCGAAGCATGGGATGCTATTCGTCGCACATGGGTGCCAATAAGACAGGTTGTGAGGCAGCCGTCTCGTCCTTCACACGGTGGCATCAACAATACTTTCATCAAAGGACACTCTTCCGCGCAGCTGGGGGTTCAGGAAGTGCCCCACTCCTCGATGAGTCATTGTCTGACTGCCTTGTTGTTGCAAGAAGATACGATCCCAGTACAGGATCCACATGAAGGTTTTGATGAGGAGAAGAGCTGATTGACCATGGTTCCTGCCCTCTGAAACCCAGATGTAAGTGTTATCCACTCTCAAAAAGTACGGCTAGAGCTTATGACTGTAGCAGAAATGTCCATAGCGTTTGGGTAATACCCTCTCATATTCACCGTTATCTCCACAGTGCTGCACGCATGATACAGCGGTTATAGAAACCATGGCTGATTCATTCTAAGGGGGTCGACCTGGGGAAAACATGGATTATCTATTTGCGATAACGACTGATGTTTCTTGGTACGTTTGATCCTTCAGACAGATGCAAAAGCAAAACTGATATTATGTAGTTGCGGAAACCAATGTTGTGTCCCTAATCGGACTATTGTCATCCCTGTGTCCTGAGACTCACGAACATAATTGCCAACAGAGTTTATCTATCACATGTTGCAGGCAGGAGCCCGAGAAGAACTCCGTTGCTCAGAGGGTTGATCTGACCCTCTAGCGCTCTCACATTGCCACAACCTTGTGGTAAAAACAGTTAAATTGGATAGTGATGGATCGGGCAATTTGAAAATTCACGATATGGCACAAGAAGAAGTCATGCAAAGTTTTTCAATCTTCATTATCGAAAGATACCCAATAAATTACACTAACTCCAAAGCAGCCCTATCAAATGAGAGACTATGAGCCCGAAAAGCAATTCAGTCTATCTCAGCCACCCAAATCTGTGCGTATCAGATTTACATATCAAGCCACTCCCCAAAATCAACATCACCACCTTCTCCGTCTCCCTCACCCTCGGCAAAGCCAGGAAGTCCAGCGTGTTGAATGTCAAAACCAAAAGTCAACACATCATGAATAGCTCTATCTCTTACGTTTTGCGCCGCGAGAACTGCATTCTTGAATTGCAGGAAATGGAATTGATCATCGGGAGTGCCTAAAGAATCAGGCATACCACTGCGCATGGCGGCGAAGTCATCGTCGGGGATACGGTGGATGCGGCGGAGCTCGCCGACTGTGTTTTGGAACTCGTGGTTTGCTGCTGCGATTAGCTCATCCTGAGTCAGTGGGTGTTGTACGGGTGCTTGGGGTCGGATAGGAGCAGAGGTGGAAGGAGCAAAGGCTGGGCGCGCAGGAAGTGGCTGTTGAGCATGTGTTGCAGGGTGAATGGGAGCAGGGACAGAAGGAGCAAAAGCCGGACGAGGCGGAAGTGCTTGTTGTTGAGCTGCTGGGATTAGAGTGGAAGGAGGAGCATGATGAGTAGACTCCAGAGGGGGCGGCAGCGGCTGTTGCGAAGGTGCCGGGTATGGTTGAGGAGCGGGCCACAAGTGAGGAACAGCCAGAGCGGGCGAAGCTGGCTGATTGTGCAGACGGGTGAACTGGCTGGGAGTGAGCTCAGGGTGTTGAAACACCCATGGAATCTGGCTAGTCATCGGTCTTCCAAAGCTCGTGGGAGGGATCGATGAGGGAGAGTAAGTTCGACCTTCAGATTGTGGTGGCTCGACTCTGGGCAGAGGAGCTCGTGAATTAGGAACTGTCTCTCGATCACCAGATTGTGTTGGTCCGCCACGATTAACTGCTCGTTGAGCATTTAATTGCCTAGGTGGGTAAGGAGAGAATCTGGTACGATTAGCGGGGACGGTCTTTCGACCATGAGGGCGGTCAGGATCGAAGACGGTCCTGAGCGACTCATTCACCGTCCTGCGGGGCGCCTGTGAAGTAAGAGTCGAAGGCACACTTGCCGGAGCAGGACCAGAAGTGATAGAGAAGGCGTTAGTGGTAGGTAGAAGATTACCAGAACTAGCAGCCGGAGGCTGAGCTGTTGGGGGAGGAACAACGGACTGCTGCGCAATATTGATTGTCCTGTTTTGAGCTCGAGTCTGAGAACGAGTCAAGACACCAGGTCTTGCTATCTGTTGTGGAGCAGTGTTAGTAGGTAGTCTTGTTGGCAACGTAGTGATATTGCTCGGACCAGAGATAGAGGTAGCGGGAAGAGCTAGAGCAGGGGCAGAAGTGGTGGGAAGAGAAGGAGCAGGGACAGGAGGAGTAGGAAGGGGGTAACCTTTTCCAGAATCGATCCAGACATATATCTCTTGCTCGCGCTCAGTATGCTCCCTGTGAATATGAGCCTTGAGAGTGTCGTTCGAAGTGAACTTGAGTTTAGGACAAATCGGACATGGTATATTGGGGTTCTTGACGTGACTCCCAGCGTGTTTGACCATGTCAACGAGGCGAGTAAATGTGTCGCCACAGTATGGGCAAACGTGGCTGTTAGCGTTCATTCTGATATTCTCGTTGCTCTGTTGAGCTTCTAAATCAGAAAAAGAAAAGTGTAAGTAAACAGGAGCTGAGAATATTTATAACCATATCGGCAGACTAGTTTCTTTGAAACAATGCCATTGTGTTTCTAGCATGGTAGAAAATGTTTTTGGTGTTATATCAGGACGCCAGGAGTTTGTCTCCTTTGTTAGTCTACGCACAATTACACAGTATGAACAATGGACAAAGCGCGCAACGCCTTGCCTTGATGTTCTTTGTGAAGAGCAGTTTGTCGACTTTGACCTTTCGGAGTGTCGATGACCCACGCCTCTCTGTCCTTTGAAGGCGATTTTGAGATTGACGCACTGCCTGTAGAACATTGGATTAGGTTATATATATAGGGTAGACTTTGGGTAATGGATCAAGTGCAAGCCCAAGAGCAGTGGCTGTAAGTACAGGCTTCGATACCGCATGAATCTGTTCAACGTGTTCATCAATCTCACGTGTCAGGCTTTCGTGTATATAGGTGCCTGTATTCTGGGTGACCTCCCTTCTGCTCTTTGCTCCTCTGTCTTCCGCAGGTTCTCACATCCGCCAAGTTTACAAACTCTACCCCTTCTTCGATCCTAGAACTATCGTTATGTCGAGTCAACCTCCAAACCTTGCGCAATCCGCTTCAGCTTCAGCTCCGCCAAATTCGAAGGCATTCCGCTGCCCAGAGTGCCAGCGTCTATTCACACGCAAGAACGCCTTGAAAAATCACATGGGCACCCACGGCGAGAAACCTTGGTTCTGTCCACTGTCGCCCACTCGAGGTTACTCTTCCAGACAAACACTCATGGACCACGTACGCATCAAACATAAGCAGACGAAGGCTGAATTGGTTGAGAGTATAAACCGCGGTGAAGCGATGAGAGGTCAACTGGAGCGTGTCGTGCATGAAAATGTGGACTTCAATTTCCAGCACCCATTTCATCCTGTCAATGGCCTTTACCTACATATTCATACTAAAGCTCATGTATTTGATCGACAGACCACCGAACTATCGAGGATCCCCTCTGAAAACGATGCTTCTTTCCAACAACCCTATCTAGGATACGACATGAGAGACGTCGCTGC
Organism: Dothideomycetes sp. NU200; assembly: GCA_027943355.1. Lineage (NCBI taxonomy): Eukaryota > Fungi > Ascomycota > Dothideomycetes > Dothideomycetes sp. NU200. Next base: position 340,718 of record BSCJ01000019.1, on the reverse strand, counting down.
CAGACTCACTCCTCGTGAGCAGGTGACTTGGTACGAAAGTCGTCACACCCAGCAAGTTTCGGTGGTACAGCCTCAGACAGATCCAATCCAGGCCACTGCGGAGCCTCAGCCACGTCACTTCTCCACCTTTCCCACTATCGCTAACCAGGCAGGCACACCTTCCGAGGCTCACGCTCGCGAGGCTAGAGTCTACCACGAGAGACGTGTTGGCGAGCTGCTTCGGAACTACCGTTACCAAGCTAGGACGCCATATCCAATGCCACCTGATAACCACTTGCAACAAAGGGACGCCAGAAGTCAGCTTCAGACGCAGATCAAATGCGCTGAGCAAGATTTGAAGGATATGTTGAACGACGCTGATATCATGCGTATTGGTGAGATGTACAACCTTCGCCAGCAAGAGTAGATCAATATGGAGAACATAGCGTTCTTGATGAACGCAGGACGTTCAGATCGCTTGCGAGAACAGACGTAAATGACTTCACGTTTCTAATTCTCCCTGTCCAGAACAGGGTCCAAGATTGATGACTGAAAAGACTCTGGTTGCCAATATACAGCCAAATCCCACAAATATACAGTTTGAAGTATGATGTCCAACGTATCGAATATCTTGATCACACAGTAGCTACACGTGACCACAGTAAGAACCGCGTTCAATGCCATCTCGTCTCTTCCTCACAATCTCCGGACCACGCCGGAAATGTGCTGGCACTGTGTTTCATGAAGCACACCGTTCTCTCTTTCACTTTCCATCTGCGTGATACATTGTCTCCTTGTTGCGAGTTGGTCAATCTCCAAGACCACCTTCACAATCACATGGCTATGTCCATTTCAATAGCGCCATGAGTATGACAGTAAGAAGTTGATTACAACCCTACCTCGTTCTCTCCACCCTCCCATATACCACAAATGCTAACAACAACCTGCGAAGAGTTTAACAATACGAACAAGAACTATCTTGTAGCCAGCTTTGAACACACATTTGACCAGCGCGACCCTAGACCTCGCACATCGAAATATCCGAAGATCTTGACTCTTCCCCTAGTGTCTTCCCCAACCACCGAGACACAAACAAGATTAGCATGGCCTCACGCCCTCACTCAACAGAATCAGCATCACTTTTGTATTCGAGTCCTACTCAAAGTGCCATCAATTCACCAGTCGACTCTTCCGACTTGATTCCCACCACCGAGTCCACACCTTCCTCCCTTCCGCGCAAATCAGCCAATCGCAAGAAGAAAACCCACATCTGTCCCCACTGCGGACGGATCTGCAGCAGAAAGAGTGTTCTCGACAATCACATTGCCACACACGTGGCAAAAGGCCAATGGCCGTGTCCCGACTGTCCACTTCGCAAGTTCTCTTCCCGGCATGGCTTGCTGGACCACTTCAGGAAATCACACAGTCACACCGAAAGGAGCAGGTTGGAAAGAGAAGCCGATCAACGTCATCAGTATGCGCAGCAGCAGAAGCTGGCTGCTAAGAACGACATTATGCAGCAGCAAGGGTACCAAGAAAGCCATACGGGCGGTAAACGAAAGCCGGGTGAGGCGAGACGAGCTCCTGTCATGCTCAAGCTGAGGAAGTCTTCCTTGTCTGGCGTTAGGAACAGCGTCGCGGTGGATCAAAACTCCGTCAATCCAGCACCTGAATATTTCGCTGCCACGCCCGAACCACCACAGGAAGATTTTGGTATGCGCACGAATGCTACGGCCAGCTTTTCGTATGACCCGCCGATCACTGTCGCTCAGAGATGGGAGGGCTACGAGCGTTTGCTAGCTGGGAGCTGGGATGACCCGCTCTTTCCATCTTTTGATGAGTACAACCATCTCCGTCCTCGCTTTCATAGCACAGAGAGCTGACATACTCTCTAATCAGGTCATGAGTACAAGGGGCAAAAGTAAGCACGAGGTCAAGTCATGGTAGTGTGTCAGCGGTATTGATACCTGGACATCTTCGATTGTCAGAGCTATGGCAGAAGCCTCGGAGATTCGCTTCACCACAATTCAACGTCCAAACTCGATCATATTCTGCAGGGGGCACAGCGCGGATGTGGTAAAAACGGACAAAGGACGCAATCAAAACCTTCCATCAGAGGGACACGCCAATGTGATCTGCATACTGAAAGAAATTATTTGGTCATTTCTGATGTGCGCGGTCTCGAGATCTGAGCACAGAGCCCATAAGTGCTTTGACTCTGTTGCCAAGCCTGTCACTGTATTAGCAAGCTTTGTCAAGAGATGAGACAACACAACAAACGTACCGTCTTGCATCCTTCAGTTCCTGTTCATAAGTCTCATGATCAGCCGGTGGCTCTCTGGTCATCGTAGAAGCAGGCGGGGAAGGACTTTCCGCTTTCGTATCCCTGAACAGCGTCTCTCCTGGTCGTAGTGATCGAACCCCATATCTAAATCCATGATATCGCAACGGCTTGAAAGCTTGTATTCCACTCGCCTTCACCTTCTTTCGCCAGAAGTCTTCAGTGAAAAATTAATGCATGTACCTCATGGGCACGGCGTAGTACACGGCTGATGTCCTACCATACTGCGCTGGTGAGCCCATGGGTGAATATGCCCCACTAACATCTATACCTCCTGGGAACCGCACCAGCTGTAAACCATATGGCGCAGAAAGATACGCGGTTTGATCCTGGTCTCTGTAGTCTTTGGTGTTACAGCTCATGACCCCATCAAAGAGGACTTGTTCGGTGGCATAGCCCAGCTCCGGGATGTAAGAATCGCGATACAACGGTTCAGGCGGAAAGGTGGTGACGACAGCATTGGCTCGCCATTCTTTGCTTGCGTAAAACAAGGCGTGGGAGATCTCGTGAACGAACACACTGGCGAGGAAAAAGTGCATTCGGTGGAAGTGGGCTTGCCGGTCGTAGCCTTTGACGCGGTCAAGTGTGTACATCTTCGCGTCTTGATCCATTAAGAGCTCGCTTTACCATTCAATGTTGACATTTATGATGGTGGGAAAAGTCGTCCTAAGGAAGCACGTTAGTTTGCTATGAGCAATCAACGCAGGATACCGCTACGATCGACTGACTGCGGAACTAGACCGAATCTGGTGTGCGCGCGCCCCCGTAGGTCGGGCTCGGTTTCCATAAGTGTGCCTTTGTCACATTCTTTAAATCTAAATTTTAAGCAATGCTGCAACTCCGCAACCTGTCTCCACGTTTCATGACTGCTCGGGTCTCCATGTTGTCCATCTCTTTCCTTGAAGCTATACACTGTATCTCTCGGCTGGAAGGTATTGGGCCACTCGGTCACTTGAGTCCAGAGATGTCTCGCCAGAATCCCTGCGAGAAACGGTTGTAGTGATGGTTCGCTGAGGATACCTGATGCAATCTTCAGCGCGGGGCTCAACACGTCATACGATTTATTGCCGAATGGAACCTCAACTTGAAGATCTACTCGCGGATCACCAAAAGGGCCCACGAAGAAGTTGTCCCTGCGGAAAATGGGATGTATAGGCATCGTTTCGAGACTTGGGAAGGCCGGCAGCTGTTCACCAATATAGTGAATGTATCCATGCTTTTCCAGGGCGTCAAGGCCGAAGGCCTGTACTATTGCGTCCGTGTGGCATTCAGGGCGTGGAAGAGGCTTATTTCGGTCAAATAATCTGCGTCTCTTTGAGTATTTTTTGCCACCTTCGTTATCTTCGTTTGCTCTACGCCTTTTACTGGCAAGTGGCCATGCTCCCGGAGGTCTTCTGTTGAGATCCTCTTCACTCATGATGCTTTGCGTAAAATGTCAAGCTTATGAGGACCATATGTGCCAATATACCGATTTGCCCTTTGATGGCTACCTTTTTCTTTGTGGGCATTCTTGCCAACCACATCCGGACGCTCAAAAAGGTTGCCTGGGTCGAACAAAGTCGACGAACAGCAGAAGCGTGTCAAAGTGATATTGTGTTGCATAGGAACAATACCCAAGAAAATAACAAAACATACAGCAGCTGGGATTCCCACGTGGTCACCCACCGTAGTACTAATCAGCCGGTCAACTGCTTAAATCTGGCAGAGCGAACGGGATGCCTTGCTTTCAGCTGCCTATGGCCGTATGTGCTGGGAACATTGAGACATTACAAACATGAAGCACCCCGCGCATTTTCACATATGTGTTTTGCCTCCAGGCTGACATGAACCTCTAACTGTGCCCACATCAAGTTGTCTACGAGTTCGGTATCATCTGCCTCATACTATCGTCTCGTACCCACGATCATAGACTCAACTCATGGCGACTGTGCCAAGGCCGACGAGAACATCCCGAATACATTATTCAGCTTGTCGTGAAATTCCAGCACCGAGCCACCAGCTGACGTACATACGATGCCAACTCGTCCACCCGCTTGTGTAACGATCAGTCCTCTGGAGCAGACGGACTTGCTGAGGTAGCTTAGTCACGGACTGCTGTCATCACCGGATCTTTGGATGGTTCAAGGGCTGGTAATAGTTCCTGTGCTGGTGACATGTTGCTCATTTCAGCGACACGTTGAGACTTAGTCGTTATTGCCGGTGCCGACGCAGCAGAGAAGTCTATGACGGAGCCAGACCATTTCCTACAACCAGATCGAAGCACAAAAGAAGACTTGGTCTGCGTTATCGCTGGTGATGGATCATGTCGTTAGCCTGCGAGAAGTCGCGCTCACAAAGGAGCCACTGCAGGATGACATCGTCACAATTAAAGTCCTCCTGAATTTTCCGCACAGACTGTATCTCACTCCATTTACCAGACATAGAAGTTAAGAAATCATGAATTTGCTCAAAGCTGTTTTTACTCACATGAAGGTTGCGCATCCGAAATAGGAAGTATTGAATTCGAACACCACCCACACGACTATCCTTGATCAACAACAACCTCACTGCAGCAATCAGCGTCATCTTCACTCACTCTGTCATCTCGAAAGAGAACTCAAGTCGAGCATCATCTTAGATTATGGGACTCGAAGATACACACAGATGATACACTGTCAACAGTTTCAAGCACGGAATATTCCTTTGGACTGAAGAAGTGTCTCTAGCACCCGGATTTGATCGTCTGGGAAGGCTGGACTCTGTTTGAGGTATGCTTCTCCATCACTGTGCAAACCAAGCACGTAGTCCAGGTCTGCGCCATGCTCCACCAGAAGGGGAATCAATTCGCAACGAGCATCGGTCACCGCGCTGCTAAGTGGTGTAGAGCCCGAATCCGTGGTACTGTTGACGTCGACCATGCCAGTGCGGAGAAGTGTTTTGGCTGCTCCATAGTGTGGCTTTCTCATGACAATGGCTTGAAGAGGTGTGCAAAAGTCGTCCTTGAGATCCACGCCTTCTGGGTTGAAAGGATCGAACTTCTTCGCCTCACGCTTCGAGCGAGGACTATCCAGCACGTCGCCAGGGGCATCGTCACGTAGCAGAGACGTCATATGCAAGTACGCGATCAGTTCCTGGCCATCTTCTTCGCTTTCGAATCCTTCAAAGCGTTCTGTCGGAACCAATTGGATGTCACCTAAGTCTGCGAGCTCCAAGTATCTGACGCACAAGTAGGCCATGTTCAAGTTCAGCTCATTGAAACGTCCTGGGCCGCTCGTTGTGTCTGATCGATCGTCCTGCGGGCTCCAATCTGCTGGCCTCCTTTGAAGTAGAAGATCTTTGAGAGATTGGTGGAAAAGTCTTACAATGGGCCCTCCAGTACTAGCTCATATGGTCACAAAAAGGCTGAGAATGTCAACGACAAGCTTTCCCCGGTCCGAGTCAATCTTAGAGAGGCTCGTCTGCTGGTCCTCGATGCTCAAAGTCGCTGCAGAAGCAAGCTCTCGAACACTCAAAGGTCGAGCAGAGACGGCCACTCGTCAATCAGTAACAGGGTGTTTGGCATATCTCTCTTCTGTGACACCGATCTGTGGTACAATCTCCCATATAGTTCTGGCCATTCCGACCCTGATAATCCGTACGAAACACTGTCAAGAGCACTAAGAATCTGTTCGTCGGAATGTCTGTTGAATATGTCCGTCGTTGATGAAAGTCTCGAGGTACTTGACAGTCACCTTGATCCAGTTGGCGCAACCTTGAGCTCTGCTCGACAAGTGATCGGCGAGCTGGCCGTGAAGGCGAGCAACCTTGCTCAGGTCATGTTTGACCATGAACATGGCGATGGATCGATCACGTATTCTTGACGGCTCGATATTCAGCCGCATTGCATGTTCTGGAAGCTGTACCATTGTCGTATTGTTTGTCCGAGCTGTAATGAACGTTTTGATCGCGGGCCTCAGGATACACAAGTCGTCCAAGAACTGCACGATACTGATTGCAGCTTGACGTTCGCATTCATCGATTGCGTCCACCACGAGAAAGATCTGGCCCTCTGTGCGGAGAAAGATATCAACGCAGAGCTGTCGCAAATTTTTGTCAGACCGTGTCGATTTGTACTCGTCCCAATCCACGAGCTGCTCGATCAGTTCTGGTCTGGCGGTAAACATCTGTAAGAGTATACTCTGATAGACACTCTCTATCTTGTTCCGCTCACCATCGTCCTTGCAGAAGTAAAACAAAACTGTGATTTCCTCCTCTTTGAGACGGTCAATCACGTATGAAACGAGTGTGGTTTTTCCACTTCCAACGAGTCCGAACAAGGCAAGAAGATGGTTCCTTGTATTTATAATCGAGGGAGACTTCCACCTTTGGAAAGTTGAATCGTCCTGGATCCAGCCACAGGCTGTGTCATCACGGGCATGGAGTGCGTTAAGATACTCATGCTCCTTTTCGTTGTTGACGTCAAGAAGCTCACGCACTATATATTGTTAGGCATGAAGCACAATGTTTGCGCATATGAAATCTTGGCTACTTACGTATTATTTTGGCATGCGATCTGAAGACTTTGTGGGCTTCCTTGCATGTGTGATTATTGATATGGGTCGCCAAATTCCTGGTGTGCTCGTCAAATGACAAGCATATTTCATCGAGGTAAGAGTGTGAGGTCAATAGAAAAAGGTTACGCTTAATCTGATGATCAGATTCTATAGCGTGGTCAACGAAGAAGCATAAGTCGAGAAGGTCCTTGTAGACAAGTACGAGCGCCTGTTCAGGAATCCAGTCAATATCGTTCCAAGTGTAATTATTATTCCAGGTACTGACATGTTGAATGACGGGGCTGGTAGCTTGTTCTCGTAAATCGCATTCTAGAACCGCAGGGACTCTTTCAAGTATACGACGCATGCGAAAATGGAGATTTTGTTGAGCGCTTTGAACATCGATTAGGAACTTTAGCAAGGACGTCAGATCGAGCTCGGCATAGCGGCAGAATGAGGTCTTGTGCTTGCGCTTACCGTAGTGACTGTTTTGATAAGTCCAAAAGCGAGAGCCACAGGAGTCTGAAAATCGGCCGCTGGCGAGGCCGTATTCATAAAGAAGTTCAGAATCTTCAAAGCTTTGTATACTCCATCCGATCCCTGAAAGTCTCTTCCATCTACATGGGCCTTTTCCAAATTCCACATCTTATGCATTAATTCGCTCGGGTCCTTGTAATTGTGACCGGAAAGACAAAAGAGGCGTTCCTTTTGCTCGTCGCTCAATAGACTGCAAGCTTCATGGAAAGCAGTGCCGCGGCCTTTGGCAGCCCCTTCATCGATTTTGACACCATTCAGCGGAGCTGTAAAGTCCTCATGGGAGTGGACATCGGGAAATATCGTCTGGACTTCTTCATGGCGCGGTATGGAGGGCCTGTCGAAAGCGTCCTATTGTCATCCAATGTATATATCAGTATGTATAATGTAACAGTGAAGGCAGAGGTAACAGTGAACATGAATGTAACAGTGAAGGTAAATCTTGTACACGTGCTGATACTCACTGTTGTGGTATGGAGATTCGTATTCGTGCTCAGGTGGACGTCGATTGGGAAGCTGGCGTAAGGGTTTGCCCTACCGTCTACGTGGTTGTGTTGCCCAGCGCCGAAGCACTTCATGATCAATGCTCGTAGCTATACAAGTTTGACCGAGTGACCCTTGTGGACCATTGTCGTCACACCAATGAACTGTTCTGCAACGCACCATATGTTGACAATCCAGTTGTATCATGATCGATATCCATACACTCGGGACAGCACATTCAAGGGAAGTTGCGAAACGGCTTGAACGTGCTTATGGCATATAAAGGATGGGAAACACGCAAAGACACCTAAACTGCTTTTAAACTAGTTGTAAGGGCTGTTGGCGTGAGGAGAAAGCGCTTATTTGTTGCCCCCCAAAAATGATACAGGTGTAGGAATACAATTGAGGTGTAGATGTCTATATTTGCATGCCGTACAGTGCAACATTGGTGTCACAAGTCCTTGGAGACCAAGATTTCTCATCGCATAGTTGGCTCGTCAAATTGCGGTCTCTGATGTGAAGTGCACTACTATGGGATCCACCTAGTCTTCTTTGTTGATTCTCTCGTCCATGAGTCGTCGCAACATTTTGACCCGGTCCTGTCTTGAAGCTCTCAGGATATCGACTGCCCTTTGCTACAAATTCACATGAATGTTCGGGAAGCAGCACATCAGACAGCAATTGAGAGCTTCTTAACAATGTAGCCATGGCGATGGAAGCCTTCACCATCGCGCACTTCGTCCACCTGAGTCCACCATATGTCATTGTCTTCTAGGATCTGGCTAATTTCGTGGGTGGGCCTGGTTGTAACAAAGAGGAATACGCCGAGCGGCAGAGTTTAAGAAGAAGTGGAATTGCAGGAAAATCGCAGTCATTGGTCGGCATAGTGAATCATCACCAAAAAAGTCCAGTATCGCACCTACAGCATGATTGATTGGGAGTTTTGGCTATGACGGCATTTGAGGCGTCTACGTCCTGGAACGTGTATAAGGAAGGTATCTTGAGTCAAGCAAAAGTACATCTAAAACTGAAATTGGATGGTTTTGGGTCATGTAATCATTATTGCCATCTCGACTGGCCTTTTCAGTCTGATCGTTTCAAAAAGGTTTGCTCTCCACAAGTTCGAAAGTAGTCAGTCACTTTGAAGTGTTCTGCTCTCGCTCATATTCCATTAAGGCCTAGCGGGAACGAAAGAATAGCAACAAGCCGCACCGAATAGAAGAACTAATCTACAACATCAGGGCAGCGCCAGCGCCCATACCTAGCATGACGACAGCAGCAGAGAAGAAAACACTCCACTGAACAGGAGGTACTACCAAACCAGCAGCGACACCTTTACTGCTAGAGCTCGCAGCAGCTGTGCCACTTGCAGAAGAGGCACGACCGCTCGAAGCAGATCCTGATCCTGAGCCAGCGGTTTGGCTGACACGACCAGAGTCGGGAATGGCATCTGTACCAGTCGCTGTGCCAACCGCTGGGGTGGTCGTTACGACACTGAATCTAGCTGTGGCGGAAACGGCTGGAGCAATAGTGCCTGAATTGGTAGGAGCTGTGGAAACGCTCGAGCTACCGACAGCGCTGGCGATTCCGTCGGCGCCCGCTTGAACAACTTTGATGTTGCTGCCTGAGCCGGACGATGTCGGATCGGTGGATGTGTTGGTCTTGGCTTGAGCGATGGAAACTTGTCCGTTGTCAAGATCGAAAACAACATACATAGATCTCAAGATTGCGTCACCAAGAGTGAGGAAAGGTTGGTCCGTGGTAGCCTGACCAGGCGACAGCATGAAAGTGCAGAGAGGTTCGCCCGAGGAGGTAGTATTTTGTTCGTTGGTAGAAGCATCGTACACTGGCACAATGAGCTCGGAGACCGGGACTGTGATCTGGGCGGCACCACCAAAGGTGAGGGTAAGGCTGATATTGTCGGAGGCGGCGCTGCAAGGGAGATTGCCGTATTGGTCCAAATTAGGCAGAAGCCTGGCTACTTCATTGTAGACTGAGGTCGGGACTGTCCATGCGGCTGAGCCAGTATCGAGAAGGACAGGAAGAGAGCCGGACGATCCATCGGCCTCACCACCTGAGAAAAAGTGTGTGGTCTTGCCGCTGGAAGTGGCAGATAGGGCAGTCACAGCGACGACAAACTCATACACAATGTATTCAGTACCCTGTGTGGTAGAGACGGGGACGGGGAGCAGGTTCAGGGTGACCAGATCGCCTGTATACTTGGATGTGTCGATCCCGCCGAAGAGTATTGTGCCGGAAGCATCACCTGGAGCTTGATTAGTATCGGATGGCAATACACGATAACGATTGACCAACCAATGTCGTTCAGGAAGACGCTGTACAGCCTCGAGTTGATGACACCTGCGTCGCGCAACACCTCGGGCATGTTTGCGTACTGCACCTGACTGGCCTCATTGAGCGAGTATCCTATGCCCATCAAGCCGACAGCGAAGCCAGTCGTGCTGTTGACCGTACTGGCAACTCCAAATTGTACATTGCTTATTGCGACATCTCCAATCTGGACGACATCTGTGCCAAAATCTCCTGATGCTGATGAACCGTCGCCAAAAGCAGTGTCGAAGCCATTGGGAATGGTGACTTTGAAGGTCGACGAGTTGTGGCTGTCGAACGAGCCGCCTCGACACGAGTATGGACCATCGTTCTCGCAGGCAGAGGCCGACGAGGCGTCAAGATAAGTATCACTGCTGCCAGTGTCGAGGATGACGGTCTGGACTTGACCAGGGGTACCTACGCTGACTGAACGAGGTTAGCGACATGTTATCAGGCGTGGGCGAAGCAGGCTGATGGTTCTTACTGTTGGTGTAGTATGCGCCTCCAAGACTCCATGGCAGCACATCGTAGACTGACTCCTCGACAGTGCCAGCCGTGTCCTGTCGTTTCCAGAGGACGCCACGGGCAATGTTGGACTGTTGGCCGGATGCATCGCGCTTGGAGAGCGGAAACTCGAGTGTGCCGGATGCAGCAGCGGCACCAGCGAATGCAAGGCACGCCGAGATGTTGCGCTTCATTGGGATGGGAGGTACTGCTGGCAGGGAAAGGGAAGCGAGGGAGAGATGATAGAAAAGTGAGGTAGGGGAATGTGTCCTCAAAGAGGCGGACAGGAGATACTTGATCTTGGGCGGCTATAGGTACCTGATAAAGCATTTCACATGTAGGACATGACAAGCTAGCTACCTCCTAGCTAGCGGGCGGTGCACAAGCAGGATTCTGGCTAGATCCAAGGCCTCCAACAGAGAGAGAAGGTCCCTCATGCGCCATCGCCAGGGGCACGACTTCTGAAACCTTGTTTCTCGTGTTCTGCTTGTCCAGCCTGCCTGAGAACGACATGATTGTGCTGTGCTGAGCCTCCCAACTTGGCTCAAACCTGCCACCGCCCCAAAGCAGCCATAGACAGAGAGACGGCCGACCGGATGATTCACCTCTCGCGCAGGCTGTCCGATTTAGCCAAATCGAAATGAGCAGCTCGTGTTCGCCTGCTTGCGGAACACGATCCGTAGCGGTTTTAACGCAAAACAAGCAAGTCAAGGCTGTTCGAACCAGGAACACCTCCGCAATATGGAGATGTGAGAGCCAAGCTTTAACCGCCGACGATCCAAGCTTTGATTTACGCAATGTGTGGGTTTCATTTAGAGTCAAAGCTCCTTATTGACTTTCCACCATTGTCCATCCGCACGCATATGCCCGAAAGCAATCGCTTTTGGCTGACAACAACGCTTGTCTGGCTGCATATCACACATCCATACCAGATATACACGTCAAGCTTATTCTCTGATTCTCTGTCTTACCAAAGTCGCCATGAAGCTTGGAGAGTGCAGTCAACCCGATACTCTTCAACACGGAAAGATCCTTGCCACAACGCGTCGATCATTTGTTCCAGCTTGCGTTTGCTGCATTGTCGACCGATCAACTTTTGTGAAGGCGACGACATGGGTGTTCAAGCGAAGCCCACAATGTTTTTCATTCTCTTCATGACCTCCTCCCTCGTCTTTCTCGCTATTATCTTTACGGTATTTTTCACGTAAGCAAAGGACCTTGGCTGGCTGAACGGGCAATGAGCGGAACAACAGGCTGGAAACGCAAAGCTCGTAGTCCCGCGCCGCCTCCCGATGAAAGTGACTCGGAAGCAGAGACCATTATTCTTCCACAAAATGACACAAGACTGCATAAGAAGACGAGTCCAACAAAGAGGAAATTTCTCTCTCATATTGAGAGTAAGTTGGTTCCAGCTATCCCAAGCGAACAGCGCTGGTATTGATACGGGGTACAGTCAAAGTGCCGTCTACCACGTCTGGAATTCAGACTTCTCTTGCCGATCTTGTCTTGTCAGATGTACCCACCGCCTCAGCTTCAATTGGTTACACCTCACCGCGCACAAGAAGCGCTTCGACCAAGCAAGTGTACAAGCCAACATCAGAAGGCGAAGAGAATGTAAAAGTGAGCGCCGTTGCACAGATTCGTGCAAGATCACGTAATGGACGCTTTCGACGTGCAAGCAAGGCTCTTGTGACTCCGATACCAACCAAAATTGCCAGCGCTAGGGCCTCGAGCCCTAAAATCTGCTTGTACCACGTCAACGATGACAGGCCATCTTTCGATCGCCCGTCAATGCCCCGTTTCAGAACTCCAGTGGGAACATCAACAGAATGTCGTAAAGAGGCAGTCACGTCCTCCAAACCTACTGGACATGCTCAGTCGGTGATTAAGAAACTCCTCTCCGTGACCACGATTCGTGACAATATCTTCTACAATCTTGACCCAGTCTCCGTACACAATTTCAGCCGAGTATCCAAGCTCGTGTCCACCGCCCACTTGCCGAACAGATTCTGGAACATTGACGATGCTTTCAACACGTTCTTTGGTCATCGTGATCACGACTTTCGTCGTGTCCTCCTTTCATCTGCCGCATTGGTCACTGGGTCATTTGCTCTTGCATTCCTGTACAAAGCAACTAGCTTGAAAGTGCCGATGGACGTTTTTGTTCAAAGAGGGGAGCCTTGGGAAATCATCCTGGATAATCTCTGCAATCGCCAGAAATTCCAAGTTAGGTGCGGCGAGCAGGTATACCAAGAAAAGGCCAATATTCGAGGAGTACGTCTATGCTTAGTTCCATATGACAAGCGGCTAAATCTTAGCAGACCTATCATCTGACCAAAACAGACACGCCTGCTGTCCGAGTCTTCATCACCAATGTATCACCAGTCCAAGGCCTACTGACGTGCACAGCCAATTCATCTTTGATGAACATTATCACAGCCTATAAAATGTATTGCCTGTTTCCGCGCACGACTTTCAAAGAAGCCAAGCTTCATCGTTTCTGCATCGATACAGAAGTTGTCGTGAATGAATCGGCGTATCAGGCCTGGCACTGGCATGATAATGAACAAGCTACCACACCTCTATTAGAGAAGTATTATGCGTCTGACTTCAGAAGTACGCGAAGACTGGGAGATAAGCACACATGGATGATCACTTTTACTGACTGTGGAGTTGGTGGAAAGTCATCTGCTTATTCCGAAAGCGTGCCCGATGTTATCGAAAGGAATACGTTTTCCATGGTAGACGAGGTCATAATGAGTTGTCGCCAGTGTCGCCATGGATTAAGAGAACACCATCACCATCCTCTTCGCATCCAGACCACTATCATCAGCTCACCTGTACTTCGTCATGATTATGCTTGTGCTGAGAACTTCTGGCAAGCATCTTTGGGCCCTCGAGCAGCCTACGAGACCGCCTACCAGCTCGAGAATGCCATCACGCGCGGAAAATTGCGAAACAGTCTCACGGCCGATGAGCGTCATCTAGTGAAAGAGATTCTCCAGACAAAACTCACACGCTGGTCATGTGATAACATTTTGCAAAGATGGCATAATCTGGCATCGTCTCTTCATTTCCCTCAGGACTGGCTCTGCAAAGATCGAAGAATCATAGAATGGTACAATCTTTGGTGGATCGCAGACAACAGACAAGTAACAATTATCAAACCCGCTGTCTACCCTGTCAATTATGCCAAGCATCATTACGAGGAACGCCCTTCCGGCTGGCAGATCACAGCCCTCCCATTGAACAACGATCACTTGGTACGTATCGGTACCGCGCCAGCTTTGTTGGCTGTAATCATTGACACCGTGTGCAGGGCGAAAATCAACGTGCGTGGACTCCGTTGCCATATGCTTTTCCTGCTTCTCATTCACCCTCGCAAGCGTCGCAATTCCATCATGAGGTTGATGTTAGCAACAATCTATGGCGATGCAACGGCTCCACTGCATTCCCTGATCGCAGCATTCGAGTCAAACATGATTTCGATATAAGCCCCATCGATGACACTCCTGTCGTAAAAGAAGAGAATCCGCATAACTCCGAGTACTCAGCCTCAGGATCAACCATAACGTCGGAACACCCTTCTGTAATGTACAGAAGTGCTAGCGCTGTAGCTCGATTTCGACATCCGCTCTTCCACCACCCCACGATACTGAAAGACTTGTCAAATAGAGCGCCTCCCAACGAGTGTAGCACCGAGAGACGTGAACTGCTTCATGGAGAGCGGGAGAAAAACAGGAGTGTCCTACCACGACCACTTCCCGATCATATTTCGCGCGCTCATCCTGGAGATCTCTTCAGCGAACGTGACGGCGAGGGTGCGGCAGAGATGCCAGAATGTCGTGCAGGCTATCAGAGGGAGAAAGTATCTGGCAGGCGAGGTTGAGAGATGCGTGGTCACATTCGTTGGCTCAAAGCTCTACGTGGAAATTGTGACATTTCTCGCAGCGCCAACATGGTATCCTTAAGGCGGCGCGGATGAGGAACGTTGTTGACGAGACTGCGAAGTCGTCTGAGGATATCGTATCAGCTAGAAACCATAGATCTGACAACACAAGAATAGAGGGTCGAAGCTTTCTTGGTATCTATCCGCGTTGTGCTTCAATTCTGATTATAGTGCCTAGGAGTCAATCCCTTGTCTTTTGGGTTTACCTTAGATGTCCAGCATACAGCTAACGAAGGGATGTGTGGATGCCGCTTTCTTCCTGGGCTTTCTTACCAGCTTCTTGAGTGGTCGACTCTGTTTTAAGATGTACAAATCGTACGTCACGACTCAACCATAGTATTTGACCTGTGTCAATGCTATGGGACTTCTAAACTTCTAGGGACA
The DNA here is from genome assembly GCA_027943355.1 of Dothideomycetes sp. NU200. NCBI lineage: Eukaryota > Fungi > Ascomycota > Dothideomycetes > Dothideomycetes sp. NU200. Next base: position 325,702 of record BSCJ01000019.1, on the reverse strand, counting down.
GCAAACAAACAATATAGACGAAGCGACCAATGCAGGTATTCAGCTGTCCAATCGGCTCGCCCGCGTTGCTTCAGGAAAATGTTATTGGATCCAAGCTATCTGCTGTACACGAATTGATAAGGGGTATACATTAGCTGCTGATCTCTCCTTTGTAACCCTCAGATGTGGCCATCCCTTGTATTTTATCCGTATTGCATGATTGAGATAAGGTAGACCGAATTAATTTACTTCTTGGCATGAGCAGTCGCATTTGGTTCCTTCCGTTTCAGAGTTGGAATCTTTAAGCTTGCGGCGTCATTTCTCCACAACGACGCTGGTCGGAATTACCTCAAGGTGCCTTACATCAACCTCAACTATCGCACGACTGCCTCGTCCCCTGAGCTCACTTACTCCCGGCAGAATCATGATAGCAATTACATAACAACGATTTCGTGTGTTCCAAGATGGAATCGACCAATTCAGATGAACGCTCGGTCTGCTCTTCCTGCGAGCAGCGCGCTTGCAACGGAAGCACCGTCATTCAAGGCTCTCGTGCCCGACATCTCTGTCACGTCTGCCAATGGCATTCACCTGATTGCAGAAACCTTGTGCTACACTGGCAGCTGAGCTCGCATGCCTTGATATGCTCAGGCTGTGATGGTGCATTCACAGACACTGCTAGTCTTGAGGTCCACAAGATTAGCCAATATGCATGCAGGATATGCGGTCTGCATCACTTAGACTACAACACCTTTCATGCCCACATGGCAACACAGAAAGAATTGTGCACCGGTTGCGGATTGCAGTTCTGTACGATCGAGACTTTGAGAGCTCACTTGCAAACATTCAGGCACAGCCATCTCTGCTGGGGATGTTATAGTCAATTCCAGACTGGAGACGATCTGGCCGATCATCTTGGAGAACAAAGCGTCAGAGGTTGCGCGTTCTGTCATGTCCACATCCAAAACCTACAGGAAGCTGACATGACCTCGCATCTGGCTGTCAAGCATAAAGTGTGTCCCCAATGCTTCCTTAGGGCCCCGGATGCTGCTGCTTTCTACGACCATCTCGAGAGCACTGGCCATGCAACCATGTGCCAAGATGAACGTTGTCAGGCATTATTTGACAGCAAGCTGAAATTGATCGACCATCTCGCATCGGCCTTTGCTTGCCCGAGATGTCATACACATTTTCCAACCCTTTCTGAGCTTCTGGGGCATCAGCAAGATTCTGGACATATTGAAGTTGCAAGGGCAGTCGAAAGTCCAGCTCCCAGCCCAGATCGTGGAATCAGTCCTATTGAGCCTCAACCCCCTCGAAGAGTTTCTCATGTGAAGGTGGAGGACTTGGCTGTCCAGCCAGTTGTACCTATGACCTCAGCTTCATCTGCACTGATTGCGCAGTTTAATCGCGTGGAGCCAACGGTCTCCCTGCCGAAGCTGAAGTGCTTTGTGGATAAGTGCAGAGAGGAACACACTCTGGCTGAATACATTGAACATATACATGACAGCACAATCCATGACATGTTTGTGGTCAGCGATTTCCTGGAGATGGTTTCCCTGCTACCCGAACATCTCCAGATCATTCGTCAGCCGGTGCCGCCTCTTTTCGGGGAACCTTTAGCTGCATATGAGCAAAGACTGGGCTTAAACCCTAGCGTTTGCCCTCTTTGTCCTCTGTATTTTGACAGCCTTCGCGACCTCGTCTACCACATGGAAAGTCTGGCGCTTGGGGACGACAGCCACATGGAAAAGCTTGTAGCCATACTGGGGACTCTCAATGGTGATGGAAGCACGCACGTATGACCACATAATCTTGAAGGCATATGTCTGACCGAACAGTTTGCTAATCAGAGGACAGAACGAACCTTCCTTGTCAGTGCGTGAAGGAGTTGCTACTAGTGAGTTGAAATGCCCATGTGTCGGTTGTGACAAGACCAATTTACAGTTCAGCAATATCTGGCCTCATGTGCTCTCAAAGCATCACTGCTTGGAGGAGAAGACAAAACTGGTTCAGGCTTTATTCAACTTGCCATCAAATTTGAGAGTCCACATGCCAAACGCGTCCGTTCAGATGACGACCACATGTGGGGGCTCTATTGTTGATATCAGGCAACATCTCTCAGTGGACGCGGGCAACGAACCTGCTTTCTTCTGCTGTCCTTTCTGCAAGAAGAAGTTCCCTACTCTCAATTACCTGTTCCAACACTTTCAGACTGTAGCGATGAGAAAGGTATTTGATCATGACCATGTCGTGGCTGGAATTGTGAATCATTTAGGCTGGGAGCACCGCCCTATGGTCACTCAACCTGAATCATCAAATGCGAAGGACAATCTAGCAGGATCGACCAAGCCGTATCTCGACGCACTCGGTGTAAAAGCGCCTATAGCTACCAGAGCTCTCGAGTCGAGACATCGAAAGCGAAAAGCTCAGGATCGAGAAGTTTACAGAGCCAGCCAGGATCCTTTACTTCTTGTTCAAAGGAATCCACTACCCCGAACCGAACTGTCAATCAAGAATGAGGACTGCAAAGTCGAAGGACAGCTGACGCGACTGACTTATGAAGACACCGACATCTCCGACTGGGAGCCGAATGGATCAGACTATATCGACGAGGCAGTTCCAGCCTCAGAAGATCATGAAGAAAGTCTGAGGATGTCAGATGCAGATATCGTCGAGCCAGTTGTATCCGAGCGCAACAAGTGTCGATGCCCCCTTCATCATTGTCAGAAGAGTTTCAACATAGCTGAGCTTTGGCAGCACATAACCGCAAGGAAGCACAGGAAGGGCAAAGAAGGAAGACAGCTGATCAATTGCCTATCGAATCTCCCTGCAGATCTCCGTGTCTACAGCGGTCGACTGCACTTGAAAAAGGTAAAACGCCAGGCTACTGCAAAGAGAGCTGAAAGAGTCGTCGAATTCCTATGTCCTGTCTGTGGTATCATTTGCGACAGCCCTGATCAGGTGTTCAAGCACTGGAACGACGAAATTGTCGAACGTGGGGCCAGTCAGAGGCATATTGTGGTTTTCCATCATCTCAAGGCAAAACTTGGCCTGGTCTAGGTTCAAAAGTGTGTACATGCGTACTAGACTGATGGTCTGTCCACCGGGTACTGGTCCTGCACTCGTAGTGGGCATGAAAAGTTCACTACGATGGTTCAGGTCATAGTGTGCACGTAGTCCGACCTTAATTCCTGTCATAGTTGGTGAATCCAGGTTACAATTTGACTTTCTTCTTCCGTGCCTAAATTCACTTGTCTATTTCAATATGCGCCAAAGTGATCCGAATCGTCTGTTGAATTCGTGGAATTTCTTGGAGCCCCGACGTTATCCCGCCAGACTGAGTGTTCGACCATCAAGCGCAGCTCTCTTGAATCTATACTCTCGCATTGGACCGCTATTTCATTGAACTGCCGTGTTCATGCGAACGGACGATGGCCTCCCTATCCTTTGCGTTGCGACCTAATTGCGAAACATGCGATTCAGCTACTACTGATGGCGACCACTTCTCACACATTGCAAAGACCCGCCACATTTGCGCGGATGCTTCATGCGGGTGGCTAGCAGGTGACTGCAAGTCTTTGCTCGCGCACTATCACATCTCTGATCACCGTCTCGTTTGCAATGGTTGTGACGGCACATTCATCACATCAGAAAACCTCACCATCCACCTCTTCAACATGAATGCGTGCAGATATTGCAACCATCATTTCTCGTCTATGAAAGATCTTGCGGAACACTTGTCCGTTACCAAGTACTCTTGCGAAGGTTGTGGATACACGGCCTGCACATCAGAAGACGTTCATCAGCACTGGAAGAAGACAAGTCACCGCAATGGATGTCGTAGCTGCCACAAAGGCTTCGAATCGCAGAATGCGCTTTCCGCACACTTATCAGGTCTTCCTTCTGGCCCTGGCTGTGACATCTGTCAGACACATACGGCACAAAGCAATCTCGAAGACCACAGGTCGCGCGTTCATTGCATCTGCCCCACCTGTCTTATCACGGCTCCGACTTACACCGTTCTCCTCGAACATTGGAAGGTTTCTGAGCATCGCTTCGTCTGTAAGGGCTGTGACGAGATTCTTCCGACGGCAGAGGATCTGACACTTCACATTACCGATTCGCTGGCCTGCGAGAAGTGCCACACTCATCATAACAGCGTAGCTGCTCTTAGTTTCCACGTCGCGGTTGTTCATCCCAAGCTATCGTGCCAAGGATGCTGGACCCAACGTGACAACGAGACCGAACTTGAGCGACATTTGCGTATTGTATGGGCTTGCAAGGTTTGCCATCGTCATTGCCTCAATCCTGAAGCGTTACAGAAGGTGAGTCACTACGCATCCTCCTGAGCGAACTAACTGATTATTCTGACACTGGACAGCATTGTGCGGAGGTTGGCCACGAATCCTTTTGCAGAGGGTGCTATCTCTCCTTGGAAGATCACAAAGAACTAGCTCATCACGTCAATGAATTTATGGCGTGCCCGCTGTGCCATCAGCACTTCAACAAGAAAGAAGACTTGGACTTGGTATCACCTTGCCTTACTGTTGAGCATTTCCAAAGAAACTAATAGCACAATAGCATTTTAGCACGACTAACCATCCCAATGATAATGGGAGTGGCACACGAGATTCAGCTGGCTCGAAGGCTAGTAGAAAATCGACCGCAATCTTTTCTACCCAAGCACCAGAATTGCTTAACCAGGGATCTCCTGCTCCAGTGCGTTACAAGGCAGCATTCGATGCTCCCACATAAAATGCTAACATGATCATATCAGCGACCTCGCTCCATGCTTACGCCATCTGGCACTTTCTTCAATCCTTTCACGCCCGTCAACGAATCTAATCCTGGAAAACTTCCAAAAGAGAGCAGCTCTTCCAACAATCTTCCGCCAGTCAAGACACTCAGGTCACATGTGTTTGGTTCACCACAGGTCAAGCGAGGTCTGTTCGTTTTTCCTGCCTTGTCAACCCACCCTGCCCAAGAACCATCTGCCGATTCATTTAAAGTCGGACTTTCAGCCAATGACTCGCCTTCCATTCCATTCGGTGCAACCTCATCAGCCACGTGGGAGCGCAGCAACTTGTGTGAAGCTCGGTCGGGGGAAGTCCAGTGGCCTCCACACCATGATGAAGATTGCAAAGTTGCCTCGTGGGTCTCCAAACCTCAGCGTCAGCCTCTGGCAGAAGACGGAACACAGGCCTCAACTCCCGGACGTGCACTCACGGCCACGTCTCACAAGACTTCTGTCGCATCTAAATCCTTCGACTCGGATTCTGTGGCAAAAGACAAGCCGGGCCCGACTGTCAAGACTGCAGCGAAACCAGTAATCAAGCCTCAGTCGGGTGATCCCAAAGTCGAGGGTTCAGAGACCATTTCTGCGGCCACCGAGCGCACTCCCAAGGCTACATCTGGGAGTCTGGAATCCTCGTCAAAGGACGACTCATCCTGTGACAGTGAACTCAGCTCCGACTCTGATAACGAGACATCTAACACCACTGTCTTCCAGTGTTCCAAGTGCCACACTCAGTCATCCGCAGATATTGAGGAGATCAACAAGGTGTGCACAATCTGCCCTTTATCACATCATGCACTAATTTCTTTATAGCACTTTCTCACGCACCTTCCCGACTTTTTTGCGTGCATCCTGGAAGACTGCCCGGCCTCTCTGTCAGACTTCGGCGGATTGGTCCAGCACGTCGAGAGCGCTCATCCAGGCTATGGCCTCAGAAAACTCTATCGCAAATTGGCAAACTTGCGTGACGCTCTAGACTTCATGTTCGAGTGGGCACAAGACGTTTATACCGGGAGTGGAAGACCCGACATCAGCGACGAATCGGCATTCTTTTGTCTCTGCTGCGAACGTCGGTTCCGCACTTTCTCAGGTCTCATAAATCATCTCAAGGGCCAAGCTTGTGAGGATGGCTTGTTCAGCCCTCACATCTTCCCAGCAATCCGCGCGGTGAGCAAAGAGCGCATCTTCGCCAAATATAGTGTCCAGGACCGTGTCAAGAAGTCGGTCTGAGATCGGTCAAACGATTCCCGCGGGCCTCGAAGGGCAGGAAGACGGCATGACGATAGATAGTCAGTCGTAGCCAGCGTAGATGCTGAGGCATGGTTCAAGTGATTGTCCGCGGCCTCTACGGAACGTCGGTTGACAGCTGTTGAAAACACATTCTTTGGCTATCAGCTTTGGATGCTGAGCTGGCGTGAATACGAGTGACTGCTTGCGGAAGACACGAGACTTCTTTGTCGTTGCGAGTGTTGGATAAAATCACCGTTCTCCATGTCTTTCTTGCAGTCACCACTTCGATTTCCGTAAGAAACATTTGCTTAATTCAATCGTCTACCTTTCTCACCAGTATTCTGCTTGTCCAGTGCAAATAACGAATCAGATCCATCATGACAGACAGTATACCCGAAATTACCGTCAACGACGAGAAACACATCACCGAAGAAATCATCGACTCCATGAGCGACGACGAGAACAAGCCTGATCTGCCAAGAAGAAGCGAGGAGCGTCCAGCCGTGGCCCATGCGGTCAAGTTTCTCAAGCCCAATGAACCCCCCAAGATCGTAGAAGTGGTAAACAAACTCATGTCAAACATGAGCAGTAACGATAACAGTGAAGACGCTGGCCCGGGCATTGAGGATGCAAAAGAAAAGGAAGCCGAAGCTACTTCCGGCACCTCCCACCCCTCTCCAGACGACTGGGCTACAAAGACCAAAGAAGGAGAAATAGTCGAACACCTAGCCTTCAACAAACACTACCCCCCAAACTCCCCCATGCTAATCCGCTCCTACATTGGCAGCACTTTTGCCCTCACGGATCTGATCAAGCGCCTCTCCGGCGCCGACTATACCGAGGAATACCCCTTTGACCCGAACGGCAAAAATTTCATGAGCAGACTCTGCCGGCTGACAACGACACAGATGGCGTCGGGCGCGGAACTGGAGATGTTGGTTAGTGTGCTGAAGGAGGCGTGTGGGACTTTGTTGTTCATCGGGGAGAAGATGAGAATGGTTCGGGATGTGGACGATAGATTTTATTTGCATAAATGGGATGGGACGATCAAGGATGTTGACAGTAAGGACTTTCGGGATGCCAAGGAGTAGTTGCGGGAGGCAACGTAGTGCTATGGTAGGCGAGAATGATGAGGAAGGAAGGAGAATTTTGAGATGTACTTGTATTGGTGTTGGAGAAGCAATGTCCCTGCCATAGTATATCAATGAATTCCGCAATGAAAATATGATGGGTAGACGTGAACTCGGTAACTCTTTGACCTTTGTACGTGGTCAATGGCATTTCATGTCTTTCCAATGGCGAATCGTATGACTACGATGAGCAGCACGGAAGAGAATTAGGAAGGACAGTTTCTGCTGTGGCAGAAGCTGTATGATCAAAAAAGAATTGCCAAGACGACGAGAGGAGTCTCAACTCTTTGTGCTCGTCCGGATGCAGTTCACGCCTATAATCGCTGGTAGAGTATGAGAGCGCCTCACATTCCATAGTCAGGACGCATTTCTCACAGTACTGTCACCATGTACAGCAACTCATCATCTGGCCGGGAAGAGACAGCTCAGGGTGCTGAAATAAATCGCAATGCTGCAGTATTCAAGTAGTTGGCTTCGTCCTCCTTTGTGTACTCTGTTCGAGGCAAAGGCTCTGCACATGCCTCTCTGCTGTACTCGATCGTGACCCACAAGATGGAAAATATGACGGTTAACAACCGTCTTGTTATTACAACCACAATTCTATATGTAAAGTGGTCATTCAGGACGTGAAGTCATCCATAAACAAGCCACCAAAAGAAATCAGAGTTTCGCGTCTTCGCGCCGAACCCAGGCGAACCGTTGAACCCTGCACCGAGAAAACCCGCCCCATCTTTTTGACAGCGGGCGCGCCGGTTGTGAACCCTGATTGACTCAGCCCATAGTGCTTCCATACCTGACTTTTATAACACCCCAATCATGAAATAATACCAACATGGCGATATGTACCCACTGCTACAACCCACTGCCGTATCTGAAGATGTGACTGTATAAAACTACCCTACGAGTCTCGGCGACACCGGCCTCCCGGGAACATGAAACGGACCTAGCATTTTTTCGTATTAGGCGAACGAACTGAATGCGGGTGATGTGCCCCCCCAGCGCTATACCTGTTTCAGAAGCTCATGCCTGCTGTGCTCTTCCAACCTGGCCATTATCTTACGCCCTCCCCACTCCGAACCTTTATCTGTGCTTTTCCTCGTCTGACTTGCTGCTTTTGCCGTGCTTTACCTACCTTACCTTACTCAAGATAGAGTGTTTCCATCGCCTCGCGTTGCGTGTGCCGGGTGAGAAGCTGTATCGTTGCCTCATTCCATCAAGGTGGACAGTCGTTCGTTCTTGCCGACTTTATCTGATTTCTCGCCCGCGCGTGAGAGGGACGAGCTTACCTGCACGTTTCGTTTGAGATACCAAAGGGAAGCTGGGCTGAAGCATGCAATTGTCGGTATTGTTACTACGACCACTACTATTTCCCTTGCGAGCACCACGATATTCGCTGGTCAAGATTGCGCATCTGTTGGCTCCGCATTGAAAGAGTTTCTATCTGGAGGCTGCCCGTGGAATCAGACTATCGGCGCGGAGGGAGCAAGGCCTTGCGCGATCTGCTGAGTATTGCCATCTTGGCCGGGCATTGAATTGATCCTCGATCCTCGATCCGCGCAAACATCTGCCAATTCTGTACGACGACTTGATCGGTGACGCCAAATTCAGGCCGCGGTAGCATCATCGACGATAAGAATTACTGGACTGGAGTACACTACCAGCACTTCAAGACGAGTGATCTCTACACTAAAGCACATCCCATACGCACTCTCCACAACTCCAGCGATATAGAGCGGACAGTCAGTCAGCCAGCCAGTCCAGACCGGAAGACAGAAGGACACAATGGCAGAAATCACAATCACAAATGTCCCCACTGTGGTGTCGACCGTGGCATCCATAGCCGTGTCCTCTACACCAACCAGCACAGCCACAGGAGCTTCTTCGTCCTCGCATCATCCTTCGTAGTGAGTGGGCCTTCCTCTCATCCACCATTTCCCCCCCTCCACCTCCACCCTTCCACTCCACCTTTCTTTTCCATCTTTCGCCTACCTGGCCCGCCAGCATGAAGCAAAAGGGTGCAGGTGCTGACTAGAGCGCAACAGCTGGGACCTCCACAGGAAATGGTTCGCAATGATCATCGCCCTCGCCATCGCCTTCGTCCTCATCGCCGTCGCAGGCGTGCTCATAAAGCGGTGGTACCAACGCCGTAGAGACAGGAACACTGTCGCTTTCAACGCGGGCATCACCGCGCATACGCAGGGTGAATATCCGCGTGTCATGCAGGAGGTTCCGCGCGGAGGTGGCGGTGGTATGGGTGGGGGAGGGGCGATGTACATGCATGATGGAGCGAACGATAGTGTTGGACACCGACAGTATCCGGTTGTGGAAAGAGAGGGAAAGTTGCAGAAGAAGGGTGGGGTGGTGGAGGGTTCTAGGGAGGTAGATATTGCGCGAGGTGGCACGCCTGTTCAGGAGCTGGAAAGAGGTGAGGGCGGGGAGAGAGTGGTGGACGATAGGCTGGATAAGGGGAAGGGAAAGATGGTGGTCAATGAGAGTGAGCCTGTGCATTGAGAGTGGATGAATGGCTGATGGATGGTAATTGATATTCATGGGAGCGATCAAAGAAAGGGGAGTTTCTCGGGCTTTTCTTTGGGGTTTAGAGAGTAATGACCTGCGGTGGTAATTGTTTACCGACTGGCTATGGGTGTCCTATGATGAGCAGCTGGGATTCGCTTGTGGCCATTGATCCAAGACATCAAAAGTCTGTATTTCTTCTTCTTCGTCTTGGGTCCTCTTTCTTTCCTGGTTACTCCTCGCTAGGTAAGCCTAATTATCTAAGCCTGCTTCGCTTCAGTCTAGCAACATTTTGTGCTTCAGGAAGCGCGTACCTCGTTCCAAGTGGGGAGAACAGGAAACCTCTCTCTGTCTTGTGCCCCGCCACTCCTCATATCAGTCAGAAGACAGGGAGCTTGGCTGCAAAGTCGTAGGATAAATGGTCAAGCAAATCATGTCATGCCTTCATCCACATCCTGATATGCAAGATGCACCATCACAACTTGACCACTTCCCACCCTCTGATACCCATTCTCGACAGCACACCCCCCAGCGGTCCCTGGACTTCACGTCCGTCCTTCCACTCTTTTGGACCAGCCCAGTAATTGAGAAACCCTTCCGGGCCGGAGACGAATATGAGATTCGCGCCTGTGCTGGCGTCGTTGGTGGAATTGGTGGCGGTGGGTGAGATGGGAACGGATGAAAGTGTGGCGAGGACGTCGCTGGGTTGGATGACGGTGGCTTCTTCGTCTATGTAGTATGTTGCTGATAGGGTACCTGGATGGGCGTGCTTCATGGCGTTTAGTTGGCTGACTATGGCGTTGTTGCTGGACGGGACGACGTGGTTGTCTTGAGAGGTGGGAGTGGGAGTTGTAGATGATACTAGACTTGAGAGCCAGGACGTCCAGGATGCGGAAGAGGTAATGTTGTTGTTGTTGTTTACGCCACCTTTACAATCTTCTCTTTTGCGGTTCGCCCACAGGATGGAGAGGTGGGGTATACCGTTGCTTGTCACTCCTTCTGGTGATTGATGTTGTCGTTCTTGTAATGTATGTGCTATCTGCAAAGCAGGTGCTATACCGGTGCCACCAGCCAAAAAGACGACGCGGTTGACATGGGCAGGAAGAGTATATTCGACAGCTGGACCGCGTAGTTCAAGCGAGCCTCCGATGGGTGTTTTGTGGATATAATTTGACATTTCCCCCTTTTGCTCTTTACGGACTAATAGACGGAGTTGGTCGTTGTTCTCTGCTGCTGTGCTATTGTCTTGCTCTGATGATAATGGTGGAAGAGGTGTGTATGATCTTGCTATTTGCAATTGTGGCTGTTTGATCTCGATACTCCAGACTCCCTTTTTCCACATGTCCTGGATTGCATCGCGGGCTGCTTGTGATTGATTGGGTTGGTCGAGGGTGAAGATTGAGCATGTAGACGAGACTTGCTCTTTGGCGACGAGGGTGAAGGGGGTGAAGGTCGAGTTGTTGAGGCTTTTGGGGGATTTGCTGCCTGACTGGAAGGCTTGTTGGAGGCCATATGCACCGGCTAGTCCGACGAGTATCAGTGCTGTTGCTCCTGCTCGACTGGTCTGTCTCTGTGGTCTGTTGCCATTTTTGGGGGGAATTGATGGTATTGGCGGTTGTGTGGCTTTCGTGTGCTGGGGACGACTTGAGTGTGGTAGACTAAGAAGACATGGTCGAGCATTACAGCCATTTCGGCTTGTTGCAGTGACAAGCCGTCGACAATTGGGTATTAATTGTTTCATTGTTTGTGTTAGGTATATGTCTACAATCTTTCTCCAAAACATTATTTCAATGACGATGTTCTACACATGCAACTCAAGCCGGCTTCGGCCCGATCGCATAAACCGGGGATACCACCTCAACTCCGTTCATCCTTTCAACTGTTCTACTGCACTAATGAACAGATCTGATTCCAACGCATTCTCGTGCCATGGTTTTGATTGTGAGACTTTGAGATTGAGGCTCATCGGGAGACGTGATTTCTAGGGTGGACTGTTTCGCGATGCTGACACCGTGTACAGAGAGTCTGTTCTCAATATCTCGGGCCATCTGGTAGTGTAGTTGTATCAATAACAAATTTACATGACATTCGATAACAACAGAATCTCCAACTTGTCCAACAGTATACTGCTTACCTCTGCTCCGAGGAAGAAAGAAAGAGGGATCATTCCTGATGGACGACGATTCAGCTACGAAGCAGAGCAAGTCAAGTCTACAGAAGACGAGAAAGAAAGAAAGGGTGAAATGGCAGTAGATAGATTTACAGACTGCCAAGCACGCTCTGCACACCTACACTGCCCACATCCTCGCGCTTGAGCAAGAACGGACGAAGATCACTCTTCTCCACCCCAAGAACGGCCATGGCACTCGAAGCCCCAGTCTCGCCCCCAGCAGCGACCGCTGCACCGCTCCCAGCTGCACCACCAGACGCGCCATGGCCAGCAGAAGCTGGACCGCCCAAGCCTCTGAGTCGTTCCTTGAGCGCCTCGGGGCCGATAACGAAAAGATTCGCGACTTCAGTAAGCACCTCCAAACTCTCCCGGAAGAGTTGACCTTGGGACTGTTGGCCACCAGCAGCAGCAGAAGAACCATCGACACTTCCACCAGCCGTAGCACCCGCAGCACCCGCAACCCCACCACCAATCCTCCAGGACTTTAAAAGCTCGGTATATTTGGCCATGTCCTTGCTGACCACCAGTCCGCCGGTTAGAGAAACCACAAACCCTCTGAAATGGGCCAGCAATAGACTCCTCACGCCTATGCCCAGCTCCAGCGCAAACGTCTCCAGCACTTTGCCGGATAGCGCATATTCAGCTCTAGCATACACACGTTTGGCCAGGAAATTAGAGACAGCAAGACAAGTAGGCGTCTGCAGCTGGTCAAGTTGCAGCTGCGCATCGTCCCTCGGTCTGAAATCCGTCTTTTTCTGCTGCGAGAGTAATTTTGCTGTCCAGGCTAGACTTGCGTCTATGGTTTTCTGCAAGACAGTGTCGATCTTGGCTTCCATGCGCTCGATGAAGCCCTGTGTGGATTTCTCCAACTCCCGACGGATGGTGCGGTTGGTGCTCGACAAGGGCAACAACAAGGTTTGGATAGTTGCGAGCTGAAGATGCAAAATCGCAATCGCAGACCGCAGATCCGCCAGAAATGAGATATCTGGATCGGATTTGGCGGCCGTAGACTCGAGTGTAGTGGTTGTGTCGACGAGAGCGTCTAGGGCTGTCTCGAGGTATACCTCGCCCATACTGTTCAGCAGGAGCGACAGCAACTCACGCACATCACGAGGAGTTTCGTGGCCGTTGGCGAGTTCGAGACCGCGGCCAACTCCCTCGGCCAGCCATTTCAGCATGCGTTTCGTGTAAGGCAGGGAGAGAGCGCCGTCTTCGTCGCTGACGGCGATTTCGGCTCGGTCGGCGGGTGCGGATGAGTGTAGCCCGGCGATGCGAAGAAGCATGCTGCGCTGGGCGGAAGGGATGTCGCTGCTTTCTAGCCGGTCGAGGTAGTTGGCGCGGGCTGAGGAGATCATTTCTCTGCTACGTGCGGAGAGGGAGCCGAGGTAGGAGGTGGGCATTTTGCGGCGTCGTGACTAAGTGGATCTTGTCAGTAGCGGAAGGGTATGGTGGATGTTTGGGGCATGCTTACGTGGTAGGTGGTGAACTTGAAGAGGAGTGAAGAATACAATTCTTCTAGACTTCGCTTTTCGCGCTCGATATAAGATGAGCCGGCAAAGTAGGGTACAAACAGGTCTTCTAATTGTTGATCGAGGACGGCGGCGATGGTTGGAGTGACAGGATCGGGGTGTTCTGTCAAGCCGTGGGCTTTCAGGTCATCGACCAGTGTGGCAATGTAAGTTTTGCTGGCTTGCAGAGATCGCAAGAATGCTAGTGATGAGACCGAGTCTGCTTTGTCCAGCACCATCTCAAGCTTTTGTTGTATTGATTGTTGAAAGACTCGTTGTAGGAAACGTGCCAGGACTTCTTCGTAGAATGGAAAAGCACGTCGGATGATGAAGCTCTCTTCCTGGACAACAAGTTTGACTTCGTCAACCAGACTCTGTAGGCTAGGCTCAACACCAGGAGGTTCAGTGTCAGGATCCGCCAGACGATCCCAAGTTTCTTGGTCTGCGGCGAGATCTTCCGTGACAAGTTGGCTTCTGTCGATAAAGAATTGATGTTGATTGACAAAGAGACCCATAACAGAGGCACCATCGCCAAAGTCTTTGAGGGCAGTTGCACATTCCTGAGAGACATGATTAGTGCTAGAAGAGGGTGTAAAAAATAGTGGGAAATACGCACCCTCATGCCATCAAAGTTTTGACGCCTGTAGAACTCATCAAACTGTTTTAGCAAGTCCTTCTCCAAGGCTTCAAGGAACTTTTCAATCAGTTCGGTAGTGTCATTGCTGCTTCCACCACCGATACTGCTACTCCGCAGGTCTTGATTACTCGAATCCAGACCATTAATTTTCAAGCCATTCGATGGAGAATGTCCATTCGGTGTGGCAGGTTCGAGCCTCTGACTGATTTTCAAGAGTTGTCTTGCGATATGGGCGCATCTGACCTTTCCCTCTCCTCCGCCCAAGCGTCTGACATCCTCCAGACTGCCCAAATCACCCCTCTCGCTGACTTCTATCCAGCATTGCAGGATGAATTTTGCATCTTGAGCGCGCTGACATTGGCGATCGAGTTCTTCCAGCCGCTCACCGATTCTAACGGCAGCATTGCCTCCCTCTGAATCGCCTCCATCAAGACTTTGTTCTAGTCGGTGGAAGTTGTCGACTGCAGCCTCGAGTTCGCGTTCTCTGGCGCGAATGTTCTGGTTGTGTTGGGCTTCTGCTCTCCTGACACCTCCACTGAGTTCATTCTCTTGTATTTCGAGGTCCTCACTCAGACCCTTGAGGCGATTCAAGGCCTGTTCGAAGGTGCGGATGAGAGGTTTGGGATCAAATGCCTGGGTAGAAGGTGCGGCAGGAGTGGTCGCGCCAGATCGACGAGAGGCGGGTATTGCAGCATCGGAGAGACCTTCTACAAAGTCTTTGACAATAAAGTCTGCGCTGCTGAAGGTGTCGAGAGTGAATTGAGGTTGACGCGAGTAATTTAGACGCGAAGGCGCTGTGGAGATGCCAGAGAAAATGGACGCTGTGTCTGATTGGGTTGGAGTAGGCATCTTGATGACGGCGCAAGATGTACACGGCAGATTCTCTGCTTGTTTCTACTCTGAAGGCCGGCACCAAGGTAATGGTAGTCTATGGTTATCCTTTAGATGACCTTCATTTCATGTGATTATTGATCCAGGAAAGGCAGTCGCATTCTTTTATTCATGAACTCATCATTACCCGTGTCATGAAAAGCGAGCCAATTTGAAGGAAAATAAATTATCTTATACTGCGCTGATTTCAGGCACAGCATTGGTCGAAATACGTGGTATAGACGGCCACGTCGGGCTGGCGACGTGTATCTCATAATAGCAAGCACAAGCATCCGCTGTTTGTGTGGGGGTGGCTGATGAGTACCTTAGTGGCTGATGCTTGATGGCTGGTGCCGTGGCTGATCTGACGTCGCCTTTCCTTTTTGGCTGTGGGATCTCGTCGAGGCAGTTGCGCGTCTCCCCAATGATATTATTACGGGAAGGAACCAAAGTATCTACCTTGCTAGTCCTCACAAAGTGATACGTCTCGCGTTTGACGTGTTCGTGTGTAGGCAGAAGCTGGCCATTGCTCTATTACAAGGCCCACTCTTCGACACATATTCACAACTGTTGACCCGATACGTACCGTTTCAGACTCGACTTTGGTGCTACCCACGACTCAGTGGTGCATTCCACAAATCACACCTGATCGTGATTGCCTGAGTTCGCCAAGATGGTTGGACTACGCCATCAGACAGCCTTTCACTACGACAGAGACGAGCATGGAAGAGCTCTGGATGCTGAACAACGAGAGAAGCTCATCCGTCCATACCTACCAGCTCCACCTTCAACAGATTTATCTATGTCCTCGACCTCGACCAAGTCATCTCGCAAGAACCGCCCACAACCTGTCCGCCAATTGATCAAGTCCACCCTGCACGTCCTTTTGTTCAACCTCATCCAATTCATCTTCTCCGTCTATGTTCGGTTCCGCATCGCCTACCACAATGTCACAAAGCAAGTCAGGAGCGTCCTATACTACCATCACCGCGCTCCTGAGTATATCCAGAAAGACCTCCAGGGATTGACCAAGCTGCCCAAGCACTTGAGTATCATCTTGGAGCTCGACGATGACGATTCAAGTCCTGCCGCATTGGAGGCTTTGGTCAATGATGTCTGCGAGGTGGCTGCCTGGTCTGCATGTGCTGGCATCCCCATGCTGAGTATCTACGAAAAGACTGGCATTCTCAAATCATCCATCCCTCACCTACACCGCCGCATTTCACGCACCCTGTCCGCCTACTATGGCTCCTCCAACCCTGCCAAGCCGACCGTCTCCCTCAGAGCACCACACATGCAAGCCTTCTCGCCTCCCTCATCCCCACCCACCGGTTCTGCTACATCAAAGTCGCCACCACACCTCTCTATATTACTCCTCTCCGCTTCCGATGGTCGTCGCACTCTTGTCGACCTCACCAAGACGCTGGCCGAGATGTCGCAAAAGTCAAAACTGTCCCCCGAGGACGTCTCTGCCGACTTGATCGACGCTGAGCTGACTGAGTCTGTCATGGGCGAGCCGGATCTACTGATACTGTTTGGTAACAGTGTCACCCTGCAAGGCTACCCACCATGGCAAGTTCGCTTGACCGAGATCTTGTAAGTCGGGCAATCTTATTTTGTCAGCGTTATTGTCGTGATGCTAACAACATACAACAGCTACATGCAAGACAACAGTGGCGTGGGCTATCAGGTCTTCCTGCGTGGTCTCTACAAATTCGCTGGTGCTCAAATGAGGTTTGGAAGTTGATCTATGGTTTGCGACAAATACCAACTTGTCCTGTAATGAATTGAGTATTGTAAATCATGAGACATCCTCAACCATGTGGTTTACACAGTCATGCCATGTGCTGAGCACATTTTCCCTGCATTGCACATAATTATTAGCTACCACGCATTGCACATGATGTCGCACGTGTGATGGAGATAATCCCGCATCGGCACACTATGCGCCGACACCGAGTCAGGAAGCTTTGGCTATACCATCAGTCTTCAATATCAATTGACGCCACCAGGAGAAATTTCAGCTACCGACCCTTCCCGATTTCAGCTGTCATGTCAACTTTATCCCGAAATAGTGAATACATGTGCTTTTCTGTGCTATTGCCTAAAGTACAGAGGTACATGTCTGACAGGAACCGGCGACTCCGCCAGTGTACAACATCGCGAGCCATGACCGACATGGCGGTCAGAAAAGGCCGCGTCGAGTCTTGCATCTCATCTCAAGCAGGGTCTTTGGATCGTCTCCAATAGAAGGCGACGACGTTCTCGAAGACTGTGAACATCATGACCGCTTGTGGAGATTTGCCGCTGATCTGCAATAGACTTTCTACGTTTGCGCTGGGGGCGAATTCTTATCCCCGTTCGCACGCGAATTAACCTTTCGGACCACGACAACTCCGCCAAAGGGTCCAGTCCAGTCTTGATGATATGAGGAGGCGTCCACAACCCAGTCAACGATTCCTTTTTCCTTCTTAGACAAACATACCTCTGTACGACACAATTGACCGTCATCTGTTCTCACTCTGACACCATAGTCACCTCGAACCTCTCCCTAACCAGGCTTTCTATTCGTTACACCGACTACAAACGTCATTTCTCAGCTGGAGCATATCTTATCGACCCCCGGAAATTGACCCCGGTCTGGACAACGTCGGCTTAATATCATAATTATCTATATCACGCGACACGGCCATTGACCAACTGCCATCTACCTACTCTCTCTATTATATTCCATCCGCTTCTCTATTACGAACTTGTCTTTTTCAACGATCAAGCCAGTCCAAAAAATAGAATAGAAGATCACTCCATATCCGAGGCATAGTGAAGCTTTATTCATCACCCGAGGCTTCTACTGGTCCGTCATCAAACCAGACTTTGGGTCGGATCCCTGACTACTGTATTGGTCACCCTGCGAAAACCTATTGCAAAGCGATTGTCCACATTCCATCTCGACACAATGGACACGTTCAACTTCACCATTCCAGAGGAAACTCTATCCTGGCTGAACACCATGCCTCGCCGTACTTCGCCTCGAAACGATCGCGGCCCTTCACGCTCATCTACCTACCACGAAGCCGACAGCAAATTTGCCCTTACTGTTCGCCACAATCGTCGCTACTCTCTTGCCTCACCACCTGTATTGCCACCTCGCATTCCTGAACAGAGTGAGACTTCCATTGAAGAAGAAGTGGAAGAGCAGCAAAAGAAGGCAAGCCTGATGGATCTTCCAAATGAAATCTTAGATACAATCGTTGGATACGCCATCGCCCCGTCAACATTATCATCAGCCACGGAAAACGTCATCACCGTCTCACGCAAGCAATCCGAGACTGCCTGCACAGCAGCTGATATCGAAACTGGTGCCGTTGTCCACAAATGGGACGTCACAAACTACCCTTCCAACCTCTTTTTAGTCAACCACACTCTCTCCGCTATCGCATTCCACCGGGTATGGTCAGACATGGCTGTCAACATCTCTCTCACCACCTCCGACTCTCTCTGCTTTCTCAAGTACGCACTCAGTGAGCGCCAACGCGCGGCCATGCGCAGAGTCAGATTTCCGAGATTTATGCTTTCTTGGGCGGACCCAGTTGGAAAGGATGTCTGGCTCCGAGAAGGTGCCCGTCATGGCCGGATCGCGCCCGGTTTCGTCGTGGATGAGGAGCGAAAGCGCGCAGAAGAGGTCGCTGTCCAGCCGAGTATGAGTCGCATGCAGAGTCTGGTCGGTCTTCTGCAGACGCGCTCTTCCCCTGTGCTTGGGCCTGTGGCTAGCTAGATATGATGAAGTACATGATAGACGAGTCGTGTCGCCTAAAACTCTACTCACCCGGTTTCCTTCTTGAGACTTCATTGCATAGCAAGCAAATCCTTTTAGATAGAGAGCAAGATTACCTTTGGCAGATTTGATCAGCGTCACCCTAATGACAACATAATCTCGAGATATCCATATCTTTCCCATTCAAAGGTGACTGACCGACACGACTCTGTGTGCGACTAATTCTATTGATGATGAATATGCTCTTGACCCATATCATTAAACTTGGGCTGGATATGAAGCCCAAAATGGTCTCGAAAATGACCAGATAGATACAACTCTCTATGCGACTAGCTTTTCAGTCGAATTCATTATGCCTTTAAGCCTTACAATCAAGCCTCTCTTGATAGGCGGGAGATGACCTTACAAAAAGTTTGGTGTAATCTTGCAAGCTTTCAAAACTTATTGAAACTCTTCAAGCCTATTGCATATCCTATCTATAAAAGGCCAAGATCTTCTCAACATATATCTCTTCCTTCCTTTACAAGATACCACAGTTTTCACATGTTCTTCACGATACTTATCAAAGCACTTATAGAAACCTCCAGCAAGATACTTCACCACACCAGGCACACATCACCCAACATCTCACCTCAACCCCGACCAAAGCCATCCATCAACTCAAAATGGCTCCAGTCATGTCAACCCTGGCCTTAGGCTTAGCCTGCGCAACCCTGGCCTCTGCCCACAAGCTCCTCCGTCCGGCTTCCTTTGGCAACTCAGACCTCGCCAACCCTACCATTGCCACAACCACTTCTTCCACCATCCCGTCAACCACTGCTTCCACCGCTCCCCCCACCACTCACTCAACGACCTCCCCAGTGACCTCCTCAGCCGGAGTCCTAGTGAAACTAACACCCCACCATTTCCCCGCTGGACCCCTCCCCGACTTCAACGTCGCAGCGGCCTTGATGGCTCAGCTAGAGGACATCAAATGTATCCACGCAGGTGACGTGAAGAACGGCTGGGACTGCTTCGGTGTGCTCAAGCCCGGCCTCGCCTCCTTGGACACGGCAGCTACAAAGCCAACCGGGGTGGTGGTCGTGCAAAACCGGCCTGGAGACGAGGGTGTAGTTGTTGAAACACCGAAATCTATCGTCTTGCCTGCTGGGGCTGGGGTTCTGTTCGGTAGTGGGACTGTGCCTGCGTCTAGCAGGAAGATGAAGAACAAGACTACGATGGCCATGAAGCCAAGCAAGAGCAATAAGCTCGTGATGCTCCCTCGTGATGAGCCCTCCACTTCAATGACAACATTGACGGTTCCCTCGACCAGACCCGTGAATCTGCAGATTACAGGCGCGGGGGGCTTGCCGACTGTGGACTATAGAGTCTTCACTGAGGTTGTTACTGGGGCTTCGTCGAGTTGCACTACTCTTGCGACGCTGTTCTCGTGCGGTGGTTCTGTTGATGCTGCCGGATCTGGACCTGCTGCGTTGACTTCGACGACGGCGACGGTTGCCGCTGCTGAGAGGGAGGATGTCTCTGATGAGCTGGAGACGGAGACTGAGGAGTTGGAGGAGCCTATGGCTGTCATCTAGGTTTCCATCGGAGTGGGGATCATGTTCGTCAGACGAGGGATACTGGGATGATGGGAGGAAATTCAATGGGCTGATTATTCATGTTTGCTTCAGGTAGTACTGCGGCAATGCGGTGGAGGTTGTTTTGTCTTGTCTTCTCTCCTTGTTATTACGATGTTCTAGTTTTGTATTCAACTGCTCCTTGTTGAACACGTAATGTTGTGCAGTGTCGAGGTATGTTTGGGAAGCAGAGGACCAGGTGCTTATATGGCTTATTTCCGAACGTCACTATTTGGATCAGCCATCTGCTTTATCTTCTCTTTGTCATCGGTGAATGCATTATTCTACACTGGTCGAGAAATGAGATTGAAAGATCGAGGATCCGAAGCTGTGGTCAAACAATGGCGCTAGTCCTGAAATACCGTCTGCCTAGATTCCTTCCATCCGCTAACAACCACGTTGCATCATAATCTAGATACAAGAACTGTGACCTACCCACATGATCCAAGCTGGCTCGTGGATTGAACTTTTCCGATAGATCTTCAAAATGATCAACCCCAGCTGATCGCAATCGTCCCTCCGAAAGCTATGTATAGGAAAAACCAGCAGATGATTACCAGTCCACAGCTGCCACTATATTATCTGAGACTAGCCTAGTACAAGGCATGCCGTTGGATCCGACCTAGTCCACCTTTCCAGTTGGTCTGTAACAGGCAGACAAGATACAGAAGTTGTCAATCTAAACCCAAAAATATGCATTAGTGAACATCCATCAACATCTAGTTGATTGACCAGCCAATGATTTGTCGAATGGCAAATCTGGCTGACCCAACGACATACCGAACCTCCTTCACCCGTTCCAAGTAATGAGCTGGAGCTCCTACTCCGATGACCTTTGGCCCTTTTGCGTACTTGTGTGCTTAGTGGGCGAAATGAGTTCAGATATCGAAACATGAGAGATCTCATTTATTCAGGCCCTCGCTGAAGATGGAAGAGGCAGTTGTAAGGGGGGTATGGCATGTTGTATACTTCTGAAACTCGTTCCTCGAAAAAAATTGGCGAACCGATCGTACATATTTTCTAACTCCTGGGAACGCCATGCTCATTTATGCTTTCCTGCTTCATTTCCCAAAACAACAACCCAGTCTCGCTAATAGCCAAGCTCAAACACCACAGGCCACCTTCACCTTTATAAAATCCCACTTTTGGTTACATACATCCCACATCTACAGCGCTTCTTACTCCTCAACCTCACTCTCCAGCGTCCCCGCACGAGAGCGTCTCCCACCCCTGAAATAATCCGAGAAGCTCCTCCCACGCATCCTCTGTCTCGCACCAGCACTGCTCGCGCTCTCCCCAGGGACCTCACTAGCAGTTAATCGCAACGGATACCCATCAGCGGCGCTAGTGCCAGGTCTCAGGAAGCCAGTCCCCAAGTCGCCTGCTGCGAAACTCCGTTGCGGGCGGACGCTGCGACGGGAAGTTCGACGGCGCTCCATTGTGCGAGGGCGGATATCCACGCCTCGACGGAGGGAGTCGGCGACGATGGCTGCGAGAGAGGAGGAAAGTGGTGTTACGAGGGGCCCGGGGAGCATGTCGACTAGGCTTCTTCGGCCGGGGGTGTTGTGTTCGGCGTCTGGGATTGGTCGTAGAGACGGAGAGGCAAGATTGCGGGTGGCCGGGCTGTCGCCGAATGGTGTGCTGCGTTGACGGGCAGGTGTACTTGGTCGATCAGGTGCTAAACTTGATGTGGTGGGTAGGATTGGAGCGGAGGTTGTGGCGTGCATGCGAGGAGGCTGCTTTTTGCCGTCTTGAGATGAAGCGGCGGGCAGCTCTTCGGCGGACCTGACGTGGATTGCGGAGATATTGGTTGGGATGGGGCCTTGGAAAGCGGTCTCGGGTTGAGGAGAAGGTCCACCAAAGACTGCATAGTCGGAGGCGGCGTCGTTGGAGGTGACGACGACGGAGGGAGTGTTTGATCTGACGTTTTGAAGGCGAGCGTTGCCATCTTCGCGCTCGCGGATCTCGGGTTGTTGGCCAGTTTCATCGACCAGGTTTATAGCATCTTCTCCCTCCGGACCTTGTTCTTCATCGTCCTGGTCTTGATCGTTTTTCCGGCCTGATGTGATGAGCCAGACTCCGAAGAAAGTCAGAGCACAACCAGCGACAAACTTGATTGCGTCTTCGGTGGTTTCTCTTTCGAAGTCGCGGTAAAGAACAGCACTTCCAAGAATGACGGATATGGTGAAGAGGACAAACTGTGTGGGAATGACCTGGGTCGAGTCGAAGCGTTGCAAAGCTCTGTTGACGTACTTGATCTGCATTATGGCGGTAAAGACCAATACAGCGACCAGCAGGTATGTTATGGGAAAGGTGATTGCCCTCCACAAAGTGTTGGAGAGCAGCGATGCGACACCCTTGGTGGACAGGGCAGTATAGCCACCGAAAAGACCAACCAGACCAAGATCGACGAGAATTGACTTTTCTCCAAATTCGGTGTTACTGCCAACCATCAAGACCAGGATGAGAAAGATTGTGATTCCGAGGTAGGTCTCAAACTCCCAAGTAGTGATCAACTCCCAGATCTTTTCGGGTGCAAGCTTCGGGTTGCTATCACTGGCACTCAGGACGACCACCACCGCACCACCTACAGCCACGAGGACACCGAGCGCATCCCTCATCCTGAATCTTTCGTGTAACATCCAAGGCGCGATCAAGCAATTGACAATCAATGCCACGACACCCAGAGGAGAGACGATAGACGCAGGAGCGAAGCCATATGCCAGAAAGTTGCCCGCTTCTCCGACCACCATGAGTGATATGCCGAGCCACCAGTACGGCGATTGTAGATATGATTTTCCGGCGTCAGACTTCTTTCCAGGACGGATAGTAGACTCGGAAGCATCCGAGGAAGAACGTCTCGAGTGTTGTAGCGGCAAAAGAGCATCTGTCTCTGAAGGCTCTTCATTGGTTGTGTCCAGGTTCTTTCTCAATCTCTGCTCGGCGATATCCCCTTGGTGTGTTCCATAGTCGCGGCTCTTCTGCTTCTGCTTCTGGTCCTCGTCTTCGTCATCTTCCAGTCTGTCTCTCTCTCGCGCTAGTCGAATGTGCGCGTACCGCTGTGTGTTGAGCGCAAATGATATGAGAACATTACCGATGATGGCCGTAATGATACCAATCAATGAAGACCATCCTCCAGGTGGGCCTTTACCCTCGGCGATATCCAAGAAGCTAGAGGCAGTATGTAGATGTGCCGTGTGCAGCTCCTGGCCGCCTACACCAACGTCAAAAGGCAAGTACATGGCGGTCGATAGTGCCTTTTTCTAGATGGCGGGCCGATTATGAAAGGAGCCTGTTCTGTTCGTACTATCGTAATCTCATGTCCATCGTATATCAGAATAAGAGCCTCGTCAGCTCAAGGCGGAGTCGTCCTGCCTGTAGAGTATCGAAGACGACATTTGAGAAGAATCCTTGTCGTCCCGGTTCCGTTGCGCTCTCACATGCACGATGATGCCGGCCAAACTCTATGTCCGGGGCTGCCGCTTCGTGGGCCGCACAATCATCTTTCCGCCACGAGTTGCCCTTTTTCCATCCACCTATTCCTATCACTCTTCTCCTACAAATCGACTTGCATGAAGTAATGTACATGAACTCTTTGGATCGACAGAGTCGCGTAAAAGCATTGTATAGGAACCAGGACCACATCATGGGTCTGCATACCTGTGCTGTCTGTGATCGACCATTTCAATCAACATACGCCCTCCCCTCTCCCACTGTACACACTTTACGCAAGGTATGTGCCGAGTAGCTACATTGAGTCGAAACTCGACACGCAAACATGATTCATATCCACAATTACAAGTCGATTAGGGCTCGTAGTATAATATGCATGAACACGTAAGAGTTAATTGGTTAGGTTGCTATCATGTTTCGGTCTTGCGGCACCTGGTCGCGTGGCGGTGCCCATGCCAAGCCAAAGGATGCACCAAGGCAGCAACCACATGCTATGACTTATCAATCAATTAGCACTTTTCAGACAATATTCACAGTCATATTCCATCATCTAGTCTAACACTGGTAGTTCTCTGCGGTGACTCGAGTCTGATAGGGTGACTAGGAAATAGGCTTCAGATCCGACCACTTACTCATCGTTCATCTTGAGTCATTGTCCCGTGTCACCTCTTGGATACGGTCTCTATTAGACTCTCAAACACGCCCTTGCGGTCTACCTTGCTGTTAACAAGTTACACCATGGCATCAACACTTCCGATCAGGGAAATCGACATATCCAAGCCTTCCCAAGAGGACATCCAGCTTCAACTCCATCAAGCATGCAAGACCACAGACTTCGATAAGGTATCGCAGTGTGTTGAAGCTGGAGCCAACTTAAACAGAATGGCAGGTCTAAGCTTCAACGACATGGACTATCCACTCGCAACTGCAGTCCACACTCAGTCTCTCCCATTTGTGCAATTCCTCCTTGACAGCAATGCTGCACCCCAGATCAGTGCCATCAAAGCCGCAGCTGGCGTTGGCAATGTCCCCATCTTGGAATTACTACTCATCCCAATCAAGGACGAGCTTGCCAAGCGCGAAGATGAATCAGCTGTTGGCCGATGGAAGACTGGCTTGGCCGCTGCACTCCGGAGAGCACTTATGACTGGCCAATCAGGTACAGCCAAAGTACTGATGGTGTTTCGGGACAGGATGACTGCACGTGGAGGAACCAGTTTCGAGAAATGTGTCAGGCAAGGGTTCATCTCCGCTGCTGTGCGAGGCGACGAGAAGATGATGCGCGACTTTCTCGAATGGGGTGCCATTGATTGCCCCGACGTCCTCAAAGTCCTTGCGGATCAAAAGCAGTTCTCGATGCTGCTCGATCTTCTGGTCAACAAGGACTTTCACAGGACCATTCTTGACCGAGCTTTGTCGAATGTAGCCAAAGCTGGCGAAGTAACTTTGTTGCAATTACTCATCAGCAGAGGAGCCCAAGACAGTGGGGCTGCATTGGACTCGGCGGTATATCATTCACAAATATTCGCGACCAAAGCTCTTCTCGAGATGCAAGAGTATACCACAACGGCGCTAACATTGGCACTAAGTAAAGCGGCTGGCAAGGGCGACCTTGCAACAATGGACATGCTCCTGAATGCGGGTGCAGAGTGCGGCAAATCTTTAGAGGATGCTGCAAGGCATGGAAGACCCCAGGCATTACAAGTCCTTCTCAACAGGTTCTCACACACGTCAGAAGATCTCTCAAAGGCTCTAGTTGAGGCAACGCTCGAATGGGGACGTCAACAAGAGCTCAATCGCAAGGAAATGAACCGCAACAGATTGCAAATGTCTGCGTTGAATCGAGGCCCAGAGACGGAGTGTATGAGACATCTGATCCAAGCCGGCGGTGTGCTACCAGATGAGACCTACTTGCAGATCATCGAGATCATGATCATGCTTGGTAACGAGCCGGGAGTGATACAGCTCCTGACCGACGGTATCGGATATGATGGCCTACCAAACTACACGACCATGAGAAAGCTGCCAGACAACTATCTCCTTGCACTAGCAACCTATCATGGCCGCGGCTGGAAAATGATTCATGCCCTCTGGACAATGCCCGTTGCAAGCCCGATGGAGACCATCGACACAGACCAAGCACCCGCCAATGAAAATGCAAGCACTAACCCCATCTACACCAAACCCAGCCCTGGGCAAAGCGGCCTGTTCACACAGCCTTGTCCCACCCCTCTGCTTGCTGTGATCTTGACCAAGGGCAAGGATATGGCGTATTGCAAAACATTTCTAGAAAGATATCCACAAGACCTCGAGAGATGGACAGACTATCTGCCAAACAGTCAAGGCATCAGCTATTACAGCAAATCTCTCAAGCCGTCCAAGTCGTCTGTTCCCTGCCTCCGCAACACCTTTGGACCCACTCCCTTCACACACAAACCCCTCACAGCAGCCATAGAGGCCGAGAACATCGAACTCATAGGTCTCCTCCTCGATCACGGTGCGGATCCTTGGCTCGCAAGCCCTACGATCTCTGTCCTCGAGCTAGCAGCCCAGCGTTCTCTTTTAAGTACCTTGTTCTTCTCCATCCATCCTTCGAAAGACAAAGACATCGACCTCAGCCTCGATGAGAAAGAGAGACACGACGGACGAAATGCAAACCTCTCCCTCGGCAGAAGTGAAAGCCACACCCTCCGTAAGATCCTCCACTACGCCGCCCTCTACGCCGAGAACGACCCCAGTCTAGTCTCGGACCTATTGGCCCTGGGCGCACCTGTAGACCCGAAAGACAGACATGGTCTAACAGCCATGCATCTGGCTGTCGAAAAGGGTCATCTTGAAACTGTAGAGGTGCTTCTCTGGGCCGGAGCGGGGTTGGATGCGAGATGTACGCATAGGCTGAGCGGTCAATTCATCTCCGGTGGGGCGACCATGGTGGAATATGCGCGCGTGGTCGCTGCCGGGTCTCAGAGTTCGGACAATCCTCCCGTTGAAGGTGCCAAAGTGGAGCGGAAAAGCGCGGAGGAGAAGGTGGAGGATGAAGAGTTGAGGGAGAGGAGAGAGAAGATTGTAGAATTACTCGAGAGGTGGGAGAAGGTGGGTGGATTGGGGGATGCTGACGCGATACGAAGGGGGTATGAGGAACATCTTGCTAATGCTAATGCCTCGCCCTCGAAGGAAAAGGATGTAGGAGGCCGGATAGAGGAGGTCGCCGAAACGCTGTCAGAGATTGGAGACGACGAAAGTCTCCATCTCAGTGATGCTGATGATCATGATGACGAGGAACAAGAAGAGAAGCAAACAGACGAGGACAGAGAGGAGTGGGAGTTCATCGAGGAGAACCCCGAGGAGCTGTAATCTTCCATATGTGTACAAGAAAAGCGGATGCAGGATCAAAAGAGTCTTTTTTACTTATATACAGACGTGAGTCTGCCGAGCTACCAGCAGAAGATGCATAGAGAGCATTTCATATTCACCAAGCCGTCAACACTTTCGCTCTTGTTGCAATATAGCGAAAGACGAAATATTCGAGGGACGAGACACTTTCTCACGATTATTTTTCCTTTGAGGGACGCTTGAATGCTCCAATGGAGACATCGGTATGGATAGAGACTGATGAGCGGATTGAGATGTACATTTTAACAGGCACACAAGCTGGCTCTTGTGTCGAGCTTTGTCTTTATACACAAAAATGGAAAGTGTAGCCTTCGCTGTAACAGAATCACAAAGACCTAGGCTCTGTAGCAGGAAGATCGTGACAAGAGAAAAACGGTTCTGCAGGCTCTGCTGCAATCACGACAAGCCTTCATAGCCTCGCGAACTATTCAAGTATGAGGACAGTATCTTCTTCCTCTGGGTACGCGCCTGGAACAGGTAAACAAGGACTCTCGATCAGCTTCCAGAAGACTCCAGCCAGTGAATCTGTGGGATCATTTTCCCAAGCATACCAATCTTCCGGATCGGGCCCGTACGAGAATCCGATCATGTGAGGCACGAGAGTCACGGTCTCGACCGGGCTATATCCCCTGTATATTTTGCTTACGTTATACAACCCGTCTTCTAGGAAGATGCGCCAAAGGTTGGCCTCCATCTCTCCCACACGTACCAGATTCAGACCAAGAGCTTGTAGCTCCCGGACCACAGATCTGAGGGCGTAAGTCAACGGCATCGACGCGAATTTGGCTCTAGATCTCATCTCGCATAGCATTCCGCACAATGGTGAGTATACTCGAGATATACTCATCCACGAGTTTGTGACCCATGGATGAAAACCATGTCTAGACATCTGTTGGTCGCTGCAGGATGTATATATGCTGTGTATGCAATTCTCAAGGTCTTGTGGAGCTACCTCCATAAGTATCTGGCGCCAACCGGTGCGGATTATCTCCTGATCAGGCCAAAGACACACAGCTTCCAACGCGATTAGCACCAGCTCGTTACGAAGGTCTAATGGGGCTTCTTCCCAAGGTATCTTGGAGATATCAGTGATAACCCACGCACGAAATGATGCTGCACTCATCCAACGAGAAAAGGGTATGGACTGCAGAAGGTAACAAATACGGTCCCAAAGTGAGACGTGGGTCCAGGACGGGACTAACTTGGGCTGAACATGATTTATTAGCGCAGTTTCAGCACAGCGAAATGACGATACCACTTCGGAGGTATACATATTGTCGCAGTCTTCCACATCGACTTCTGTTGTGACAACACTGAACAGCTGCACAATGCTGCTGGCGTTATGTATGTATTGATGATGAGGACGGGAACCGAAGGCATAAAAGAGTTGTTCAATGCTTACGTGTAGGTCCATCGAAAGAAGGTATTGAGCGGTCTTGACGTAAATATTCTCCCCATTTGGCATCTTGTACGTTATTCCATCCAATAGATAATAAAAGGGGTCATTGCCATCTTCGTCACGGTCCAGAACTGAAGCACTCCCAGCTGCGATCATGAGCCTTATCTGATCCAGGTCGGCCGCCCAGCACGCATGGAAAAAGCGCGAGTATCTCGGAATAGTCCTGTACATCTTGAAGTGAATAGACCACCCTTGACTCGCTCGCTCGAAAGCAAAGTCCCATGTTCTTTCCAGCAGCCACGGGAGTGGCTGAAATATGAGTCGAGTGCTTGTGATTGGTCTGCCATACTTCCTTCGCGGAGCAATGATGGCCTTGGCACAGTCATCGTTCCCATCATTGTTGACGCACAAGTCATCTATATCCACCGATTTGGCTGCAGGTATGGCGCTTTGCTTGTTGTGCGCTATTGTCATCTGGGTAGTGGACAGATTGGACCTGACAAGTGAAACCTCGAGACGTTCAAGCCTTGTAGTGATAGTGTTGAATCCTTGATTCATGAAACCACCGTTATAGACACACTGAGCGATGAGCAAAGATGATTTGGCCCTCTCAATTCGGTCCAAAGAATGCTGAACGTCTTTCTGTTTCAAGACAGCTTTGACTGCGCCTTTCTTCTTCGAGACTTTATCTTCGAGACATGACAAGAGTTGAGATGTTTCAGTCTGACCCTGCCGGCAAGCTTCCAAGATCGCAGGCAAACCGGCATGTTGAGCTAGTATAGCATGATTCTGCTGCAATTGAACAGCCATACCATCGAGTATGTGACTAAGAAGTTGGAGCTCATTGGTACCGCGTCGAAGCTCCTCCGGGGCTTGGTGGGCATCCTTGCAAAAGACGTATAGCTTTCGGATGCTCTCGGCAAATTGCACAGCGACACCAGCGATACCGATAACACCAGAAACTGCACCGATAACTTCAGCCATCAGGTCTTGAATTTGGAAACGAATGCCCGTGATGTTGCTGGTACACGACAAGCTCGATCACGAGGTGTGAACGATTCATAAGAGCGCACA
The DNA here is from genome assembly GCA_027943355.1 of Dothideomycetes sp. NU200. Classification (NCBI taxonomy): domain Eukaryota; kingdom Fungi; phylum Ascomycota; class Dothideomycetes; species Dothideomycetes sp. NU200. The sequence continues at coordinate 296,156 of BSCJ01000019.1, read as the reverse complement.
GGCTCAGTCAGCGGCGAGAATGTGAGGTTGAAATACTGTCCAGCTGAAAGTGGCTGAGCAAAAAGCCATCGAGGCACTGTCTGGACGCAGCTTATCCATTGGACCAGAGACGTGTGGACGCCTTGAACAGCACATCATGCATGTATAAGCTTGGGTGACACTGCATAATCAGGGCTTTGCTCACAACCAATGCTGAAGCTACCCTATATGAGCGACTGGCAGGTACCATTCCTCAGAGATGCAGAGGTTGGAGATGGTGTTCTGTAGAACTTGCTTGAGAGTCGTAGTCTTACCCGAGTGAAAGTGAGATACCTTGAATTAAGGTACCTACCCAAGGAAAGTTCGATGCCAAGACCACTGCCATATACAGCGACCCTGTCTTCATGCTCGTCGCCATTGCACCTTCCTATCAAACCTGGAAGCCATTGATTCTAGGACTCGTCAAATGGAATGAATACTTCCAATGCGAAAGGATTAATTTGCAGAACCTCGGAACCAGGGCTCATTAGGTTCAATAGAGCAAATAGGTTGTCAAGACCGAAACTATTCGAACTAGACACTCGCTCAACGTAGCACTAGTTTTGTTAGTTCCAAGCGTAATCCTTGAGGCCAAGCTGTCGACTGAGTCTACAAGTCACCAGATGACATCTTGCTGTAAGTAGAAGTTACGAGAGACAGGCAAAGATCACAAGCGCGTATGCATTAGCAATTGATATCCGCATCAGTCACATATCAAGTGACTCCAAGGCACGATTAGGAAGATCAAAAATTCTTGTTTGAGAATTGTACACGGTATATATTTTTACAAGACAGAACAGCGTTTGAATGGCCATGCAAGAGCCGGAATCGATATAGTCTTGATGTCTCCTTCACATCTTTCATGAGCCGTTGCTGCTCGTGTCGTAGTCCTCTTATGGAGTACACAGTCTAGTTGACTTGCTTGCCGTAAAAAGGTATGCCGAGAGAGCTGAGAAGTAACCTCGCATCTCTGTCGTTGGTTGCGGATGTGTGAACAACGACGTGGCAACCTGGAAGCATACGAGGAGGGTACCTGCAGGAGGACGGTTAGCTGCTACTGCTTTGTTTGTGCAAGATGTGGAGAAAAACTTACGCATCGTAGTTGACCTCGACTTCGGGGAAAAGAGCGACTTCCTCTGCGCTAAAACCGTAACCAATGTTTCCGCTAGAGTCACCAGAGCTACCCTTGACACCTCTCCAATCCTTGATCTTGGGCATGACTACATCAATGCACTTGCTGAGGAAGTGGTACATGTCCTCTCCATGTAGCTCAGACGTGACACTCAGGTATTGGCCTTTGCGGATACCAAAACCAGCGACGGATCTCTTTGTCTTGTGGGAAGTGGCGCGGACATTGGTAATGGCCTGGAGGACCATGCCGGCGATGTGGAGATGGGCCGAGTCTTCCATGGCGCCTTTGACCATGGAGTGGACGGTGACCTTTTCGATCTTGGGGATGTTTCGGAAAGTGATTGGCTTGCGCAACAATCTCAGTACATCAGCACCTCTTGGTCCACGCAGGGGACGGTTCTTGTAGTATGGACTGGCGCCGTCCCATGGACGCAGACGGGGAGATTTCTGAGGAGCCTCATAGCCGGGAGGATAGTGGACGTATGCGAGGGTCATCAGGTCGGGTGCGAAGGTGGATTCATAGGTCTGTTCGAGACGGGGAAGAGTGAAAGGTCCTGGTCGGAAGAGGCGAGAGGAGGGGTCAGATGGAGGAGGCGGCTGATGGGGATGGAGAGGGCCGCGGTAGTATTTGGGAGGACGAAATTTGTATCTTTGAAAGAACCAATTAGCATAAAATAGACAAGAAGATGATAGAAGAAAGGAAAGTAGACAGGGATAGAGGAGGAAGACGGGTTGAAGGAAATAAAATAAAACTAACCTGCTAGGAGGCAATTGTCTGTTTCTTTTCTTTGCCCTTGCGACGGGGTCATATTTGGGAAGAGAGCCTTCTGGCGAGGATGTTGGGGCCAGAGAGGAAGAGGACTCGAGGTCTTGTATGGACGAGTGAGATTGGCCATCTTGGTTGGAAGTGGAAGATGCTTCTGTAGAGGCATATCGTCGTGTTGGTTGGTGTTGGTGTTGGTATTGGTGTGCCAGACATGCAGACGACGACCTTGTATTTATGAATGTTGATCGGGTCTGCCGTAAGAACGGGCGCATCAGTATCTCCACCGACATGACGGGCGGTGCAGGCGGTGTTTGTCTTTGGATCCTCCACTGCTGCCTCGATGAACTTTCCTATTTCCCTGCGACACGGACAGATTGAGATGCGAATCCGAGTCTTGGCAAAAGTCCTGCCATCGTTGCTTACGGCCTTGGCGGATTTATGCGCGGAGAGGAGCACAGATATCTCCGACTTTCTAGGGTCTTGTTAGGGTTTCACCTACTAAAAAGCACTGTCGGTGGACGGCCTGAGAGGATACGCGAAGCCTCGTACCTGTGTACGAATCGACACCGAGCTGCCTGACGGACGGAGCCCCTGCCACGACCCTAACACCGTCCGGCCAAGCCACCTTGACGTGACCAAAGGCTAGAGTTGCAACCTGGCGGGACGGGAGTGCAATCAAAGGTATGAGCACGGGGAACGTGGCAGAATCATTCCGACTGCCTTATGAGTGTCCTCGAGGTACCTTAGCAATCAATCACATCACCGCCCGTCCATTATTAACCCGCCTCTCTTCTCCACCTGTTCAACCGTGTACTGTAACCCCGATGATACCTAAGACGGCAGGCACGCAATAATTAAGAGTCACTCAAGCACGACAATTGACTCTACAACTCTCCACCCTCCCCCCTTCCAAACCAAAAAGACCCTGTCCTCGTATAAATCAACGTTCTTTTCTCCATTAAGCTCTCGGTCGCTCTAACAGCCCAGACCCCGAATCTCGCCAATCTCCGACTGCCCCAGCCTAAGGTACTCCGTAAACAGATCCTCAGCACAATTATCTCTAGTTCTCTACCCCGCCGTGTCCAGTTTCAACCCCAAAGCACTAGAAGCACCACTCGCAGCTTGCGCCTACTGTGGTTGATGCTTGCAGCTTGATGGACTGCTACCTCGATCTTGACAACCATTGCCCTCTGCCATGAGCAACATACATCGCTTCCTGTCCAGACGGGATCGCCGACAAAAAGTAAATGACCCCTCAACTCGCTCTTTCACCATTGCCAATACCGTTTTCTCCTCTGTCCACCACTTCTATCGCAACCGAGACTCATCGATCTCGACGTCCGTGCTGCCTCAAGAGGACAATGGAACTGGTCATCATAGACGCAGCAGTACATGTACTGTCTTGTGCGACTTGGGCCCTTCATCCCTCCTCGACGGCGCCGCCTCGATTGGACGACCTCGACAGCGTCTCCCCTCTGCTCACCCTGTCTCTTTCACTACTACTGAATCAACCGCTGACTGTCAATTTTCTCCTCAACAGACTGATCCACACGCCAATGTCGCTCCAGATGTTGGCACCTTTGCCGGCTTCTTCGTCCCTGACGAGGAGGCCAAGAAGAAGAAGTTCGACAAAGACGAAGAAAAGGCAGTACGTTGTTATCATTCATACCTTATATACCTATCGCAGTGACAGCCTGCTGAAACCTCCCTCAGATAAAAACAATCCTCGCCCGTCTACACAGTACGGGCATCACAATGTTCAATGAAGCAAATGTCGACTACGCATTACGATCAAAAGCCAGCCAGGGCAACATGGACGAAGCATTCCGCCTATTGCTCTTATTCGAAGACACTTACGAAGGTCTTGTAAAATCATACAACCCAAACACCAAGCTACTTGGCGCAGAGAACCGCGCAGGTGTTACCTGCTACCTTGATGCGCTGCTCTTTGCGATGTTTGCACGACTTGATAGCTTTGAAGCCATGCTATACAACGCCTTTGAAGATCCGCCGCGGAAGAAGCTGGCCGGGCTGATGCGTTTATGGGTCAATATGCTGCGCGACGGCAAATTGATCACAACCGACATAGTATGTTATCCCAATTCATTATCACCGTACGTAGCAACCCGTCCGACTAACACACACATCTCAGACCAAGATCCTTCAAGATGCTCTCTCCGAATGCGGTTGGGAGTCGGCAGCAAAACTATGCCAGCAAGACACATCGGAAGCCTTCACCTTCATCACTGGCCAGCTCGAGCTACCCCTGCTGACCCTCAAGATGGACCTATATCACACGGGTAAGGAAGAACCGGACGATGATCACAGATTTGTCAATGAACGTCTCCTCGAAGTCGCCATTCTGGAACAGCCGTTAGAAGGTAGCACTGTCATCACGCTCGAGGACTGCCTGGAAAATTACTTCAACAACCGGATAGAAGTCAAGAGACACATGGAAAGAAACAGAAGCAACACACTCCGTTCAACAAAGTCCACAGAAGCAGATCCACCACCTCCGACTGACGAGAAAGCCGAAGTATCTCACATCGAGACTGTGGAATTTGGCGAAGGAGAAATCTCAGACACTACACCGTCACCCGCTGCTGAAGGTCCGTCGACCCCCATCAAATCGCCCGTCAGCAAGCTGCGACCCGGACTGGGACGAAACCGCGCAGACAGCATCTTCAGTCAACGTCGAATACCACCGGTGGATCTTGCATCTAATGATAACCCGGACAACAAACAACGTCCTGATCGCCAACGAAAAGCATCATTACGCACCGAAGTACTCATGCCCGCCTGGCAATTCTTTAAGCTCCTTCCTTGGTACACAGACAACGTGCCCACATCAGACGCCCAAGTCGCCGCACACTTCAGTCACAAACGCCCTGTCCTCGGCATAGCCTTGAAAAGATACCGAGTGTCGAATCATGGCATTGCCAGTCGACTGGACACATATGTTGACATTCCTCTGGAGATTGCTGTCCCCGCTTTTGTCTCCGACGACAACATCAGCGATGACAGCCCCCTTGTAGGCAATTTCAAGCTCGTTCTACAGTCCGTCGTCTGCCACCGAGGAAGCTCTGTAAACAGCGGCCACTACGTATCTCTTGTGCGTGGACAGGCAGCAAACGCCAAGGATCGAGGCTCGTTTGACTCGAGACCTGACAGTCCTTACGATGATGACGAACCAGACCCATGGATGCTGTTCGATGATCTCGCCAGAGAGCGTATCACATACATTGACATTAACCAGAAGCTGAAAGAGGAATGCCCGTATCTCCTCTTCTACCAAGTCCAACCAATTGATGATCTTCCACCAACATACGAAGAAAGCTGCAGCCGTGCGCCCTCGGACGATGTTTCCGCCTCTCCAGAGAAGTTGAAATTATTAGGCTCTTTCTCCGAAGGAGATGAAGGTGACTTCCCAGATACCGTCATAGTTGAGGATGAAGCGGGCACATCGCCAAATGGTGCGCCCGCTGCAAACATCGAAGCTGTCGACTGGTCAAGGTCGACTAGGACGTCTATAGATATGAACCCAGCCCCCGAAGATCGTGGTCGTCAACTCCCGTACGATATACGGGACCGCACTTCCATGTCTTCAAACCGATCGTCTGGCGGTGCTGACATGATTGGATCTCAAACATCAGGCAGCATAAAGATGGGCACGTCAATACCTTCAACACCTATAGAAGAAACACGAGGTTCTTTCCTCGGCCTTCCCACATCCAGGCGTGGGAGTAAAGTCGCCAATGTCAAAAGCAAGAGCAGACCGAACAGTCAAGGCGCTGAAGAACGAAGCAACCGATTCGGCATGAACTTCAACATGAGCAAGATCACAAGCCTTGGTCGCAGCCCGAGCAAGAACGATCTCGCTTCCATGGGTAAGGCAAACGAAGAAGCTGTGGTAAGCGCCGCCACGACGCCAGTGGTAACTCCAGGAGCCACTCCAGCATTGGAAAAGACAGAGGAAGTCGTCATCGCTGCCACAAACACCGACAACGGCCAAGACAAAGACCTCAAACACACCAACTCCGGCAGCGTATCAGGGTCGATTGGCAGTCTGACTGGTCTTGGCGTGACGGGCGGCAGCAGCGAAAGCCTAGGCAGCAAACCTGAAACCATTGCCATAGCTGAGGTCAGCGACGAAGTGCGTAAGAAGAACTGGAAGGAGAAGATGGAGTCGAAGCGTGAAGAACGCAGTCGGATACGAGGGGAGAAGCAAAGGGAGAAGGACGAACGGCACGCGGAGAAGCAGTCGCATAGGAAGATGGGCAGTGGTAAGAAAGCAAAGGGTGCTGCTAATGGAGAGTTGCCCGATCGGGAGTGTGTTGTTATGTGATTGCTGTCTTGGGCTTTGTTCCTCTCTCATCTTCTTCTTACTTCTTTTCCTTCTTCTACGATACCTCGATTGGTTTGGATATTGGTTTGGTCTGGTCTTGGCCACTTCTTGGTGTGGTGGTGGTTTCGCTTTTCTGATTACAATTCTCGCATAGCGCAAGGGCGTTCTTGTTTTTTGAGCAGCACGAAAAAGAAGAAGACGACGAAGGAATACATGAACGTCCAATGTGCTTCATATGGGCAAAGGAATGGCGGTTGAAGGATGAGATTTACAAATATACCCCCACCTCAACAACCATTTTTCATCTTGGGAAATGGTAGATGAAAAAATCCAAACTTATACTTCTTTGTTGCTGTGGCTATGATATACTTGTGCTAGTGCTTTGGATGTACTTGTCGTCAAGAGAAGTGGTTTGACCAGGTTGTGCTTTATTGATATCATTTGCTTGCTTAGGTTTACTTGTCCGCTTGCCTGGGGTTTGGGTTGGCTGATCTGTCCTTCTACCTTGAGGTCTACACAATGTATGCAAGCACGGCGGAAGGACATGCCGGCCGCTCTTCAATTGCCCTCTCTTGCTCGTTGGCGAGTTGACAAAAGAAGCTTTGTGAAAGCATTTATTCCGCTCATCACCATGGTGTTCTCGGCGATCATCTTTCCCTCTTGCCTTTTGATGGTCGTCCTCTGGGGGATTTGCCCACCATGCCCTCATTGCTATTCTACCCTCCCTTCTGCCGTTCTGGCCCTCATCGCAGCACGCCAAAAGTCTCGTGCATGATCCCATAATCTCTCACAAAGCGCCCATATCATCCCGTCCCCACAGCTTGACCGTCCGATCATAGCTAGAACTGACAATCCATTTCCCGTCTGCCGTGACATCCGTGGACAAAACATGTCCCGAGTGTCCGCTGAGCGTGCGACACAGCGCCCAGTCGTCTGCGGAGAAGATTTTGACGTTTCTGTCGAACCCGCCCGACACGAAAAAGGTGCCTGCTTTTTTGGGCTGCATGCCTATATCCTCTTTATCCGACGAGATATCCGGGTTGGCAATTTTCGTGGCGGGAGAGTCAACCTGACTTAGTGGTCCATCCAGTCCCTTGAACCACCGTAAGTCAGTAACGCCACCTTTATGCGCGCCGATGTTGGCCGTCTCCCGCATCTGGCGGATGTCCCAGCATTTGGCGAAGCCGTCCCCGGAGCCGGTCATGATGCGGTAGCCGTCGGGGGACCAGTCCAGGCCGTAGATGGGCTTGATGTGGGATTCTAGGTAGAGCACGCGGCGGCCGGAGCGCAGGTCCCACAGACAGGCTATGCTGTCCAGACCGGCGGACGCCAGCAGCGAGCCGTCGGTGTTGAAGGAGACGGTGTAGGCTTCGTGGGAGTGGCCTTCTTGGAGGAGGAGCTCAGTGGTTGTCTCGACGTCCCAGAGGCGCCAGGTCGTGTCGTAGGAGGCAGATGCGAGATATTTGCCCGAAGGGTGGAATTCGGTGCGGCAGACGCGGCCGGAGTGGCCGCCGAGGGTGGCGATGGGGGTGTCTTGTTCCAGGGACCAGAGGTGGATGTTGCCTTCGCCGCCACCGGATGCCAGATTCAGACTGCCCTTTGAGACGGTGGTGCCAGGTAGAGTGGACCCAGGGAACCAGGATATGCCGCTTATTTGGGCTGTGTGGCCGCGCAGGAGACCAGTCTCGTTCAGGTTGGGGACGTCGAGCAGTTTGATGGTGCCACCCCAGTTCCCGGCGGCGATTGTCTCGCCCGAGGGGGAGAAGCGGGCCATGCTGACGGGCCGCTCGCCGGCTATTTGTGAGCCGAAGAGTTCAAAGCCGGAAAGTCGTTCTCGAATGTTTTGGCGATGCTCGACGTGTCTCTGTAGCGGGATGGTGGATTCTAGTCGTTGGAAATGCACGCGTCGTTGTGAGCGCGGTAATGAGTATCGCGCAATATCCTTGCGGGCCTCGACCAGCTCGTCTGGGCCTTGTGTGTAGAATTCTTGGTTTGATTCGTCCTCTTCGTCGTCCTCGTCGGCCTCACCCATGGCCACATCTTCTCCTCCTTCCTGCTGAGAAGCATATAACAGCTCTCGTAGACGGTCTCTGCGGTCTTCTGGCCGTTCTCCGAATAGTGTGATCGGCTCTCCAATCTCGCGCAGTCGGGCTCGTACTTTTCCATCGTCTGTGGGGACGGCGACTGCGGCGAGGTTTCGCTTGCGTGTGAACTGCGCGAGAACAGCTGAGGCTTTTTCATTGGAACCATTCTCCGTGGGCATGTAGTAGTCGGTGTCTAGCGGGACATTGCTGAGGTCATATGTCATCTCACTGTCCTAAGGTCCGTCCATGTCAGTCTTGCTCATAAGTCCGCGCTCTGGTCAACCCAAAGACCAGGAAAAGTGCCCGCGCCTCTATAATGAAGATGTAAACACGCGGTATGCTGTGTCTTGGTGGGGGGAAATGGCTCACCTCTTGACCGGCCTCCTCCACATATGCCTGTCGCGACGGATGTACCGACATGGCTGCGGTCTAGCTGCCAAAGGCGAGAGGGGAATATGCACAATCTCAGTCTTTGATGCTCACTACGTATAGACAGGGTGAGAGGGTAGAGAGAGTAAAGACAAGGTATACAATATTTCAAAAATGGCAGTGGCTTTTCAAAAGTTACAACATTGGCATGTGAAGTTGAAGCTTTGATATGCGACATGCAGATGCAAGCAGGCAAGATGCGGCTCTTCTCCGCGTTTCTGATTTCATTGTCAAAAGTGGTGGGAAAGTGAAATAAAATCCGACCCATGTCCGGCGAGGTCCCTTATGTGTGTGGTATCGATTGTGACATCAATGCCGTCTCTACGATCCTTTTTGTTTCTGTCGCTGTAAGTCTTCTTGTCCGTATCATTCTCACTCAACCGCCCGCTCATCCACTCTCGTAAAATCATGTTATAATTCACCAACATGTCATGACAGCCTTATCCCCCTTTCTTTGATCCTATACTCGATGTTATCCGGACCCGTATCCACGCGCCTCTCCCAAAATGCTACCCGTCGCATAATGGATCCCAGTCGCCAGCCTGGCAAGGCACAGAACATCTTCAGCCAACTATGGCCGCAAGCATCTGTCAGATGGCAATCTCAATCGCAATCTCCCACACCCTCTCCGTTTTCATACCGACTAGGCGCTTCTTCATGTAGTAAAAAGTCCAACCTTCGTCCTCCGGAAAACGGCAAGACCCAATTCAACAGCAGCTTACTTGCCCGCGATCCATCCTGCTTCACCTCACTCCCCCGTCATTCCGGAGAAGATGCCTTTTTCATGTCCCACATAGCAAAAAGCAATCGTTACGTCGCATTTGGCATTGCAGATGGAGTAGGAGGCTGGACCGAGTCAGGCATTGACCCTGGCAAGTTCTCTCACGGCTTGTGCGAGTACATGGCCGAAAAGACATATCGACCAGAGAGCCCGGATGACCTGAGGCCTCAGAGGCTACTCCAGCACGGTTACGATCGCGTGCAGGAGAACCCAAAGATTGAGGCTGGTGGAAGCACGGCCTGTATCGCTGCCATGCAGCCCAATGGTACTGCTGAAGTCGCAAAGTATGTATTGCCCGGTTAGATGATTGCTGTATACTCTCGAGAGACTGACGACTTCGACAACAGCCTCGGAGACTCGGGCTTCCTCATCCTCCAACCGAGCAAAGTCGCCTTCAAGTCCATCGCCCAAACACACGCCTTCAACACTCCCTTCCAGCTCTCAAAACTCACCCCCCGCATGCGCGCTCAGAACGCCATCTTTGGCAACTCCGCGGCCATCTCGGAGACTCCCAAAGACGCAGACGTCACCAACCACCAACTTTCTCACGGCGACGTTCTGGTCTTTGCAACAGACGGAGTATGGGACAATCTCAGTCCAATGGACACCCTCAACATCATTACACCCATCATGGAGAAGCGCGGCTACTGGTCATCCTCGGACGTCAACGCGGAAGCATTGCGACCTAGCAACGAAGCAGACGGGTCGCAAGCAAAAGCAGTAGACGCTCTACCAGCTGATCTCGCCTACGCTGTGATGAGAGCCGCGAAGCTAGCAGGCATGGATACCAGACGCGATGGGCCCTTCGCAAAGGAGGTGCATAGATACTATCCTGGGGAGAATTATCATGGCGGCAAGCCCGATGATATCGCTGTTATTATTGCCGTTGCTGTGCAAGATGGCCAGCCCGCGGTTGACGGTAAGCCGATGAAGGCAAAGTTATAGATATGATCACATTAGGAGGAAATGAAAATGGTACATTAGATGGATATTTATTGCATTGGGTGGGGCAGCGTCTGTTTATACTTGTGGTTTTCTGGAGGGACGCTTTGAATTGTTCAAAGGCTCTTGGACTGGCATTGACTGGATATCGAACGTTCAACAACTTTTTCTTTGCTGTGCAGCTATGGTAAATAATGCGTCCATCGACATGACTGACATACCCATGTACGTCCTCATGTAGCACGTTCACCCTGCAGCTTCACAGTTCCACTGATATAAGTAGGTACGTCATATGGGGATCAATATTGTACCTATTTTTGAACAAGAAGTCCCTAAACACGCTCCACCTCTTTTTATCACGGCTGCTACCTAGAAGAAAAAAGCAGTTTACACACCTCGAAGCGATATAATCTTAAAGACTGGTGACCCTCCGCATATGCCAAAGATTATTTCTCATTAATGTAATTTTCACATATCCATCCGCCTTATGTCCATCATGTTCACTGTTTCAACCAGGCCAGCCCTATATAATAGTGGATAGACTTTCGGCTCTCCTGCGGGCGGCGGTGGGAGGAGTGTTCGTCTCACGTCATGTACTACTCATTATGAAACTCCCCCACCAGAAAAGGATGCTGTGCGAGTGAGCTTGGTCGCTGCTGCTCACGAGTGTGTAATTAGATCCGACAGCAGTAGTGTTTCTCTTCATCTCGTCAAGAATAGTTCTTTCTACTGCTTTGCTCATCACAAATAAATTGAACCCTTTGTTTGAATTCGAATATCCCACTACTTGACAAAACAGAAGTCTGTTATTCTCAACCGCAGTCAACGAATAACAAGTCAATACCAACTTCAACAACATAATCGTCAAAAACATGGCTCCAATCCCCCCGGGCAGCACAGTACTAGTGACAGGCAGCAACGGCTACCTCGCCTCCCACATAGTCGACCAACTCCTCTCCTCCGGCTACCACGTCCGCGGCACCGTCCGCTCTCTAGACCGCGGCTCCTGGCTCCTCTCGTACTTCTCCGACAAATGCGGTCCCGACCGACTCACCCTGCACGTCGTCCCGGACATGTCTATCCCTGATGCCTTCACAGACGCCATGCAAGGCTGTGCCGGCGTCGTTCACGTCGCCAGCAATCTCAGCTTCAGCCCCGTAGCCGCAGACGTGATTCCCGGTGTCGAGAAAACGGTGCAGTATTTGCTTGCTTCGGTCACCAAGACGCCCTCGGTCAAGCGGTTTGTGCTCACTTCGTCGAGCAGCGCGGCTGTGTTCCCTGTCCCGGATAAACGGTTCAAGGTCTTTGCGGACAGCTGGAATGAGTTTTCCGTCGAGCAGGCATGGAAGGAAGGGGAGGTGGAGGGCAAGGGCTACCATGTTTACTGTGCTAGCAAAGTTGCGGCGGAGAAGGCAATGTGGAAGTTTGTCGAGGAGAACAAAGACTGTGCGGTTGAGTGTAATGCTGTTCTGCCTTATTTCGTTATGGGCAAGGTCTTGGGGAGGAAGTATGGACAGAATGGAAGCACGGGCGGGGCGGTCGTGAATGTGTACGCTGAGACGGGGGAGAAGCAGGCGGCGGCGATGAATATGCTGAAGATGGTGCCTCCACGTGAGTTTGATTTGCATTTTTCTTCTACTGTTACCTCGTTCACCTCGATATCTTGCCTGCTAGCTGTGGCACAACATGTCCGAACAACAAACTGACGGAAAGACAGAATGGATGGTCAACGCAGCCGACGCAGCCAAACTCCATGTCGCTGCCCTCAACGACCCAACCATCGTGAACGAACGCATCTTTGCATTTGGAGAGACGTACAACAACAACGAGATCTTGCAGCTGATGCGTGTACTGCGACCGCACCATCAGATCCCGCCTAAATTGGACGACGACAGTCATGATTTCTCGGATGTTGTGCCGCGTGCGCGAGCAGAGGAGATTTTGATCAAGCACTTTGAGAGAGGGTTTGTGGGCTTGGGTGAGACGCTGGAGGAGGCTTTGGAGGCTGTGGATGAGGGGATGTGAGAAAGTTGATGGGGCTATTTGACTCGGATGTAGGCAGAGAGACATAGCGAGAGAGAGAGTGTGTGTGTGTGGTTTGTGAGATTGGGAATAAGCTGGAGGAGGCACCGGGGTAAGCTGAATAGGGCTGATCAAGTTGACGAGCCATGTTCTCGTGCAGAGTACCTTCAGTGGCTTAACGAATGGGTAGTAATTCAGCAGAGAGAATATTGTGCAGGGCGATGTTGTATGGCGTGTTCCCATCTCGAGTTCACACAAATATGCCCATTTCACCGGATTACTCGCGTAACATGGTTAGTCGTGTCTTGAGGTAGCCAAGAAGCGTCTACCAATTATCACGACGATATTACTGCGATACAATTTAGGCTCGTACAAGGAGAAGTCTCGACCTCCCCTGCGGCCATCACATATCGAAGGTTCATAATAATTTATTCATAAGTCCATAAAACCAAAAAAAAGTCGCAAGTACAACGTTCCGTTGCCTGCCCTCGGACAATCTCCCGGCAATCAAAATCGGCACGGTGACATGCAGATCCCCAGATGTTCAAAACTCCTCTTGTAAATACGCGGCACTTCTAGTCTTCAACTCGGCACGATACTGGCACAATATGTGTCTAAGACTTGAGATTCCTTCTTCCGTCCCCGCTCGCAGGTCCCCGCAATACTCATCAGTGGCTTGAATTCACTCCCCATGACTGGATCCACAATCCATCTCCAGGTTGATAGATGTCCAATGAGCGAAGTCATGTTATGCATCTATTGTCCGCCTAGCCCTAGGCTAGCGCATAAACGGTAGGGTTTGGATAGTCGACAGCGAAGATCATACCGCGACGTCTCAGCATACCGGCCACATCTGGCCATGACGAGCAAGCAGACGTGCAAGTCTGATAGTCTGGTACACAGTTGCCTGGGACTGTTTCAAACAAGTCATGACGAAAAAGCTTTCTTCCGGTGGAAGAAAATTCAGGACGCAGGAGATGCTCTCTCTGTATCTTGTTTCACAAGCTGTGTCATGGTATTTGCTTGGGCAATTTGCTGTCAGTGCAGACTCCACCCCACGTTCCCTCCTTCCCCGGACAATAATCCAAGTACCCGGTGTCGGTCTGTGACGAAGCACCCTCGTTCATTCAACCATGGCTTTAGGGCTATTGTTTCCTACTGCGCACTCTAATTGCAATTATCCGACCAAGACCGAGGGCTGAGTTCTGGAAGGGTGTGAACATGGTCAAGGCCGATGTTCGAGTGTAGATCTTGGTGACAGAAGGGCGAGTCCATCCCTCTTTCATGGCTGGTCATAAGTATCGTTGTCTCGGCCGCGTCTTAGAATGTTTCCCTCCTCCTCGTTTCACATATTCTCCTTCCTTCATTCATTCTCTGGTTCTTTATTTTTCCATTTTTGGGTAGAGCCTGTAGATATGAAGTCTCTCTTCTCTGTCTTGCTTGGCGTTGCTGCTAGCACGACTACAGTGGTATCGGCAACAACCCTTGATTGTGATGCGGATGCATTTGCACCATATCTCCCAACTAAAGCTAGTATCACATTCGCAACCCGGGTTGCAAATAATGGCACATTCAAAGTTCCTACGGGAGATATCGCTTACCCGACCTCGCCTACCAACATGCAGGCACTTTGTGCTATAGAAGTAAAAGTCGAGTCTAGCAATTCCAGTGCATACAGTTTCGGACTCTTCTTGCCTAAAGAGTGGAACAAGCGTTTTCTGTGAGTCAAATCTAGAGTGGGAGGAGCCAAGCAAAGGATCTTTTAGCATGATATGGCTGTGGGGGCTCGTGTTATCGCCGGCTAACGACGAAAACAGAGCTGTAGGAAATGGTGGGTTCATGGGCGGAGTCAACTGGCTAGATATGGTAGGTCTTGATTCAGAAGTGGCGCACAACCACAATTGGACTAGAATTGGCCGGACTAACATGAAATGAAAACACAGGCCGCAGGTGTAGGATACGGCTTCGCAAGCATGTCAACCAATACTGGCCACAACAGCACAAACACAGGCTACTGGGCAGCCAACGCAACCGAGACACTCCAAGACTGGGGCCACAGAGCCATGCACGGCAGCATCGTCCTCGCGAAGAATCTGACAACAGCGTATTACGGCAACTGCGCTCCGACCTACTCGTACTACTCTGGCTGTTCGACAGGTGGCCGCCAAGGTCTAAAAAATATCCAACTGCATCCCGAAGACTTTGACGGCGTCGTTGCCGGTGCCCCTGCCTGGTGGACGGATCACATGCAACCCTGGACAAACTGGCTAGGCGAGTACAATCTCCCGAACACCAGCAGCCACCACATTCCCACTTCTCTCTTTCCCACCATCGCAGCAGAAGTCCTCCGCCAATGCGACACCGCGGATGGAGTAGCCGATGGTATCATCTCCTCTCCCCACAAATGTGATTTCGTGCCCGAGACTCTGCTCTGCGCAGCCAATGCTACAAACACCTCTACTTGCTTGACAACGCCACAATTGTCCACCTTGTACAAAATCCACTCGGACTATGTAGACGTGAACCAGACTTTTGTCTTTCCCCACCTCAACCTCGGCAGCGAAGACCAATGGACGCCCCTCCTCGCAGGCACCACCAACCTCCCCCACCCACTCGGATACCAATACATCCAATACTTCCTCGGTCTTGGACCGAACTGGGACCCTTCAACAATGGACTACTCGATCATCCAACTGGCCGAGCACCTCGACCCAGGCAACGCCACAGCCAACGACTTCCTCGCCATGAACGACTACTTCACCAAAGGCGGCAAACTCCTCCACTACCATGGTCTGGCCGACGGCCTCATCCCCACAGACAGCAGCACCTACTTCTACCGCCAAGTCTGGAAAACCCTCCTCGCATCCGGCGACATCACCGCCCGCGCGGATCTAGACGCGCACTACAGATTCTTCTACGTCCCAGGCATGCAACACTGCACTGGCACCGCCGCCTCGCAGAATGCGCCCTGGTATTTCGCGGGCGGGAACCAAGCCGCTGCGTTGAATACAGAGGTGCATTCGGTGCCGGGGTTCAGCGACGCCAGACATGATGTCCTGCTTGCGATGATGGATTGGGTGGAGAAGGGGAAGGCGCCAGAGTATGTGGTTGCGACCAAGTGGCATAATGATACGATTCAGGATAGAGTGATCAAGCAGCGGCCGCTGTGTATGTATCCCAAGGAGGCGAAGTGGGATGGGAAGGGGGATGTTGATGCGGCTGGGAGCTGGCATTGTAAGTGAGTGAGGATGCGAGAGTGAGAGAAGCTTGTCAGATGTTGTAAAGGACATGGTGACCGCTATGTGTTGTTTGGGCTGGCTTTAAAAAAAAAAGGCACAATCATTGTGTATGTGTGGCAAGGTCTGAGTCTTTATTGTGTTTCATAGCGATGGGTACTAGGAAATAAGACGCTTTGAAAGTAGCGCATTCGTCTGCTCTTCTACCGCTTCGGGCGACTCGAGTGTTATGTGAAGAAGGCTGATCATGAAAAACTGTGGGTAAAGTAAAGAAGAGGGTTCAAATAAGGGACAGACCTTGTCAATCGAAAGTGACTTATGGTAGGAAGCGAAAAGTCGTAGATCGACCAAATACGTCAAAGGAGCACGACTCCTTAAGTTGGGAAACGCATCTTGAATAATAAAATCGCAGGAATCCTGTGGAAGAAATAGGCAGTAATGCAGATTACTCATTATGCATTATCATCTTCACACTCCCCAATCGTTGATTCCATCTCCTCTACTTGACATTGAAATGAAGTAAAACCGCCGTACTCCTTGCAACACACAACTCCTTTTGTTGCTGTAGAACCTTGAAATCTTCCCAAGAACGCCGCTGTAGTTCGTCTGAACGCCTCGATTATCTTTGTATCCATTCATTTGCCTGTTTCTGTCGTCAATTCGATGACAAGATCATATGTCAACTGTCCGGGTTGCCAGGCGAGTGCCTTTATCACATCCTTCTCCAAAATGCTCGTTTAGCAGCGGGTGGAGTAGGATCTTCTTCTGGACTGTCGGTCGCAGTGACAATGTCGTCCGGGATCGTAGAAGTAGTCATGGTAGGACAAGGCGGAGGCGTGAAAGAATACGTTATTGCATCGCAGTAGTTTTGATCGTAGCATCTGCCCCGACATTACGTTAATAAGCCGAATAATCATTGCGCAGTTGAAATATATCGAAGGATGCGATGCCTAGTCGCTGGAACCACGAAAGAAGAGTATGATGGAAGAATGGAGGGAGGGTCCCTTGCAACTTACCCGCCATATCTCATATAACATGAGTTGATATAGTCCGCACAGACTGATCTTGGCTTGCAAGAGCTTGTGACGGCCCTGACGACAGTCGCATTTCCGGTACTTGTGGCGACACTTATCAGAGCGCTGACGGCAGGATCTGTGATAACTGGCGAGGGATCGGCAATCCGTGCAAGATGGGTGGTTGTGTTAAGGCCCAAGGTTGAAGTCGAAGTCGATGAAGGAAGAATCGAGGAGGCACAAGAAGGAGAGGGAAAGGCGACGTTGAAGGCTATTACACAAGGATTATAGCAGCTACAGCGTGAATCAGTACCAATGTAAGATGGAAACATGTTCGATTTGTGGTCAAGCCTACCCTCCATAGATATTTCCGCAGCTATCGACAAGTTTTCTGCACTGAATACGACAGCCTCCAGCCGTGACACTATCCACAGCAGCAGCTAGCACGGTCAAAACAAAGAGTGGAATAAATGTCAACTGCATTGCAGTTTGTTGCTGTGGCTGTAGTAAGCTGCGGGGGACATGAGTGTATGGTGTCAAGGAGACGGCAAGCGATCCGTTGAGATATATAAAGGTCTGCCGCAACGAAACGCCTTTTCAAAAGGTTGAAAGGCAATCGTGACGCCAAGCGGCGTCATCAGTGATGAATGGTTTCCATAGTGTCTCTGGAATGCTTGGGGGTGGCCATGCTTGCTGGTGTGGCAGTCCTCTTGGGACAGAAAAAGGCAAGATTGGCGACAAACAATCCGATTGGGACACCGGGATCGGGGTAAAGCGAGGTGAACCAGGTGTGTGGGTGGTAATGATAGATACTTGGAGCATTCCATATGTCTTCATTGGGACGTGGATGCAGGTTTTGGCGATTTCCAAAATCGTCACTCAAGCTGCACTGACCTGATGGTGTCGTCGGGCTGCAACAGAGAACAGTATCTTTCACTGCGATCATGACGTGAATTTTATGCGTGCCACGGAGTGCGAACCGCATGAGGCGGATTACATACACCTGGGTGATGAAGATTGGCACGGCTTCATTCCTCATCTTTGGCCCGAATAGATACAATCGGCGGCCCTTTCTAGAATGAGAGTTGCTGATGTGCTGCGACTACCTGGCTGTGGGCTCAACGTTTCATATCGATGGCTCTATAGCTGAGCGATTTCACCCGTGGAAGTCGGCTTATAGTAGCAGACACGTAACGTGTCAAGAGCTGAGGAATCACGAACTACGCATTTCCCCCGCCTTGCTGCCCTGTCGGCTCACTCGCATACCCAATTTGTGGGTTTCGTAGCTGCTGTATCGGTACCATGTTTGTCTGTTGTGGCTGCGGACTCGTGTACGCTGCTGGATCCGCCGCCCCAGATCTACTCTGCCACATATCCAAATGCATGTAGTCTTGCTGCTGCTGCTGCGGTGGAACAGTCGGATTAGTATTTCCTCCCGCCCATTGTCGAGGTCTGATTTCATTCTGAGCTTGGGCCGGAGCCCAGGGGTTAGATTGTTCAGCATCGTACATGGCGCCGCCTGGTTGTTGCGGCGACTGCCAGTTGTATATGGCCTGCTGTTGATGTTGCTGCTGCCATCCGTAGTGTGATTGCTGTTGTGCAGATGGAACCCCAGCATAGCTCGCCTGACTGGGATTGAGCGGACTACGCTCAAGCGAATTTGTATAGGGCTTAGTTGGAGTCGAGTATTGAGAGTTCGCATAGCTAGTCCTTATATCAGGACGCAGGGGTGCGGTGACCGCGAAGTCTGGGGCACGCTCCATGCGGCCCATGGCTCGGAGATCCTCATTGCGTCCGAGAGTTTGCTCAAGATGATCGTCAAAATCGACGGACGCCTTCGCCACTTTAGAGAAGCAGTCAATGGTCAGCTTTGGGACGTCGTTGGGTCCGCTGGCATCGTATAGAGCAAGTGCTGCAGCTGTTTGGAATGCGTTCCGGATTTGGCGACCGTTCCACTGCCCGGACTTGATGGATTTATGATAGTCGAAGTGGCTGCCTGCGAAGTCAATAATGTCGTTCTCCTGCATGACCATGCGTGGGGCGCCGGTTCTTCGAATGCGGTCGTCTTCGATCTTTTGTAAACGCTGGAAATTCTTCTTCCATATCTCGATTGTCTTTGGTCTGTCGAGCGGTGGATAGTATAGTGGCACATGGATGCGAGACTTGAAGGCATCGTCGAATGCGCCTGTGAGAGAAACAGGGTTAGCAAAACGTTCGTATGGAGGTAGGAACGGGGTAGCAGCAACCAATTCGATTCGTCGTCAGAAACAGAATGCCATCATAGTACTCAAGGATCCGCAAGAAAACTAAGTGAAATCAGCATAATTCGATGTTTCCGTGATGTCAGTGCTGCTTACCAGAGACCATAGCATTCCTCTCCAAATTGAATTTGTCGCGTTGAGCAAGGAAAACATCTGCTTCATCTAATAACAAAACACACTTCCATAACGTGGCAAGATGGAACTTGTCTTTGAGGTTGGACTCGACTTCCATTGGGCGTAGACCAAGATCTCCGCATGTGATTGGGAAAAGGGGACGTCCTGTCACGGCAGCAACACACTCCGCCGTCGAGGTCTTACCAACACCAGGAGCTCCATGGAGAAGTATGATCAGGCCTCTGCCCTTCCCCTCAATAATATCATACTCAGGAGCATCTTCCAGACCATCAGAGTTCCTTGCTTTAGCATTGAAATGCTCCTTTACTAAAGCCTGAACCATTTTCTTATGCCCGACTGGCAGCTCCAGGCCGTCGAAAGCCCCAGGATCAGGTTGCACGTCCTTGAGACATTCAATGCTGAGAGCAAAAAACTTGCGCTCACGCAGAACATAGGCCATGACTCGATTTGGTAGCAGCATCATGTCCTTGGCTCGCAATGTCTGTAGGCTTGCTCTATGGCCAATCGATGTGCTCGTATGCCATTTCGTGATGAACTCGTCCTCGTCCTGGAACTTTTCGTATGCTTTGTCGTCCTCGAAGCTATCGCGGTATACGACATCTGTGAATGTTCTATCCATGCGTGTATGGCCCGGATCTTGCCATATCGTGACAGGCCACTCTTCTTCAACCTCATTTGCGACTACATCCTGGATGATGAGCTCTCCTTTAGGTTGCCACTTGTCATCCTCCTTGAAGGCTTCTTGGAAGTCCACAATCACTTCACCAGTCATGCTGAAAGCAGACTCCGACTCCCTTGATGCTTCATGCAATGGTCGAGAAGGGATGAACGGACATCCACATGGGTGACAGGTGTAATTGAAACCTCGGTATCTCTGATGTGTGGCTTTAGTCAATTGAGAGAATCGTTCGCCCTGTCTAATTAACTTCTGCGTGAAAGATTCGAAATCGTCGACATATCGGACTGGGTATATCTCGAGCGATGTGATGTCCCGTTCACCTTCAAAAGGCTGAATTGCAAATTCATGCGCGACTGGTACAAAGGATTCTCCATCCCAATCGATGTAGTAGCATGAGATGCGAAAGCTGTTTGGAATGCTGATGCGCGTGTCTGGTCGATATATTTTCCATTCCACTGAACTAGCATAGGACGAGCTTGAGTTTCTTCTCCAGCGTCGCTGCAATGGTTCATGGCCGTTGTAAAGATTGCATCTACCACCAGCTGTATCACTGATGCGATACAAAGTCTGGTAAGCGTCGGAGGATCCCTTGCCTCGACTTGTGGCAGCAGTCATCTTAGACCATGCATGTGGAGTTGAAACAACTTCAGAACCCCGTGGAAAGAGGTGCCAAAGTTCTGAGAAGCTTATTCGACGACATGCAGGATCGTTGATGCGCTTTATTGTTGGAGATATATACTCGTCCATGAATTGTCGCAGGCATCTAAGGTCACGCAAAGCCTCAATGCTGTCAGTCAGATGTGCATGCGGCGATTCATCTTCTGAATCAGGTCTGTCAGCTCTCTTGGCTCCCAACGGTACAGAATCTGCTGGCTCTTGTGCTGGTATGCCCGAAGATATTTGACCAGTAGTTGTCTTGTCACCTTCGGCATTTTTGACCTCTTCACTTCCGTTCTCTTTTGAGATTCTTGTTCCCTTGGTCGTAGACAGTTCTCTCTCTTCTTCTGATGCAATTGCCACATCAATTGTGCCGTTATTGATTGTGCTTGGCGTGTCGGCTTTGAGTTCTCCTCCTCTGACTTCCACCTCAACATTGCCTTTGTCTTCGAGCAATTTCGGAGTATCTTCGTCTAGAAAGATATTCTTGTGTAGGCTATCTTCCGCTTCAGCTACTCCCCATCTGCTTTCGAGGACACTCAGGTGATCATTGATAGAACTTTCCAGTCGCAGAAGCTGCTTGTAAGGATTCAAATGAACTACAGGATCAAATGACACTTCCTTCGGCTCAGAATGTTCCTCATCGAGCTCCGTTAGTATGGCGAGTATACAACAGGAGTTGATTCGAATTCGTTCTGGAATAATGCGCGATTTAGCATGATCTTTACTCTCCTTCGCATCATCAAATGATTGCAGTCCTGGGGACTGTCCTGACTTTCTTTGTCTTGCCAAATCTGATTGGTAAGTTGAGAAGTCATTGTGATACTTTGCAGGACCCACGAGTACCTCGACGGCATAAAGCTCTTTCTCCTGCTTCTGCCAATTTTTAAAGTGATACCAGTTGGTGCGCTTGATCTTGGGAATGCAAGGCACTCTAGCGTCTGTAACTGAGGCGATCGATGACATCGACGGTATGCGTCTCGGGGCCCCTGGTGGGTATCCTTTTTCGAACGCATGTCGGCCCCTCTTGTCAACATGACGAAGGAGATCCTCGAAGTCAACGAGAATTGCTCTGTCATTTAGAGTCTCCTCTCCCGCCTCATGCGAACACAGACGACAACCGCATCGCAGTCGAGCCGCTCCTTGGAGATCACCTGAAATGATATCCTTTTGGCAGGGAATATCTGGCGAAATCTCTCTGCGCTCGGCGCATTGAGGCTCGGTCGCAGGTCTCTTAGGTTCACCACTTACAACATTCGGACCTTGTGATGCCTCTTCGTTGTTGTCGTGTACAGATGCCGCTACAGAGTCCGATTTTTCAGGCCCTTTCTCAACAGCACCTTGCACGTCATTGCACTCCTTTTCCTCCGACAAGAGCATTTCGTGGGATGTGAGCTCGGGAGAAGATCGAGGTCCGGAGGCGGAACACTTTCCATCAACAGGCGGCGTCTGCATTGCGACTAGATTACTGCGTCTTGATTGTTGCGAAATCAACTTTCTGTTGGGCGAAGTGATGCTTGAACCTCATAAATCAAGACTTTCGGGAATAATCAACAAAATGAGATTTAGAGAGGCACAATAATGCCATTTGAATGCTGAGTTCAAAGATGACCAATCTCGAATGCGTGCAGGCAATTCGCCTCGCTACGCCAGCGAGCCATGGCTTCCCTGCTCGCCTAGAGACAGCTTATCTCTCTGAATTAGGCAAGTGCTGTGTTGGCTTGGTAGATAGATTGAGAGACTTGCATGATGCATATACTGCAGGATAAAACGTATCCATTTCCTGCTTAAGGTGCGGGGCTGGGTGCTACTTTGCAATGTCGCCAGCCTTGTTTCGACAATAGTCAACCATGCAACTCTCCACAAGCGGGTTTCGTCATGTCGGGCTAGATCATGGTGTGGTCTACCTAACGTATGAACGTGTTCTATTGGCCCGGGCACGACTTCCTCTCAGATCAGAGGTCAAGAGGTGGGGTGTTTTGGAGGCCTAAATGGTCTGTGCGATATTAATTCGCTATGGTTAGTATTGCAGCATGCATGAATTGTTCTAGTGTAGGGCGGGTAGCCATAAATACAGTTCGTGTTCTCGATCACATCTTGCAATCGGAATCGGTGGCCATTCGCACCTTAGTATAGATTCTGTAGTGTCATAGACACTCGCCATCTCGTTCACAACTCCGGAAGACTTCTCTGCAACAAGCTATGGGCACACGGCAGCAAGCGCTTGACGAAGGAATTTACCTTGATAACAGAATAGTGGTAGAATACGTTCAGCGAGGACGGACTGGGCTACCAGGGGCAAGACTTGAAGTACAATATGACGACCAACGAGCAAGACCTAGGACAAATCAAGCCGATCAACCTCCCGAGTACGTTACGCTCCCAGGAGGCAATACAAGATTGGACATGGTAACTCATGCTAAAAGCAGGATAGATTCGGACAGCTCAAACAGGCCTTGATTCGATACAAACAAATCGCGGGCGACAAAGCCATCAAGAGTATTGCAGATGCGGCTACATTGGGTGACCTATTCAGTGCTCCTCAGGAAGCCAAACGTATACATCTCAATTCGCGAAACCCCTTCCATAAAGTCTGGGACAAGGCAGGCGAACATGGAGAGACAATGGTATCTGCACTGGAACTCATTCCAGACGAGAATGGCCTTGGTGTACTTCGTGGAGGCCTCCAATTTGTGTTCAATGTAACTTGAGTGCCAAATACCAGACAGACTCATCAGGCTAATCAACACAGGTAGCAATCCAAATGAAGAAGAGGAGAGAGCAGATTCTAACTGCATTCGAAGACATCCCGGAGACGCTAGTACGATTGATGAAGCATGACTACATGTATAAAATCGACCCCTCGTATCGTGCATGTAGAGACGAGTTATACGTCGCGATACCATTGGCAATTGCGAAATGCATCGAATGGCTAGTCGACAGAACAATCTGTACAACATCTTCAAGACCACTCACATTATAAGTCCTACTTACTCTTGGCAGGGAACAAAGTTCTTGAAGAAGTCTTTCTGCGAGCCATGGACGACAAGATTGTCGATGATCTCTTAAGAGACGTCCAGACACTGCGAAAGCGGCTGGCAGACATCATGGAAGATCTACGCGTCCGCAACGAGTTTCAACGTAGCAAAGACCTTCTCGCAATTCGCCAGCAAGGCAATCACACCGGAGCTCAAAACACTCAAATGCTCAGGAGAACGGATGATCTACATAAGCAAGGCGAGGAAATACTTGTTGGTATATCCAGTACTAACGATACACTGCGCAATATGATATCCACCTGGGATGTCACCATGAGACGGGTCGCGGAGCGTGAAGTTCGCGAGGTGGCCAAGGACAGGATCGACAATCATACTATCAAACTTTTGCAGGATCAAGTCAAGCAATATCGAAGTAAGCATAACCAATGGCATCACAAAAGTAAACTGGCTGACAACTGCCAGTTGAAAGCGAAAGACTGGCTTTCCAGTACGAGATCGAGAAGCGATCACGTCTTTCGCTCGAACAAAAATTAGACACCCGACGAATCGAATATCAACCCAAGCCAATGATCCATCAAAACACGTTCATCGATCTCATGACGATGCCTGGACTCTCAGAGAACGCAGAACTAGCCCAGCTAGGTCGAGACACCAGCTCCTTTGGTCCTGACTCCTTAAGAACCGCGCACTCGGTCCTGCAATGTCCAGCCACCAGAAACTGGATGATCCAACCCCAAAGCAGAGTTCTCTTCATCAACGGATCTCCTGAGGATGAACTACCAAGTCGCATATCGCCCATAACGGTCGTCCTCGCCTCGTTCGCAGTGGGACTATTCGACGACCACTCCTCCAGCGTCATCTTCTTCTTTTGCAGCCTTCATTCCTGGGACTCGGCTGGACCAGCCCAATTGATGCGGAGTCTGGTCAAGCAATTGCTGGTGCAACATGACTTTGAGCTCACCTTCGTCAACACAATCGAGTATAGGGAAAAGCTGCGCCGCTGTGACTTGCCTACCCTCTGTGACGCATTCGTGCAGCTTACGCGCCAAGTACTGGCACACCAGGATCTTTTCTGCTTGCTAGATGGGATCTGTTTCTACGAGTCGAATCTCTGGGGGGAGGACTTGGTTATGATTGTTGACTGTATCAATCAGTTGACAAGTGAGCCCGCGAAAGGTTCATTCAAAGTCCTCATGACCAGTCCGTGGAGAAGTGGGCAGGTTATCAGGCAATTACAAGGGGTTGGTGCTGTACATGTGGTGGATATGTCATACCAGCCCATGGTTGACGAACGAGATATGCCTACCGAGCGCGAGATGATGATGGTGGGACAGATGGAACCATCTGACTACCCAAATTGGTAGCGCATTTCCCAACCTAGTATCCCTCGTCCGACGCTGCTGGGTGGCTCACAGTACTTCTACTCTGTAAATTCAAGCGACGTTCAGTTCCCTTTTCTCGAACCAGCCGTTGATGGTCCGAGCATCTTCAGGTATCCACTTCTAATCGTCGAACGAGAAGAGAGGAAATAGCAATATACCAAATCCACAACACTGCCAACAACAGCAAAATTCACGACCGAGATGTCCTGGCCAGCCACTGTAGCAATTATGCTCCTCGCATTCTGGATTTGGAGATCAAGACGTCCCTCGCAGTATCGGCGTCTCCCAAACTATCCATCAACCACGCCTCCCATTTCCTCCCCACTCTTACAGATGGGGCAGAACATCGCTTCAAGTCGCGCGTCGATGTTTCATGCTACGAGCATAGTTCTAGCACTTATAGTGTACTACGCCGATGACACCAAGGCATCGACACTCTTGGCTGCTTGCGCAAACGTTGCGAGATACAGGGAGGTTGCGGGCGCTGGGCCGTGCACGGGGCCGATAGTGCAGTACGTGGTGAAGACGACTGTTCTCGCATGTGGGTTATACTCTGCAATTGTGGTTTCGGAGATGCTATGTGGGGTAGAGAAGCAAAGAAGGAGCCAGCAGGAGGGACTGAGCCGCAGTATGCGACACGTGGGCCACGGAGCTGATGAGCGTAAAGTGTTGGCTTCAGCGAGAGATATGAAGGAAAAATGAAACTTGTAATGGCGTGCTGTAACAGTATGCGAGAGCTTGGTACGACTTGGTGGCCTCTGTTTTTTGATGAAAAGATGAATTGGTTGCTCTTGGTGTACATCTTGCATGTTCCAACATTCTATCAGTCGTGCTCCCCTGATATGGCACTAATGCTCCCCATGAGAACTCACCAGGAACCAACACAATCTAAACAATGTCCAGAGAAATCAATCCCCTCTTCCCGTCCAGCTCATTCTTCCCAATAGTCTTTATACACTAGCCGGACTTCGAGATAACCTCCTTTCCAGCTCCTTCGGTTCGGCGGCAGCAGAAAAGTCAGACAATCTGGCCTAACGCGATGGACTTCCATGCGGTGGCTACGTTTTCGGTCTCTCCATCTAGCTTTCAGTCTGGGCTAGAGATGTGGAAGGCGCTGTGAAAAGCTGAGCTATCGCACTACGAGTCGCGGGCGTGTCAGGCCGTGTCATTGGCTCCGAGTGTGGCGCGCCGTCATCAAAGCCTTCGTCTAGTGCCTGCGCAGTCTCTGATGTCCCTTTTTTCGAGGTGGCTGGTACGTCTTCGAGACCAAAGTATCTAGACCTTTTTCTAAATGTAGAAATTGGCGAAATGGGAACACGTCCAATGAGCCTTGCTTCGCGATCATACTTTTGAACGGATCTTTTATCAGACCCCTCCAAACACACGACTTGTGCCCTTAGCCGTTCGCTACGAAAGACCTCGAACCAAGATACCCCTCTTGTCATGTTCAAAGAGCAACACAAGCTTCCATATCAATCGGTCAATGCTACAACCCTCACGATCTAAGCGAGGAATGCAAAGAACGCACCCTTGCGTCATGGCTAGTCAATACGTGAATGGGGGTCTGAAATCATAAATTCAAATACGTATAGCACTCCCAACCTCTATCCATCCCGAAGTCTTCTGTGTCCTTCGCCGTTATTCTGACATCGGAAACATTGGATATCACGTCTGGTGTCTATGCGCGTATGTAATGGACATTGTAATACTCTAGTATGGCCATATCAACAGATGGCTGCAAGAACTAGATTCATGAGGTCGTCTCTGAAGCTGAAATGTCCAAATTGTACCTTGAATTGCCTCACCAATACACAATATCCACCTCGCATGCGGAAAAGGGCAATTTCCAGCATTAACTTTCTTACGGGGACTACTTTGCTCAAGTCCTGCCCCTGCCGTAGTACTCAAGCTTTTCGTTCAACCGGAAATGGAAACAAGACTTTCAGGCATCGGGTTTTAGAAAACAAAGAGATACCCATGCAAACGTCGAGGGCAGAACGACAAGTTCGACAACAGGGAAATTTCCCTATCCAAGTCGGCTTGCTTTGTTTTCCTCTTTTCTAGACTCGCAACATTCTAGCACATACTCACACACATCTCTCACATGCACATCATCTCTCACATACATTACGTACCATCATATATATAAACGCCAAAATATGCCTCCAAGTCCAGAGAGGAGATCCAACAGTCCGAAACCATTCACCCCAGGCAAAATCACATGCAGACCATGGCACGGAGGGGACCCGTTCTACAAGCGCCTCCGTCTGAAAGACATGCACCGCAACGGCTACATCGACTACCCCGGCGGCTGGCCAGGTATAGAAGACGACTTTCAAGTCCCCGACCCGAGCCACGCACTCCATGACAACAGCGCAGACACAACAGCAACGCGCCACTATACCTTTATCCATCCAGTCTTCAGGCGTCTCAATTGGCTGAACGTGTCCGACGACGAATACGAAGCCTTTACGCCTGCTCTCAGACTGGCGTCTTCGATATTGTGTACACCGCATGTGCTGCGGTTCTACCAGGCGCTTTTACATCGCCCACTCGATAGACTCAATGATCCGCAGGCCGAGGCGAGGTTGGGAGCTCGATACCACGTATTTGGAGTTGCGGATCTGACCAACCAAGACCTCACGGATACGCATCTGAAATTGAACGACATGGCTGATTGTGTCATGTGGGATTTCAGTCACCATCCGGATATGTCTGAGGGGGCTGACATGATAACGACTCATGAGAGCAGTGGAGGCATTTATCCTGACGGTGCTATACCCGAGTAAGTTTCTCCATCTATCCCTCTTTTTCTGGCTCATTCCTGTAAAATTTCCCTATCTGCTGACACAACATCCCCCAAGTCGCACCTCCGCCGCCCATGTCCACATCAGAGAATCTTTTCGCTCCGCCCTCTTGGGCCGCGAACTCAGTACCTCCTTCGCCAAAGCTGCCTCCTTCGATGCCCGAACAGCCCATTGTCGCGCTCTCTGGTTCTTCGCGATAGTTCTACTGCACGAACTAGCCCACGCAACACACCTGGCCTACTGGGAGCTTTTTCCCGACAGATACAACCCCACCACTGACGGAAAAGAGCCCTTCTGGCGAGACGACCGACTGGCAGAACTCGGTTGGGCCTTCACCCAAGTCGTCTTTGGCGCCGTGTTCCATCCCTTTGGGTTCAACCCGTACAGCGCATCCCTCCCATATGGTATGGCGCAGATCCGCTGGCCAGGGGGGTCAAATCTCGGCGATGCGAGAGGTTCGGCCCTGGGGTGGGCGCACGCGTATATGACAAGGGGAGCAACGGACGTGCACTGGTGCCATAAATTCTTCACGCGCAGGTTCTGGGAAGTGGATGTGCCGGCTAGAGGGGCGCATGCCATGGCGGCGGAATGGAAGGTTGCGGTGCAGTATATGATGCCTTTCGCGTCGTTATTTCCTGGGGAGACACCGCTGCTGAACCCACCGGGGCCGCCGAGTCCGGGAATCCCCCCGAGAGAGGAGATTCAGGCGCGAGGGTTCAAATTCAAGCAGATGTTGTTCGATTTGGAAACATCAGATGATACAGATGATAGTGATTAGGAAGAAAGAGGACGATGGTGAAATGATGAGGATGATGAAGAAAGACGCAGATGTGAAGAAGAGAAAGACGGAGGAAAGGATGATGATGAAGGAGGGGAGGAAGACGATGCAGTCACTGTTCCGCACTTTCCTCTTCTGTTCGCAAAGTGTGCACGTGTACTTTAACTATTGAGAACTTACTGTATCTCGAGGGCAGGCGCGAGCATGCAATTTACCACAATATATAGAAAACCAAACAGAAAGAAAACGTTTTTAACCTCAATGCACAGAAAGAGAGAAGAATATAGATGGAAATCGAACTCATGGTTTTTCTTTTCTGGTAGGAACAAAAAAAAAGATGAGACCGGGCTGCTTTCGCTCTGCTTCTACTACTATACACAGATGTCCTCTTTGCAACATCCTCCACCCAGGACATTTCACCCCCTGCTTCTTCGGTAGTATTTATCAAATCACAAGAACTACATCATTTGGATCAAGGCTACTTTAGACGACTAATCTATGTGAAGCTCTTGGTGAAGCTGACGACAATGTCCTTGAGCTTGGCCTCGGTCTCCTTGGAGAGGGAGCCCTCCTTGGTGATGGTGTCAAGGATGGCCTTCTCGTTGGTGCGGAGGTGGCTGAGGAAATCGGCCTCCCAGGACAGAATCTTGTTGACGGGAACGTTGTCGAGGTGACCGTTGACACCGGCGAAGATGAGAGGAACCATCTCGTTGACAGCCATGGGGCTGTACTGCTTCTGCTTGAGGAGCTCGGTAAGACGCTCACCACGGGAGAGAGTCTGCTTGGTGGCGGCATCGAGATCGGAACCGAACTGGGCGAAGGCGGCAACCTCACGGTACTGAGCCAAGAAAAGCTTGAGGGAACCAGCGACTTGCTTCATGGCCTTGAGCTGGGCGGCGGAACCGACACGAGAGACGGAAAGACCGACGTTAATGGCGGGACGGATACCCTTGTAGAAGAGCTCAGCCTCCAAGAAGATCTGGCCGTCAGTGATGGAAATGACGTTGGTGGGAATGTAGGCGGAGACATCACCACCCTGGGTCTCAATGATGGGAAGGGCAGTGAGGGAACCACCGCCGAGCTTGTTGTTCATCTTGGCGGCACGCTCGAGGAGACGAGAGTGGAGGTAGAAAACGCTAGGAAGACATGTTAGATGGAGGGTGACAAACGTGAGAAGGATGGGAATATACTCACTCTCCGGGGTAGGCCTCACGACCGGGAGGACGACGGAGAAGCAGAGACATTTGACGGTAGGCGACGGCCTGCTTGGAAAGATCGTCGAAGATGACGACGGCGTGGCGGCCGTTGTCACGGAACCACTCACCCATGGAGCACCCTGTAAATGGGGCCAAATATTGAAGGGGTGCATGAGGGGTTGTCAGCTAGACATAGCAGAAGAGGGAGGACAAAAATACTTACTGCTTCGGAGGCAGTGGCGGCAACAACAATGGAGTACTTCATGGCGTCGTTCTCCTCAAGAGTCTGAACGAGCTGAGCGACGGTGGAACGCTTCTGACCAACGGCAACGTAGACGCAGTAAAGCTTCTGGGCCTCGTCGGAGCCGGAGTTCCACTTCTTCTGGTTGAGCATGGTGTCGAGAGCGACGGCAGTCTTACCGGTTTGACGGTCACCAATGATCAACTCACGCTGACCACGTCCAATGGGCACCATGGCGTCGACGGACTTGAGACCAGTCTGCATGGGCTGGGAGACGGACTGACGGGGGAGAATACCGGGAGCCTTGAGCTGAGCACGGCGCTTCTCAGTGGTCTTGATGGGACCCTTGCCGTCAATGGGGTTACCGAGAGCGTCGACGACACGGCCGAGAAGCTCGGGGCCGACGGGGACATCGACCTGGAGATGGTGAGTAGAGAACATGAGTAGATGAGACAGAAGAATAGACATACAATCTCTCCGGTACGCTTGACGGTCTCACCCTCCTTGACGAGTCTGTCGGAACCGAAAAGCACAACACCGACCTGGCCGGCTTCGAGGTTCATGCACATGCCCTTGACACCAGAGGCGAACCTGTTTGTGGGGATTAGTGGGGTGCTTCTGATGGAGCTTGTTGCATCTCCAACGCGTGTAGCTCAAGGTGGTTCTGGTGGTACGTACTCGACGAGCTCCTCAGCCTGGACGTTGGCCATACCGTGAACACGGGCGATACCGTCACTGTTTTGCGCATGTCAGTCTATTGTGCTTTCTCTCTCTCTCTCTTTCTTTTGTGGACTGATGGTGTTTCCATACCCGACGGAGAGAACGCGGCCGGTCTCGGAGAGGTTGGCCTCATCCTGGACACCGCGGATACGGGCCTCGAGGATGGAGGAAACCTCGGTGGGGGCGGCCTTTGCGTCAGCAGCGTAGCCACGGATGCCGTTGGCAATGGGAGCGGCGGCGCGAGTCTGTCAAGTGGTAAAGAATATCAGCGAGCTGTCCTGTCTTGGCAAGTTTTCGTCTTCGGCGGCTCCAATAGCCCATAGCACCCATTGACGGGTCCCCAAGCTCCAAAACAGCTTGCGCCATCTTCCATGGCCTGCTCTGAACCAGGCGACATGTCTTTCGGAGCGTGGGGCGTCGGGGTGGCGGCGCTGGAGCTGTGTGTGGTAACGTACAGCAGAGATTGCCTGGCGGGCACCAGCCACGGAGGCGGCCTTGCCGGCTTGTCGGAGTGCGGTCCTGAACATTGTTGTGTGTGAAAAGTCAGAGAACCCCGGGATAGATGAGTGAGCCTCTGAGGCGGAGTTGTGATGGGAGTGGAGATGAAAGGGTGGTTGGCTTTGGGGAGAGGTTGAGCAGGCGAGGAGGTGCAAGCTGCGAAAGGACCTTTGCCGGCCACTTGCCCCGTGCTTCTCCATTGAGCCCTTCTTCTTCCGAATCTCACAAAGTCACGTGCAAGATATTGAATGAAGAACATCACAAATTCTCCGTTCTTCCTTTTGATTATATATACCAGGTCTATTCATGCATTGAATGATTCGATATCAAGCTGAAGGCTCTTCTATCCACTCTTGCTCTTTTCAAGGCTGCGGTTGGTGCAACTCCCACTCACATCTCGCCACTTCCCTTTATAGCCGCATGTCACTGTGCGAGTAGAAATTGGTAGGTTTCTATCGCATCTTACCACCAGCCACGTTCAAAAGAAAGGTAGTAGTGGTCAAATTTCCATCTATCATTTAATTCAATTCAGTTTCATTTGTCCATTTTTTATATCAAAAGCAAGAAAAGAGGTATCAATGTATGAAAGCAGAGAATAAAACTCCAAAAGCCAGCCCTTCTCCATCTTGCTCCACCGATCCCATCCTGCTCCTGAACGCTGCTTGTCTCTGCCCAGTATGACATGGGCGTCGATTACTTGCAACATGGTATTAAACAAGGCAAGTCGTGGTTCCAAGAATCAAAACGCCTCATAACTCAACCACTATCCTCAATCAGTCATTCATTTCCATATAAAGCCCCCATCCAACCCCGTCCCATATGTTTCCCAAGATAAAGAATGACTGACTGCATCCAGACAAGCACATTACTCCGTAAAATCGTGATCCCATAATTGAAAGAAAGAGAAGAAACACTCCTGTCTTCATGCAACAACCCCCACACTCCTCGCAACAGAGCCAAACCTCAACTTCTTGAGGCCCAGTCCGGATCTGCCGACTTCCTGAGCACAACTGCTGCCGGCCTCGCCAACATCGCTCATGCTGACCTCGAGTCTGCCCGCCTCTTTGCCCATCGAGTAGCCAGCGGAGAAGCTGAGGGCACTGATAACAACCCCAACGCCAGCGACGACAACCCATGTCAGCAAGGTGGGAGTGACATAAAAGTCGGAGCCATCAGTGTAGTAGCCGTAAGCTGAAGAAGAGCTTCTTCGCTTCTTGGTGACTCTGCGGTCCTTGGAAGAGCTGCGGCCGCCGGACGAAGGGTGAGCCGCTTTCCGTTTGTTCTCATCAGTAAGACCTGCGCCTGATAGGGCGTCGGCTGAGCCAGTAGTGGAAGTGCTGGTGCGACGTATGGTAGGCTTGAAAGAGGCTTCGTCAAACACATGAGCCGCATTCTGGGTAGGAACGGGAGAGTCTGCTTCTTGGCTCAGGGCAGACTCGGGCACCATGCGGAGAGTAGACGGTGTCACGCGGTTAGTCGCAGGACTCGGGCTCGGCGATGAAGTGTTCTGCTTCTTGGGCAGTCCTCGAGCTGCACCAGCAAATGATATGAGAGTGCTCAGACTGGCACGCAGAGCAGCATCGTGGTCTGCAGCAGCATTGTAGCCTGGCGACAGCATGTTGTATGGTGAATGCTGAGTTTGACGAGATGGATAGGAATGCCTAGCAGATGCACGAGCAGCAGGCCTTTCTGTGGGGGCGGGAAAGTATGAGCCTGGCACAGGTTGACTCCTAGCATGTGCTGGCGGATGAGAAAAGGCATTTGGCTGTGGTGTGAAGATGCGATCGTTGTTTGTGGGATAGTTGATGGCAGTCCGGTCATCCTCGTCATCATCGTCGGAAGCAGTGGACTGCAAGGCTGGGCTTCTGGCATTGCGAATGTGCTCAACCACCAGTCCTTCATTGGACGATGTCATGACCCTGTCTGATTCACTCTCGCTCTCTTCATATTCCTCTTGGCTACTGGTAGCGCCGATGCTTGGAGCACGGCTCGTGATGTTGAGGTGTGATGGGCCGCCTTGTCGCAGCCTACGCCGACGCCTGTTATTTGGTTCTTGCTGAACCCGTAGGCCTGTGGTGATGATTTCATCGTTGATGGAGGAGAGTGACGAGGACGAGGGCTGGGAGGATATCTCAATCCAGGAGTCTGCAGCTGGAGCGTCAGTCACTAGCAATCTAGATGGACAGGGCCAAGACCATCGTAAATCTTCCATGGCTTGTACAATGTATTCCGAACAGAACAGATGCGCAGATAGACAGGTTTAAAGCCACCGACGGGTGTACGAGAGTCAACGTACCTTCTGACCGCGGCCTCTGAGTGTATGAGGCAGACTGTTGGGCTAGGCTCAGAGCGTGACCCCTTCGCTGATGGCGCTCCCTGCCACCGGACTCTGCTGATACCATGGCGGGCGACGGTGACATGGGAATAGGTGGTCCCGCTTGCAATGACCCTGTCGCAATGAAGATGTATAGATGTGATTACGGGATGGCGACGAGTTGGATCAGTTGGTTGCTTGTTCACGTGCCAGATAGCGATGACGAAGTCCGGTTAACTCCACGCCCGACGTTGAAGCCTAATCGGTCTATCGCATAGATCGCTGGGGGAAGGATTCGAGCAGGCAATAGAGATGCGCTTCAGGGTGAGATGGCAAATCGTGGGAGATGGACAGCGAAACCGAAGGAGCAGCGTCGGACACTGGGCTCCTAGGGGATTTGGATGCCCAGATGCGTGCCACAGCGGTGAGTACCTTATCCTTGATTGCGTGGGGAATGGGAATGTCAAGTGGGGTTGGATGTTGTTGCGGCCCGCCAAAACGGCGATCTCTGATTCAGGAGTCTGCCAATAATACCTAGACTCTTACGAGTTTGTTTGAGCACCTTGTCCCTTCGCCGTTCGAATACAGTAAGATGTGCTCCTTCACCATGTCAAGTGGCATTATTTCAAATGTCTTGCAAGGTTCTCGTGATCATAGAGAGGAGAGGGGGCTGATGGACCCTTGAACCATCGTCGGCCTAGAAGTCGAGTGTCATGCATGCGCCCGCTCTTCCATGCACAAGAACGTACTCGCTACCTTGTGTACACCAAGGCACCAGCGAATCACACCACCCACACTTGCTTGTACGCCCAGGCGGTAAGGCCTAGTGACGAATGACATGTGATGTCAACGTGTGATTGGGCAGCTGATTGTAGCTTGTATGGCGTAGATTGCCTCAAATGGCCACTACAGGTACTTTGACTTGTTGGAGCCTCGATTCTGTACCCCTGCAGGCCCTTCTCCTTGGGTGTGCTGCTTTTGCGGCGCACTTGTTCGATGCCTAAAGCATGTGCACTAGTGAAACACCATTGTCGGTCACAATCATGAGCAAGCATGATATATGGTGATAGACGTGATGCTTTCCTGCCTACCACCTTGATGAATGTTGTTTAACAGACCACTGTGAGACGCAATCGTTTCTCTACATGCCAGTGCTGGGTCGGCTATCGTAGCTTACATAGTACCCTCACGACTACGCGGTCAGATGTATCGCTGACTGGAAATCGGTCCTTGAAATCGTCATCGGTCTGACAACCTAGCAATCATATCGACATAGCCATTACACAAGGTAGATGTCACGCAATGCACGCACGCAGGTCAATTTTCAGTAAATTTGAATAATGTTTGAACTTCTCTCAACTACTACAGATAGAACTACTACTCAGTCGTGAATTACTTGTAGACAGCATACCGCCGTAATGAAAAACCTGTCCGGAAAACGTGTCGTACGTGAGAATAAGCCTCACCATAACGCCGGGAAATACTTTTTAACCTAAGCCGTAATGTGTGCCAGTGCTGAACAATGTCTGAAAAGGGATGTGATGAGATGCAGGTCGTCAAAGAGCAATGCACTTAGAAAGAGATCTTCTTTCCAGTGAACTCAGTGGAGCGAGCCTGGAAACCACCGCGCGAGCCACCACGGCCGCCACGGTCACCGAAACCACCGCGACCACCACCACGGCCACCGCCACGACCACCACGGTCGCCGAAGCCACCACGACCGCCACCGCGACCGCCGAAGCCAGAACCACCACGTCCGCGACCACCACCGAAGCCACCTCCGTTGCTGTTGTCACGGGGAGTGGAGTAGTCGAGACGGATGTTACGGCCGTCAACGTCGGCACCGTTCATGGCCTCAAGAGCACCAGTGGCCTCCTCGACAGAGGAGAACTCAATGTAACCGTAGCCCTTGGGGGCGCCAGTGTCACGGTCGGTGGGGAGACGGATGCCGTTGATGTTGCCGTACTCGCTGAAGTAGCCAGTGAGGCTGTCCTGGGTGGTGTCGAAGGAAAGGTTGCCGCAGAAGAGAGTGGCAGAGGGGACGCTCTTCTTGTCACCGTAAGCCTGGGCGCGGTCGTTGGCGCGGTTGCCACCGTCCTGCTTGGGCTGGCGAGGAGAGCTGAAGTCGCATCTGAGGGCGCGGCCGTCAACCTCGACACCGTGCTTGTTGTTGAGAGCCTCAATGGCAGCGTCGGTGTCGGCGAACTCGACGTAGGCGAAGCCCTTGGAGCGGCCAGAGTCGGCGTGGGTGATGACGCGGACGGAGACGGGGGAGCAGTCCTCGAACTCACGGCTGAGCCAGTCCTCATCAACGTTCCAGGAGAGACCACCAACGAAGAGGACGTTGGAAGGAGCAGAGAACTCGCCCTCGTGCTTGACCTTCTTGGAGGAAGAGGCAGCAGCCTCGGCAGGCTCCTCGGCCTTGCGCTTCTTGGAGGGCTCCTCGACCTTCTTCTCCTCCTCGGAAGTCTCCTCCTCGGAGTCGTCAGAGTCGGAGTCGGAGGACTCGTCGTCGGAAGAGGCCTGAAAATGAGTTAGTCGTGGTTGATGTGGTGTGTATATCATAGCTTACCTTGGCGGCACCAGCCTTAGCAGCAGGCTTCTCGTCTTCGGACTCAGAGTCAGAAGAGTCAGAGTCGGAGTCAGAGTCGGGCTTGGCGGCGGCCTTGACGGCAGGCTTCTCCTCCTCAGACTCGGAGTCAGAAGAGTCGCTGTCGGAGGTCTCCTCCTGGGTAGCAACCTTCTTTGCGGCGGGCTTGGCCTCCTCCTCGGACTCGGAGTCGGAGCTGTCGCTGTCCATCTCCTCGTCGCTGTCGGACTCGGACTCAGACGAGCTGGGCTCGGGGGTAGGCTCCTTCTTGCTCTTCTTGCTGCTCTTCTTCTCGGTGACCTTGGCGGCCTTCTTTGCGACCTCCTTGGACTTGGCCTTGGGGGTCTCGGCGGGCTTGGTGACACGGCCCTCCTTGACGGCGGCGGGCTTGACGGCCTTCTCGACCTTCTTGGTAGACTTGTCCTTGGCCATTGCGATGGTTTGTGTAGATTACTGTTGGATAAGGTCAGCTGGAGTCACTCACTGGTAGGTTTGTCAAAAGTCTGCATCAAGACGCGACTTGATCGAGCTGGATCGCATGCGCAACGATTTGCAACAGCGACAGCGATTCCCAAACAGGCAAATGCAAGGCGACTGAAAGTCAACCAAGCATGTGCGGCAAGCCCACAGTAGTTCCCCAAGATCACTCTAGGTGATTGGTATGAAGCCAACAAGCCCTCAAGCCCACTGATGTGCACGAGACTTTCTGCGGGCAGTGTGTTCCCACAAAGCGCCGACTGAAAGTAAGTGACATGGTCTGATGATAAGCCGTCTCAACTGGTAATGCAACTGCCCACTGCCCACTTTTGCAAGGAAATCTGCTTCACGCAAACCCGATCACGCGAAGAGAATGTAAACCCACGAGATAAGATGCCACGAACCCACTTGGATATGTGATAAAAGGTGATGTGAAGAAGCGGTGATGAGCTCTTCAAACAGTTGCGACACAAAGAAGGAACTTTTTCTGAGGAAAGGTGATGCAGAAAAAGATGTTTGCAGAGATGGAGAGGGAAAAGAGGCTGCGACCATGGAGCACTATTTGAAGCACCCTCGAGTAACTTTTTTCAGGCCGCCTGGCAGAAATCTCGGATTTTACAAACTCCGCACGTGCGTTCGAGCTAGAAGTTCCTAGGCTGAACCTTGATGCGTTTCGCTTGACTCGTTGTGGGGCGTTGGCCATCAAGGGTCTTCGGACGGCATGATATTGTTCCAGCTGGCTGTGTTTGTGGTAGAGAGTCTATATATGCCTGATGAACGACGAGTAAACATCTTCACCAATGTCGAGCGCCTCCCACAGACCTAGGAAGAAGAGGGCAAGTGGCCAGCCTGTCGTTCCAGTCAGCAATGAATTGATCTTGTCAGATCCTGTCACCAAGATACAGAAGCCAGCTTTCCCCTTGGTCTCCTTTTTACTTCCGGCAAGAGGAACTGTGTCGCAATGGGTGGTGCTTCCATTGATTTTGATGGCTGTTGGCTTGTTCAGATGGAGTACTGGATTCTGGGGCTATTCTGGTATGTTTGTGCGCACGCTTTCTCATTCGATTACATAAATCTCACTCTATCAAGGTCGCGGCACACCACCTTCATATGGTGATTTCGAAGCTCAAAGACATTGGCTAGAATTGACGATTCAACTACCTGTATCTCATTGGTACTTTCACGATCTAACATGGTGGGGCCTGGACTATCCTCCATTGACTGCCTACCACAGCTGGATCCTGGGTCAGATGTGAGTTATGCGATTTAATTTATCTCTATATACACATCTAACACGATGCAGTGCCGACTTCATCAACCCTGCATGGGTAGAGCTCAGAGCATCTCGTGGCCTTGAGACTCACGACCTGAAAGTGTTCATGCGGGCGACAGTCATCATTTCT
Organism: Dothideomycetes sp. NU200; assembly: GCA_027943355.1. NCBI lineage: Eukaryota > Fungi > Ascomycota > Dothideomycetes > Dothideomycetes sp. NU200. The sequence goes on along the minus strand of BSCJ01000019.1, from coordinate 258,252 downwards.
GAATACCTCATCTACATCCCAGCATGCGTGATTTGCCTGCGCCATCTCTCGCGCCTCACAGGAGTAACCAATTGGGACCAGTCAATTGCTCTCACAGCGATCTTGATGCAACCAGCGACCATGCTCATCGACCACGGCCACTTCCAGTACAACACAGTCATGCTCGGGTTCGTGGTAGCCTGCATGTCAAGCATGCTCGCCGGTCGCCACCTCTGGGGATGCGCCTATTTCGTAGCCGCACTTGGCTTCAAGCAAATGGCCCTCTTCTACGCGCCTGCCGTCTTTGCCTACCTCCTCGGCATCTGCGTCTTCCCACGCATCGATATTATCCGTCTCTTCAGCATCGGGCTCGCCACCCTCATCTCTTTCGCAGTGCTCTTCCTACCCTTGCTACTAGGCGTAGCCTACGACACCAGACGCGACATCCCCCTCGCGTCCGACATTCAAGTCCCTCCTCTGCTCTCCAGTCTTCCTGTCTCTCTCAATGAGAAAGCGTGGTACTACCCCTTTGCGCTCCAGCTCGCCCAGTCTATCCACCGCATCTTCCCCTTCTCCCGCGGTCTCTTCGAGGACAAAGTCGCAAACATCTGGTGCGCGATCCACGCCTCCGGCCTGCACAAACTCCACGAATACGACACGGCGCTCGTGTCGCGGGCCGCGCTCGGTCTTACTTCTCTGCTCATCCTGCCACCTTGTGCGCTCATATTCTTCAAGCCAAAGAAAGAGCTCGTGCCGTGGGCTTTTGCCACCACGGCTTGGGGGTTCTTTCTGGCATCGTACCAGGTGCATGAGAAGAATGTGCTGCTGCCTTTGTTACCCATGACTGTGCTGCTTGCGTCTAGAGCTGGTTGGCGCGCGGACATGAGAGCGTGGATTGGGTTTGCGAATGTGCTTGCGGCATGGACGCTGTATCCGCTGCTCAAGCGCGACGAGCTACGTATCCCGTATTTTGTGCTTACGGGATTGTGGGCGTATCTCATGGGTTTGCCCCCGGTTTCGCTGAGCGCATACGTTGGACAGCAGGGCGGGTTTCTCAATTGGCCGACCAAGGTCGTGCATCTGCTTTTCTATGTTGCCATGGTGGCGTGGCATTTTGGCGAGGCGTTTGTGGTGCCCCCGGCTAAGATGAAGGATATTTGGCTCGTGGGCAATGTCTGTCTTGGTACGGCTGGGTTCGGGTTGTGCTATCTGTGGTGTCTGTGGCAGTTGGCGTATAAAAGCCGGATCTTCCAGGTTCAGGCCAACAGAGTTGCGGAGGTGAAGAAGACGCAGTAGACTGGCAGAATGAATGAGATGAGAGGAGCCGGTCGTTGTGTCCGGAGAGAAAGCGAATTGGGGAGTGAAGTCGAGTGTGTAAAAATGGAGAAGAGTGTAATGTGTTTTGTACAGTAGAATGAAGAGTATAGTGTACACGGTACTTTTCCCTTGTTCAAGTCCAAGCAATCTCCAGGAAAGCATCCCTTCCTTGTCAACTTCCCCAAATGTATTTCACAATGTATTGCGCCATCAGCTGTGAAGGGCCCGGTCCATTCAAACGGAAACTCCCTGCGCAATGCGACAATTGCCTCGTTGTGTCATTTCACGGTCTTTTGTCTCCAGTATGACACGTCCACCTCAATTCCAGCACATCTCCCTTCTTCCAAATTCCTCTCCTCTCCTGTCCTTCCGCGAAACTTCCACTCTTTCTCCCAGATCTTCCTTCCACGTCAAGGATCGGCAAGGAAACGAAAGCAGTTTCAAGGCAATTCAAACCCAAACCCCTTCATACAAGCCTTGTATTTGCCGACGAAGCCCTCGCAGTCCTTTGCGGGGTCTGCGGCGCGCGAGAAGAGCATGCATTCGTCGCGGGCGGACTTCTCATCCTTGCATACGCAGCAGGGTTTTGGTTTTTGCGTTTGTGTTTGTGATGGCGTTGAGGGCGGTGATGTGAGGGCGGGTGAGGAGGTAGTGGGTGGTGCTTTTGTTGCGGGTTAGTGGTATGGATTGGGAGAGATGTTGGATGGGGAGAGTGTGGGAGGGAGGACGTACTGAGTTGTGCGGACATGGTGGGCGGTATTTGGTTGGACTCGGAGAATTGAAGAGTAAGCAGGATACAATCGTGAGCGTGTTTGAAGTGGTGGAATCAGGACAGGTATGGTAGAGGAACAGTAAATGTGGTGGTATAAGGTAATAATAATAATGATTATCAAGCACGTCAATTGCGGCGAAGATGCGGCAATGAATCTACAGTAAAGTCAGTAACATGATTCATGCTCACCCATTCAGGGTCCAACCTCCGTCACAAAATGATTGGACCGTTCCTTTCCCGTCCGCCTGCCGCCTTCGACATCGGGAATGATGATGGAGTGGACCGTGCATTGGTAACATGTGGAAATGGCAAAAAAAGACTTGGCAGCAATTGCGAGGTTGCGTGCCCCTCGTTGTAAGTAACCCATACAGCACAGGCGTAAACAATTGCTGCCCTAGTCTACCTCACTCTTCTGCTACTGCCTTGTTCTGTTACGACACTCACACTCACATACACATTACTTGATACTGTTCACTCTCTTTCGCCAGCACTAGCGCCCAATTTTTCTCTTTCTGTACCCTCCTTTTTGCTTTACTCGACCACCACAACATCATCATGTCTTCCAAGCTCTTCTCTCTCGAGGGCAAGTCCTTGAAGCTGGACACAGCCGCCGACATCGAGCCCCACCTCAAGGAACTGGTCGACAGCAATGATGTGGAAGAGGCCAGATTCCAAGGAAACACGCTCGGTGTAGAGGCTTGTGAGGCGCTGGCAAAAGTGCTGGAGACCAAGAAGACACTGAAGGTATGACTTGGCCATCACTCTATTCTTGACCATTACTTCTCCTTCCCTCTCTTCTATGTCCTTGACACTTCCAATCTAACACAAGGGAAATAGAACATCAACCTTGCAGACATCTTCACCGGCCGTCTCCTCTCCGAGATCCCTACCGCCCTCACACACCTCCTCACCGCCCTCCTCGCTCTCCCCGCCCTACACACGGTCAATCTCTCAGACAACGCCTTCGGCCTCAACACTGTCGAACCTCTTCGCCCCTTCCTCTCCAAGCACACTCCTCTCCAACATCTCATCCTCAACAACAACGGCCTCGGTCCCGCAGCTGGCACCCTCGTCGCCCAAGCCCTCACTCAGCTCGCCGAGAACAAGGCCGCGGCCACCAATGTCCCACACCTCGAGACCGTCGTCTGCGGCAGAAACAGACTGGAGACGGGCTCCATGAACGCCTGGGTCCAAGCCTACGCCGCACACCCCCACATCAAGTCAGTCAAGATGGTGCAGAACGGCATCCGACAAGAAGGCATTTCCGCCCTGCTGCAGAATGGTCTGTCGCAATGTCCCCAACTCCAAGTCTTAGACCTGCAAGACAACACCTTCACAGCCATGGGTGCCCGCGCCCTCGCAGACGTCGTTGCAAAGTGGCCGCAGCTCATCGAACTAGGCGTCGGCGACTCCCTCCTCAGCGCACGCGGTGGTGTCATGTTGGCCGAAGCACTTGGAAAAGGTGGAAACAAGAAGATTGAGATTCTACGTCTGCAATACAACGAGATTGACGCAAAGGGCTTATCCGCTCTTGCCAAAGTAGCAAAGGCTGGTCAACTCCCCTCGCTACGACGAGTCGAAGTCAACGGCAACAAGTTCTCCGAGGAGGACCCATCGATCGAGCTACTCAAGGAGGTGCTGGACGCACGGAAAGAGGCCATCGCTACCGAAGACGACGAGGACGACGAAGAGGCGTGGGGTATTGACGAGCTGGACGACCTAGAGGAAGACAGCGACGACGAGGACGAAGATGAAGATGCAGCCGATGACGATGATGAGGAGGCCGAAGAAGAGAAGATCATCAAGGAGGCTGATGCCGCTGAAACACAACCTGTTGCTGAAGACAAGGACACCAGTGTTGATGAGCTGGCCGCTGCACTTGGCAAGACCGAGATCAAATAGACTCGTTTTCTTCCTTTGCAGTCCCCTTCTTCCCCTTTTGTTCCGGTGTTTCTGCCGGGCATTTGCATTGCCTTTGGTCATGTCGGCGTACATATAGCCAGCCTGCCTGCCTGCCATCTTGACGACAGGTCAAGTTTGGCGTTTCTGTTCTGCTTTTTCTCTTCTTCTTGCGAATGCTCAGATATATGCATCGGGCGTGTTCATCAGGCGAGGTTCGGACTTATACACATGCATGGGCGGAAACTGGAGGCCACCATGATTTGGATTAGATCAAATTTGATTGCATGGAGCATAATCAAAGAAGCGAACATATAGTTTAAAACCAGTGATACCAAATTCTTTTACCGACCAATTTTATTTTTGAATACTTGCCTTCTTCTTTTGTCTTTCGCCTCTCATACTCTTAATTGGTGGAAATGATGCATGGAAGTGGACGGGACGAGGTAGACTGGTTGTATATGCTGATTTTGGTAGATGCCAAGGCTGTGGTCGGGAGGGGTACCCTGTCTTTACTCCTTTATTAGCTCTTGGTCGTGGAGTATCTACTACAACCCTCTATCATTCCTCTTCTCGAGCTCTGGGGCTCGTGTAGTACACTCGGTGATATGTTTAGGGTGTATCAGTATGATTACGCCAGCGATCAAGCGAATTTCTGAACGCTGTGGCATGTTCTGACAGATCTGGGCAATACGCCGTTCAAGTTGTATCATCAGGCAGTCAAACAAGACTCGAGCAAGACGTCGGAAGGTCTCTGGATCGAAACTTGTTGGCTACAATAGGGAGTTTTTTTTCACAGGGCTCTGCTTGTTTGCAAAAAAAAAAAAAGTGTTATATACGCACAACAAATGTTGGTCGAGAACGAGGAAGAGAAAAAAAAGAAGAAAAGGGTTGTGCGTCAAGCTGAACGGCTATTTCATGCACCAATCCTCATCCCAGCATAAGACTGAGAAAGTCCCGTCAATTCCCCTCTGATCTCCAGATCCGCAAGTCGCTCTATATTCACCGCCAGCGCAGAGTCCTGCAAACTTCTCAGATGGAAACATCCCTCTAGAATATCCTGTGTGGCTTCCTTGGAGGTTGATATGCCCAGATGTTTGGCGAGACATTTCATGGATGAGATGAACCAGTCTCTAGAGTCTGGCTCGTTGGTTGCGACGCTAGCGCCGAGATTGGCCATCCAGAGGAGGACAGGAGGGTCAAGAGTCTGGGCTTTGCTTGTTTGCTCGACGCAAGCACGCAGGCAAGTCTCGAGTCTGGTTACCCACTTGGCTCTGGATGGCCAACCGAGCCCATGGGACGTGATGAGAGAGATCCACACAACCAGGGAAACTTGAACGGCGCTTTGAGCATTCGATTCTGCTTCAGAGCCGTGGGCGTTGCGAGACAGGCTGAGGAGGCGATATGTGATTGCTGTGGTCCGCCGGAAGAACCACTGCGTATACGTCGTCTCGACATGTTCGTTGTCAGAGCAATAATAGACGTCCAGAGCAGTCAGAATGCAATCTCGAAGGTCGTGGACGATGCTGCAAAGTTCAGCCCCCAGCATGCGGAGTGCTTTGCCACTCATGAACAGACTGCCCATGGTGTTGAAAGCTCTTTCCATGGTCGCAGGAAGCCTCCTCCTGCGCGACAAAGAAGGCCATATGGCTGGTCCAGGGTCAAAGCTACAGGGAAAGACGGGTAGTTGGAAAAGCTCGAGCGCAATGTGCTTGTCCGACAACAGCACAACGTCAGTCAACAAGACCGGGAACGTCTTATGCCCGTCGAGCCTATCATACATGTAGCGGACCATGGACATGTGAGCAAGAGCCGCTTCGTAGTTGCATAGTGAGATCTCGGCTCTGCAGAGACTGGCCATGGAGAACACCACGTCGTAATCAATGGATGCAGGCTGTCCACATCGCTGTCGTAATGATGCAAGAGCTAATTCCATGAAGATACTGACAAGCCCAGCATTGTTAGAATGATCGAGAGCCATGAGGGCGGAGATGCTCGCGGCCAGCGTGGCATATTTGTGGAGTGGGTCCGTAAGGCATATAGCTTTTCGTTGTCGTGCCGCCTCCTTATGTGGCGCAGGAAATAGCGACAAGGTATTGCAATATGGGCTGGTGATATCTCGCAAGGACTCCCGTCCCCAGAATGAGGGGAATACAAAGTTGATGTAGTTTTCGGCAGTATCCCATTGTTGCCTGCTTAACTCGACGAGGGCAAGCGAGAAGGCGCCATCATTGAGCTTTTCCGTCATGCTTGAGGTTGACGGAGGACTGCTCGGGATATTTGGAGGTGATGCTTCTGCTTGGATATGTTTATCACGTTTCGTTTGGCGCTTTCGGTGGTGTACAACAGTCATAGCATGGGATCTGATAGTCTTGTGTGTGTATCTGCCTGAGCGTCCGTCTGCACCAATACCATTGATAAAAGTGAATTGCTGTTGACAGGGCCCGTCCTCGAATGATACTTGTGAATTCTTGTCGGACGCGACCTCATTGTCGCCATTCATGGTTGCTAGACACTTCGAGCATTGGCTGTTGCCGGAATTGCTTGCCATCGAGGTACATTCGGGCTCTGTCACAGCGTGGCAGAACGATGTATATGTTCTCACATATTTGGAGAGGATCGGAACAGCTCCGAGGATAGATCGACCAAGTTATACAGCTACAGAGATGATCCTTGTCGCCAGAATCCTTCCAATGATTCCTAGCGAGAGCTCAAACTATACACAGTAAGCAGACGTCAGAAGAGGGAAATGCGCATGTCAGATGCCCCACTTTTTCCCGTCTGACGTTGCAGAGGTATATCAACAGCTACAGAGCGACATGTACTTCTCGAAACTCCTATCGTCGATATTTCGCACCAGCGCCGACTCGTAGTGATGACTTTTGCCCAATCCTCCTATACGCTCGCTGCTCCATATCATCATCATCTTTTTAGCATCATCGCAGTCAATATAATTGATAGTGCATGTTACACAATCAACTAAGCAGTCATGTTGGCTAGAAATCAATTGGTCTTTGAGTCTGAGACCAGTAGGCTCACAGATTGTTCGGAAATCGTTGGTCACTACGTAGACTAGGTAAACGGTCCGCCAATTGTGGTTAGTCAACCAACATAATTAAGCAGATGCGGGCATTGCTGGGTTTGTCTACTTAGTCGTATAGCTTACTTACGGAACAACATGGATGCATAGCCTGAGTCATTGAGATTCAGTCGATGCATTTATTATTTTGTTAATCACCACAATTGAGACAACAGCAATGGTTTCTTCGCAACTGAGCAGGCGACGTCGGAGCCGGAGATTGATTATGTCCGCATGTGTTACCATTCTACCAAATTTCGAGAAGATCGTGACGTTATGTGAAGACAACTTGAAACACCAGGAACTATCATGTTTGCACACACCATCTAAGTGATGTGGTGGAATTCCGATTGTGCAATTGCACCACCGTGATAGATTCAACTCAAACACCCTCTTCCGCTTCTCTGAACAGAAATGCCTTGAATCCACGCGTCAACTACATGTAGCCGAGCAACAACATGGACAAGAAGCTGGATTGGCTGGCAAACGCAGAATACGCTGCAAGTACAGACACCGGACCCCAAGCCATTGACTGGCAAGACAAACTCCTCGTCGACCTCAGCGCATGCGTAGGACTAAAGCCCACAAACTGGTCTTTCGTGTGGGGTCTACGAAAGATATGTCGATCCAACGAAAACCTCCATCGAGTCTTCAATGGTATAGGATCTGAAGCACCAAGTATTGTCACCCCAGGCTTCAAGAGCAAGAAGCCTGCTGTCTTCAAGCGTGTGCTTCAAGACGCGTATGGTATGAGCTCTGGCACTCCATCGCGTGAGGATGGCTCGTCCGAGACGTGCAATTTCTCGCCTGAAATCTATCTCACGTTCATCTACTTGGTGACGCTGTACCATATACGATTTGGGAGTGAAGCTCGACGCGTCAAGCAGGATATTGCCAACTTTCAATACTGCTTGAAAGAGTTCGACCGCAAGCTCGTGCCACATATCTTGCCCATGAGATCAGATCACTGGCCAGACAGTCAATACAGTGGCGTCCTGGACAGATTGGCCTTTGAGATGATCAAAATCGACATCTCGGCGAGGACGTTCGACCTCCAAGGCGATATCCTCAGGCAGCCGTGGTCGGAAGCACGCTATACAGGGACTTATATGGAGCTGTTCTCTAGATCACAATACGCAGCCTACGAGCTATGGGGACCAGGCTTATACCCGATGGAAGAATCACAAGACGATCTCGAGACGGCGCGGGCGCAAGAACTACACGCGTGGAGTCATTTCAAGCGCTACGACGTGGCCATCTTGAGACACGACAAGCAAAGCGGCGTAGACACCGATTTAGAAGTCGATAGACTGCTAATGGCGTTCCTGGAATATATGACCAAGTACATGCAACTCATCAATTACGCCATGCGCGAAACGCCTGGATCATTCAATCGCCGCCTGATGGCTTGGGCGAGATACTCAGTCGCACACTTCTATGCTGCGGCGTTGGAGTTTCATCGCGTGGCACATTGGGACAAGGATCCACGGGACGACACGCTTGCGCGGACAGCAATGGAAGGTATTCTCGTGGTGGCACTTAAGCTGTATGAAAGCGATGACGAAAATGCACTGATGCGGATCGCGTGGCCTCTGCTACTAGCTGGAATGGAGACTCGAGAACCACTGCACCAGGCCTGGGTCATTGAGCGGTTTAGTGGAATGACGGCTTTGGGCACGAATTTTGCGAGAGCTTCGGCTTGTTTGAAGTATGTTGTTGAACGCCAAAGGGCGGGCGAACCAAGGCAGGACTTTCTGAAGTTCGTCCGGGAGAAGACTCTTGAGGCTTTTGTGCTGCACTGAGTGGCGCCTCTCGTGTAGAAGCCTGGTGTGAATCAGGAACTTTGATTGGAATGTTTCTATACCGCGAACAGAGAAAGCAGCGCCCGTCTTGCGGTTGTCTATGGTTGAGGCAGAGGTTGAATGCCAAGGCACACACCCTTTTCCTTTGTCAAGAAAAGGAACACATGTGCAGTTGTTTGGAGATTGATATGTCTAAGATCTAACACCTCTCCATATTATAGCTAGTTCAACATTCTATTGCCCAGAAAGAAAGGTTGGCGCTGTCCTGTCTCGTACAGAAAGCAGGAGTAGACGACTACGGACGACCGACTCAAGTAGCCATACCCCCGTTAACCTCAACCACACTACCATTGACATACCTCGCTCCCTCCCCCATCAAAAATGCTACAACATCCGCACACTCCTCAGGTAATCCCATCCTGCCCATTGAAATCTTGCCCTCGATCCTCCTCACACTCTCCTCCCCGGCCACCACACTCGCATTAGTAGGCGTATCGATGAATCCCGGCGCCAACACATTAACCCTGACCCCGACTTTGCCCAACTCCAACGCCATAGCCTTGCTGAACCCGATAACCCCGTACTTGGTCGCACAGTAGATGGCAATGTTGGCCGTGGGCGTGGTCCCGCATATACTGCTTACGTTTACGAAACTGTCGCCGGCGGACATGTGTGGCATAGCTGCTCTCGTAATGGCGTAAGTGCCGCGCATGTTCACGTCTACGAGTTTGTTCCAGTAGGCGTCTGTCGTTTCAGTTAGAGCGTAGGCGGTGGGGTTCACGCCTGCGCAGTTGAAGACGTGGTTGAGGTGGCCGTGGTGTTGGACGCAGGCTTCGATTGCGGCTGTGCAGGAGGCCGTGTCGGACACGTCGAGGGGGTGTGTTGCGTGTGCTGACGGGGTTGTACAAAGAGATAGTGTGTCTGCTAGGCCGGTCGTCGCGATGTCGGTTAGGAAGAGGGTTGCGCCGAGACTGGAGAGCTTGATTGCTGTTGCCCGGCCTATACCGCTTGCTGCGCCTGTGATGAAAATTACTTTTCCGGCAAAGTCCTGAGCCATGGTTGCTGAATAGGATGATGTTTGTCGCGGTGAGGTCGTGCGTGCTGGAGATCTTTATAGGCGGATCTTTATTGGTTTTCAGGAAGGTGTGTTGGTCTTAACAGGATATGGTATAGTAGCTTTGTGGTTTTGTCTTCATCAGATTTCACGGATTTGTTGATGGAAACAAAAACCAGCGTTTGTCAAGCCGTAGAAAGAGAACGTATACAGAGCTCGAGATATAGATATTGGAACTGCTGGATTATACCAGATCGTGAATACAGTACAGTACAGTACTTGTTATAGATTGCCTTAGTCAAGATGCCTATCACGGCGGGGAGAAGTGGGGCATGGCTGCTTTATCGGGCAACTGTTCCCCCATTCTTAATGCTACTCTACCATTTCAGTACAGCGAACACAAGTCATGAAACACTTCAAGCACTATTCTTTGTCACAGACTCGATTGAGTGAACCTGATGTAGCGAGTGTGATATTGATAAAGTGTCTGGTGTTGAAATAGAGGATAAAATGTGTCACTCATGGGTATCATATGTAAAGCTTTTGGTAACATCTCCTACTATACACATCATCATCGTCTCGCCTTCTTCTTGTCCGGCCCATCTTCCTCGTCATCAGAAACATCTCGGTAGATGGTCTTTGGCTGAGTGGCGGCCCAAGCATTGGTGAATAACGGATCATTCTTCGCTTTTTCTTCATACTTCAACAACGCCTCTCGCGGGTCTTCGTCGCGCATGCTGCTGAGCGGTATGTTGTCTTTAACGAAACCGGCATCTGGGTTTGTCTTGGCGAATGGAGTGGTAGCTGGGACATGCGGCCTTCGCGGGTCACGAGACTTGCCTGACGCAGTCAAGCCGACGGTCGGATGTCTTGCGGAGAACGAAGCTGCCGAAGGAGCTGAACCACCAGGTAGGATAATGCTGTCACCTGACATGCCGTGAGAAAGATCCATGGTAAGGTTTGGATCGTCGTCAATGTGACGGCGCTTGGGTGCCTTGAGCATGACAGCCTTGGCACCACCATTGGAGATATTGGGGTTATAGAGAACGTGGGTTTCTGCATTCGCAGAACCGGTAATGATTTGATTTAGCTTTGGATGCCAGAGAACGGTAATGAGAGGTGAGCCTGGTGTTACCGGGGTTACGAGTTCTGGCCTCAAGGTAGCAGGGTTGAGGATGTGCAGATGGCCGGTCTCGGATCCAGTGATGATATAGGCGCCATTTGGAGAGAAGCGAATGTTGGATGTTTGATATTGTGATGAGGTTGAAGGGTGCAATATGGTGTTGACAGGCTGCTTGAACTTGCGAGTGTCCCAGACCTTGATGGTGTCATCACCACCACGAGTGACCACCAGTCGTCCATCAGGACTAATATCTATACCACCAGTCCATGTGTCCTTTTTGTGAGCGTCGCGTATCTCGGCGGTAGGGCGATGGTATGGGCCTTCACCTTCCCACATGTCGATGCTTCCATCGTAAGCAGCAGCGACCAGAATGTTGTTACCTCCTTGTACCGGGGCACACCAGGCAATGGCAGTGATGCGCGTCCGCCCAGCAGAACCGGCCGCTCTCGACTTGTGAACAATGACTTCTTTTTGAGATCTTGGATTGCTAAGGTCCCAGATGCGAACGGTGCTGTCGGTGCCAGCGGTAGCGCACATGTCAGGATTGGTTGGGTGCCAGGCGCCACATGTAACTTCAGAGATGTGGCCCTTGGTGTTGTGCATATCTCGCAAATACATGTCTCCCTTGACAAATTCGCAGATGGTATCTCCATCCCGATCCAGCACTCGTGCTTGTGGGAGCCCCGTGACAGCGAGGACCAGTCTGGGGGCTATGGGGTTGAAGAGGACCTGGTGAACAGGATGTGTCTCTGAATTGGCAGCACCCTTGACTGCTGACGGGTCGACCGACTTGAAGGCGCGGATGGTGGTGGGGGTCATCGAGGCAAAGTCGTGGAATTTGAGGGTGCAGTCGTTGGAGCCTGTGATCATGCGCGTGCCAGACGGGTCGATGGTCACGGCTGTTACTGCGCGATCGTGTGTCTTGATGAGGAGCTCATGAGAGACTGGAAACTCGTCGTCCTCGTCGTCTTCATCATCGTCATCATCGTCATCATCGTCGTCGTCGTCGCCTTCTCCATCCTCACCACCATTATCATCATCACTATGCTGTCCATTCTTCTCCTTCTCATTTACAGCTCTTTTACTCTGCTCGAAGCGGTCCTCTGGCCTCGACGTCTTGGACTGCTTGCCAAATGACGTCGTTCCGAGGAACTGCTGAAGAGCTTCATTCTCCTCTTCGACCTCGATACTGTCCGTCATGTTCAACAATGAGCTCTATCTGCTCACTGCACTTCTACAGTACCTGCCCTCTGCCCGCTTGGCCAAATCACCAAATCTACGTCACACTTCGGGTCGAGAATTTTGACCTAAAATGTAATGGATGATTTTCGATTTTGTCCTGACACGTGATGACCGATCAATACTTTTGACCGCTGAAGTGACGCCAAATCTGTCGTCCAGCTTTCCCACATTTACGCCCCTACCTCGGCTCAGCCTTACCCACAGCCATTCTCTTGAAAGGATCGGCTACCTTGTTTACCAACCAGATCTTCCTTTACCCGCCTTATGCATCGAGACAGTCCTTGCTATCCTTGGCGCTTCGTGGCTGATGGTATATTTCGCATTACACTGCCCGTTTTCCTTGCGATCCACTCATCTCTGTTTCTTGAGCTCGCAAAGATCTCATCAATGCGCAACAGACAACACGATGCCATGTCAACCGTTGTCCACAACTCCGCAAGGTTCACGTTCCGCCCTTTCCGAACTCTGGTCCCTGTACCTCCTAAATCGTTCCCCAAACTTCTGACCAGGCTTCTGCTTCTGGCCCAACGATTCGAACTCTGTCTCATGCTGTTTAATGACGTAGATGAATGCAATGATATCCAAATCCCATGTGCTTTCTCAGCTCTGTGTTCGACACTGAATCTATCCTCATCTCTCGATTCGCATTTTCAACACCATTCCTCACTTCCTCACGTCCTGCCACTTGTGCTGCATCTCCTCATCCCGTCCTCGTCTTGCGTCGCCTTGCCCCGATCTCCCACCTGATCAGTCGTCCCACCATGTTCGAGACAACCTTTTCCCATGTATCCGAGTCCGAGCTTTCCTCACCTGTCTCTCCAGACACCATCATAAACCTCATGCACCAATTCGAGCTCATCATCAAACTCAATCCCGATTGCAAGGGCTTCCAGTTGATCAAGCAAATTTCCGACTCATCGTGGGAATATCAGGTCGAGGATTACCTAGCCTTCATTCCCAAAAAGCTCTGGAATGGCGGCGTCTTCTATTCCGCCCTGTATACCTGGACAGATGATGGATGCGACATTACAGTAAAAGCTCCCGGAGGCTTCACCAGTGTCAACCATTGGCAACTCATCCCAATGTCGAACGGCAAACAAGCTGTCCGCATTACAAGCGACGCGAAATGCAATAGAACCTTCGCTGGTTTCGTCAAAAAGTTCTTGGAGAACAGTCATGGTGTACAACAAAGGGCCTTCCAAGAGCGAGTCTCGCAGACGTCAAGGCCAGGCATGTTACGGAGGAGGTCCAGCTGGCCCAATAACTACTAAAGAGAGATCGACATGGATTGTCCATTCTTGTCTTTGTCTTGCTCTCTCCACCCTCGGTGGCTTCTCAAAAGATACAGATTGTCAGGGGGCCCTGGTGGGGGAAAACCGCACGGGTGCTATGTGATCTTACCCAGACGGGTGTACCAAAGCGACCATCGTTCGGAGTTCCTCCCGAATTTGCTGATCTACCGCTCTGATTTAATCGTTCCGTCCTGCTACGAGTAACTTGCATTTTCAGGAGTTGGAATGGGTACCATGTGTACTCTCATCGGAAGGCGCACTTTTTTCTGGAAATCCAGGCATTGCTCTTTTCATGACAGGCGCTTGTCGAATCATGGTCAAGTAGTCGACATGTCGCCGACGCTTCATCCTTGAGTCGCCGACAGGGAAAGCTCAATCGGCCCCTCTAATATATGCTTAATCAATAATACCATCATCACACCTCTTAGCTCCCTCCAATCGTCAGAGTCTGAATTGGCCTCGTTTGTCCCCAGCTTCGAGCACATGATTAAAATGCCGCGACATGTTCGGGGCAGCGGGTACCTTAGACTTCGAAAGTTTTCTTCGACGGCTTGGCGTTTCCTTGAGTCGGGGACGCATATCAGGCCAAACGTGGAAGTTAGCTCGCCGTGCCCACTCTAGGGCCGAGCCAATAATGAGCTCAGATCAACTTCTCTCTTTACCTTAATTGTTGTTCTTCATTAACTAGACATGCCCTCCACCTCTTTTATATTACTAGACACTCTGTTGTCGTCGTCACATGCCTACTTCCAACTGGTGTTACAACAAAAATGACCAAGCAGGGCATCTTTGATCATATAGAGCAGACCCCGAGCCAGGACGCCGATCGCGTTCCGAAGGAACAAAGCGGACCACCAACATCGACCTCGGAACGTGCAAGTCAAGCTGGTGTTTTGAATTTTGTCTTTGAAACTGGTTCCGGTGTGCGAAAAGGTGGCCATAATGTCCGATCTCAGGCCGCCAAATTTGGATGGACTAGCCGCCAACGAGTTTCTAAAAAGGACTCCCAGCATGTCACGAATAAGCCTGCAACCAAGCGCCGCAAAGTGCAGCACCTGATAGCTTGTGAGGAAGCATCACCCTCAATTTCCGAGCCCTTTCAATCAGATCCGCCCTCGACATGCGTATCTATCGATTTGAGACAACACACACCTCCAACTCCAACGACTCCAAATGGTTATGCTGGTGTTGCGTCAACGTTGTTGTTATCGCGAGACAGTTCAGCGACGTTGACCTGGACCCAACCGTCGTGGAGCAACGCCACACATTTGCCATCACCTCTACCATCCCCAAATTGCGAGAAATCAACACTTGCCACATCCCCACAGAGTACCAATGTTCATGATAAGTCACCTCGGCGGAGACGGAGTTCATCAACTTCATTTTTCGAAGTTGTACTTAACGAGGAACATCCCATCTTCAATCATGTTAATCACCTAGGCGATCCATTTCGACAATTCCCGGTGGCTTGGAAACCCTTGTATGGATCCATGATTGAGCGTTGTATGTACATGTTCTGCAAGAGTCTTCTGTCGTTCATTTTGCTGACCGAAAACAAGATCGGGCAATTACTGCAGCTCAAGTCCAGGCGATTGTCGCTGATGACTCTTTTCGAAGAGGGGTGTGTAATCTGCCTCTTCAGCTTTGCGTGACAGAGGCCGAACCCGCATTGCTCTTTGGCATCATGGCTACGACAGGGACCATGCTCGAGGCGACTGGAGCTGTCCTAGAGGTTCCTGCCCAGTTTTTCCAAACCGAGACCGTCAGATTATTGAACGCTGCGCTTAATGATCCAAAACGCGTCTTCACCTCGTCTATCATTCTAGCTGTTGCACTGATCTCACTATCCGAAAGCACTCGGGGTATTGCAGGAAACGGAGCCTCTGTCTATTCGGCTGCTCTGAAGACCATGGTCAACGCGCGTGGTGGGCTTGAGAGAATATATTTCACTGACGATCATGGCCCAATGTTTGTCAGATTCCTTGTTTGGCTCGACAAAGTCGTCGCCAGTCAAAGCGGTGGTCTGCCCATATTCGCTGATTGGGATGACGCGATTGAGCGAGCAACATCGTGGGATGGAGTGTGGGATAGAATGCGCACTACTTTGTCAGATGGTGGTACATTGACGGGATCTCCTCACTCTGAGATACCGCCCTGAAGCCAGCCCGACTCATTTGACCAAAAGTAACATCACGAGGCTTCATCTTTGGGAAAAACTCATCAATACTAAGATGGAGGAAAATTCCGTTCAGTCGTGCCATCTCTGCGCCGAATGGACGTGGAAGGAGGCAGCTCCGACCACGATCGATAGCCGTGCCGACTTGCTTCGCGACAAGATCAACGACAACCTTTTCAGTGCGAGTAGCAACATCCTAAATCTAGCACACCAATGGAGATGAGAAGGAGGAACCAGGCATAAACGCTGCCTGGAGGAGGAAAACACAAAGTCGTCACCCAAGTGACCAGAACCACACGTCGCCGTACACTGACGTTAGTCGTCCACCGCACCCTACACATATGTATCTATACCAATTATAACCCAACTAAACATGTACACAACATCTTCGAAATGCATACTACCAGTATATTACTACCACCAGTAACATGCTCATTATTCATGATCTTCATCCACAATACTTCTCTGCTTCCGCATTTCCAAGACAAGGGGAAATCGCCAAGCACAAATCTGCAATGGTAGGTCTCACTCGCCCGAGACAAACAAAAGGGCCAAATCGCGCTTGGGGCAGCAACCGAACCAAAAACCTACATCATCAGCGCTAAACCCCCAGTCTCTGCCACGTGGTGTTTTTGTGGGCCGTCTATCGGTGAAATACGAGGAATGGCCGAAACATGAAAACGTGTCGCGTCTGGGCTCATTTTACTGTTGCTATTCCATGTAGCCGCTCGTTGGGTTCAGGTAGCAGCTGTTGGCTGTTAGATACGGTGAGAGGTACGCAGGTACAGCGGTACTGTTTTGAGTGGTCGTGGACGTAGGCTTGGCGGTACCTCGCTTGTACCTGTCTTGTATTGTACTAATCTGTATGCACGCGTGGCACGGTATGATACAATAGCCGATGCATGGTCATCGTCTTCTGCTCTTCCTTGCCGTGGCCGGTTTTCTGCCGCTCGGTCGGGCGGGATATACGATTCTTGTCTGCTTTGTCTTGAAAGATTGACGCCGAGAAGTCTTGGCCGAGAGGTAGGTCGAGGTACGCGTTGTACCTCCTTGGCCAAGACTGGCGATGGCAATCTCGATGTGTTGACATGGCCATGGGGATTGGTAGGAGACAATCCGGCTTGCTGTTGCTGGTTTGCATGTGCCCAAGTGCATCATGTCTAGTCAGCCACAGTTGTGTGACGAGCAATGGTATACAGAGTAAGCATCGTCCTTATTGAATTGGATGCGGTAAGTGCCCATGTAGCTGTCACTCGTGCAGTACCGATGTAGCTTGAAGATCACGAATCTCTTGTTCTCTCATGACATGAGTATGTTTCTGCAGTACTACAACTTTATTTTGACATGACGTTGTCTCGCATATAAGTTGTTGATGACGGTGAAGCATGGATGTCTCGAATGGACAATAGACCAGAAGAGTAAGAGGGGAGCAATAGGGCTTGACCTCTGTGCTTCTGAGGACGAACAAGACGTAAGCTGAACAAGCATCTAGATAAAGACAATGCTGGCAGAGTCACCATTTGCAATTACATGAGAGACTCGAGAGCAGGCTCGCGCGCTTTGAACAGCGAAGGGGATCTGAACAGCGAAGGGTATTTGAACATGACCGAGGTCTGACGATAGACTTGACAAGGTCATGGACGGTAAATTTTGTAAGGTGTGACAACGATAGCACCGCGAATGTGTCAAAGGCTGGGTAAGCATAGTGTCAGAGTTGGATGTTTAAAGGCCCAGGTCTCCAGATGCAATTCATTTCGTCTGGGGATGGTGGATCATGAGGTTGTTCCATCGCTACCATATGCTCCTTCCAAATTGCGATGATCAAACCAGCAAGTCGAAGGGGAATACTTCCCTCGAATCCACGAACGCGGAAGCTGTACTGTATCTCAGACTCGCCTAAAATTATCCGGAAAGCCAGATCCATGAAAAGGGTGCGAGATCTGAAATGTAATCGGCGAATAGGGCACAGGGATCAGTGATGTCGATATTGGATATTCTGTGGTTTGCTGGGGGGTTTGCCCGTTGTTTTACTGTAAGTACTTTGTAACTTACTCACATACTGTAGAAGGAGACTTATATTTGTCCGTGACCCATTTCACCCTTAGATTCTTTTTCCAGTGGCACGCACATAGCAAGGACTATATGCGAGCTAAAGGGTAACTTATAGTATTGTCTGGGAAGGGGATATGCATACTCATGGACTGACTGGTTTGATACAATTTTGCGTTAGTTGTTGAAATTGCCCTGCTCGCAACTGCTGCTGATGGTACGACATCACCCCTTACATGCACAGCAGTAATGGGAAATGGCATCCTTGCATTTACGATAATATGATTGCGATTCAAGATGATGGTTGAAAATCGCTCCGCCTGCCCGCATGACGTGAGGGTTGCATGCGATCCACAGCTAATGCAAGCACACTGATCCAGCCAATTTGCTGTGTGTTTCAGATACTCCTGCCTTTGCCACTATGGGGAAAAGCTTGGGATTGCTTGTCTTGCATGTCTCGAGGCTTGGTTGTGTTCAATCTCGCGCCGTGTGTTTTAGAAAATGCATTTTGATCTATTTCTGGGGCTGCAAATAGTATAGTGATGAAACGGCTTTTGCTGTGGTCTTGCTGACATTGCAAGGAGCGCCACATGGCTGAGTGAAGGTTCACACCAAGCTGTCATTTGTTGCGCTCGGCGTTACCTTATCTTCGGGGTATATACGGTACCTTTGACGTATCTAGCACACCATTCTGGTCTGATTAAGCACTATATAGCATGTGTATATCAGAGAAGCTGTACTCCACCAGTTTATTGTCTTTCCATATAATGCTGTATAGTCTACCGCTTGACCCACAATTGCTTCACATGATGTGAATTTCTTGCTGCAAATGCAGATAGCACTAAAAATAGTAGACATAGCGAGGAAGGACACATGGAAAACCTGAACACAAATCAGCTCGATGCTCCTAAGCAGAGTTTGTTCGACTTCATGCAGCTGAAAACATACAAAGCGAGGAGTTAGCATCCTAGTTCTCTCGCCGAATGCTTCAGAACATGAACGGCACATTGCTAGCTGCTGCGCTCCACCCGCACAGCCTGCTGGAAAAAGCGTGTCCACGCGTCGAAGTGTTCGAATGCCACTAACAGGTTTTTAGTTATATTATCTGCTCATGTTGCCTTGATGGGAAGCCTCACTAACAGCTCTCGTGGCGTCGCCCACATGTCGATCTATCGCTGCGGGAGAGTAAGGTTATTCGCAAGAACATCTGTTGGGCTCATGCCACACCACGCTAAATCCCAGGACCAAGGTCGTGATCTTTGTACTACCTTGAGATAGGGGCAGGGCTCGCAATGGACGCCCTAGGGTGAAGACCGGCATTACTTTCTCCAGCTGGAACAGGTAGGCCATATGTCAGCTATGCGATGGTTCGAACAGGCTCGCTGATCGGCCTGTTCGTAAACGTGCCTCTCCATATCTGCCCAACAATCTGATCAAATCCACGTCTAAGCTTTTTCGAAGGATGATCATCACGAAGCAATAATGGGACTCGGTGAAAAAATGTGTTTGAAGAACGCTACTGTGCAGCCCGAGACGCTGGACAAGTATAGTGCAGAGGCTTATCTGAATTGATCAGAGGCGTTGGAAACCTGTTTGGGTAAAGCCGACAGTCAAAAGATCGGCAGCTCCCGACCAAGCGAGATTAAGGCACGCAAGCCACGACAACGAAAGCACTCTCATTGCAGCTTTGAATTACAGTCAGGGCCACAGTCCCGCAGCTACAGTAGCGTGAAGGACGATCTCATCGCACTCGACGATGCAGGAGGGATGTGAGAAGTACAAGAAGAACAGCTTTTCTCGTAAAAGAGCTGGTCCTTCCACCCTTGCGTATATTGCAATAAGGAGATATCCCTCACAGGCATCAATCTATCTTGATTGCCGTCCGCTCTTTTTTCCTTTCTCTGTGAATGAATATTTACTTGTTATAATCGTTTCGGCCATTCAACTACTATACAAAGCCAGGCCTTTATAACCGTTTCTTCAAGAAAGCTTGATACATTCATTTTTCAGCCATGATGCAATTCTTCCTCGGCTTACTCTTCGTACTAAACGTCTCGATTGCAACGGCTCAGCAATATGCTGGAGATACAATCAGTGCATATCTACCCACCATCTCTCGCGCTGAAGTTGCATTTTTCAAGATTCCGGACCCAGATGGAGAGAACAACAATCTTACTCTGATCAATTATTATGCACATGGAAGCAATGGCGGTCGCATTGTCGAGAGCAACATCCAAAGAGCTGTCATTGTTCTGCATGGCCTCCTTAGAGACCCCTGGAACTACTGCAACGATGTAAGCTGTAGTCCGTTACTGAACCGGTACTGTCTGCACGAAAGCTAATCTGGACAATCAGACGCTCAATGCTCTCGAGAAAGTCACCGATTCAAACATCAACCGTGATTCGGTCGCTATAATGGCTCCGTACTTTCCAAACGGCGATGACAAGGGTTATGCATATCCTTGGACGGATGGTCTCAAGGGAGGTCAGGGATCTACTACCAACGCACTTGTCTGGTCAGGCTCTCAGTGGTCTGCTGGTGCCGACAATCACTACCCTCACAACAGCAGAAACACTTCCAGTTATTTTGTTCTTGACACACTCATCAAGTACTTTGATGACACTACCCTTTTCCCCAATGTCAAAGAGATAGTGCTTGTTGGCCACTCTATGGGTGGACAAATGCTTCAGCGATATGCTGCCATTGGCGAGCAGCTGAACACCAATTCTCCAGTCACTCTTTGGGTTGGAAACCCGGACAGCTTGGCCTGGCTCAGCACTGATCGACCTTTGTACACCGCTGACTGCTCAATCTACGACGATTACCGTGAAGGCTATGCAAACTTCACTGAGTATCCGATGACATACGGCACATCTCTGGTTGCACAAGGCAGGCAAGCAATCATTTCCAATTTCCAGACTAAGCGATTGGCGTGGGCCCGTGGAACGTATGACCTTGGCAATCAAGCCAGGACATGCGCAGCCTACACTACGGGTGCTGACCGCAATGAGCGGTTCTTCTTCTTCCAAAAGGCCTTCCCGCCCACCTGCAGCGGCGCAACCTCCAGAGACTGCGATACTGTTGATCTTATCCCCGTCTCTCACGACAATGGCCAAATGTTCGGCTCTGACGCTGGCCTTGCTCGTCTTTTTACCGACAACTTCTACGGCGATGGAAACCGTGCTTACGACTTTGGCTATCCTCGTGAGCAAGCAGGTGATGACCCTTTTCCTAACCCCGAATATGCGAACTCCACCGGCGTCACAAATTACAACACATATTCTGGTGGCATGACTTACCAAGGATGCTGGTCGAATCAGGCTCCCACCACCCCACTTGCACTCCCCACACTTCTGTACGACAACAGCGGTAATTCGATCGAGGGATGCACGTCTGGTTGTAGCAATGCGGGCTATTCCATTGCTGGCGTGCAAAACACGACTCAGTGCTACTGCGGAAACTCCCTGAACAGTGTTTCTGCTGTACTTGTCGTCGACAGCTCCTGCAGATTGACCTGTCCCGGCAACTCTGGCGAAATCTGCGGTGGTACCAATCGCCTGTCCCTTTTCTCCAATGGCTACCCTTCATTCACATCATAATCTCAAGGATGTGTATATCTCAGGTCTGCTAGATGACAGTGATAAAGCTTAATGTACAGGACATAGACGTGGATAGATTTTACAGGAGAGCATTTGTTTATGGGTTGTTTATTATTGTATATTTCTAGGCTGGTACAACACTGTGGTGATGGTCAATCTTGTCATATAATGGACCTCTATCAAGCTTTGATCGATGTATAGTTCCCTTTCTCCCAACTCTCCTTGTGATTTCGTGCTCCGCCGCCGTTCGTCTTTTGCGTATATACTCATACATAATAGCGATGTCAATGTGGCAGCAGCGTGATATAGCCAAGACGGGTGCCCCTAAGACGCTTCAGCATATTTAATACCCTGCAGTTGTGTGACCATAAACTCGTTCCCGTTTGGTAATGCTAACAGTGTCTAATATTGTGCATCATAGCAATTCCAATCACAGGTATGCATGTAGCCTGCCTATGATTATCATGTCAGGTATGCTCGGCATCTGAACTTTGCCCCACTCCCCACTTCTGAACGTTTTGTGGCTGCCCCGCGAACGATCCTCCACATCCGCCTCCACATCCTCCATTCAGAAACCACGATATGGCCACCTCCAGCATAACATGGCCTTTTATGATCCTCAATGCACGTCAGGCGAGCATGCCCCACGAAGATCCCATGCAAGGCCGAGTTTTTGGGATCGTGTCATGGGCCCCCCACAATAGATCTTTGTAATATAAGCTGAGGCGATATGGTCTACAATCCCAATGATAAAATAACATCTTGAGAGTAAAAGGTGCTTTAACTCTTCCGAAATAGCTGTTTTCTCTCTCTCAAAATCTCGCGTCTTATCATGATTGCACCAATCGAAGGACGAGAGCCAGCTACAGACGTGTACAGCGTCTTTCATTTTACAGACCTTCAGCGCAGGAAGCCTACTCGTGAAAATGATCCTTATACATATACCCAAGGTTGGGGCAATCGACACCAATCCGAGATTATCCCTGGCACACTTCCTGTAGCGCAGAACAATCCACAAGAAGTTAGATTTGGTTTGTACACAGAGGGCATCACATACTCTGCTTTCGCAGCTCCAAGAGCTCATAACATGAGCACGTACATGTATCGAGTACGGCCTGCAGCAGCTCACAGTGAGGCAATTCTTTTCCGGAGGTGTGTTCCGTTCCCCAGACTAATCTGTTCTCAGACGGTTACAAGAACATCGACACAAAGTCGCATGTTGAGAATTGCTTCTTGTCTCTCAACCCAGCCATCGAAGGTCTGCCTGAACAAGCAGAATGGCATCCTTTCCCTCTTCCCGGCGCGGACGAAGAGATTGACTTTGTGGACGGACTCCATACCCTCGGCGGATCCGGCGACCCCAATCTTCGCGAAGGCATTGCCCTCTACGTCTATATGCTTAACACCTCCATGCACAATCGCGCCTTCTGCAACACGGACGGCGACTTTCTTCTCTGTGCCCAACAAGGAATCCTCGACATCCAGACCGAAT
This sequence comes from Dothideomycetes sp. NU200, assembly GCA_027943355.1. Lineage (NCBI taxonomy): Eukaryota > Fungi > Ascomycota > Dothideomycetes > Dothideomycetes sp. NU200. Next base: position 235,376 of record BSCJ01000019.1, on the reverse strand, counting down.
TGGGCAAACTCTATCTCCAGCCAGGTGAAATCCTCGTCCTCCCCCGTGGCGTCCGCTTCCGTATTGGCGTTGCTCCCGATAGCCCTCCAGCACGAGGCTACATCACTGAGATCTGGGGCAGCACGTGGGAATTACCCGACCTTGGCCCAATTGGCGGCCACGGCCTCGCTAACCCACGCGATTTCCTATACCCTGTTGCTCACATCGACGACGACCTCCACGCAGATTGGACCATTGTGTTCAAGACCAACGGAAAGCTAGCCGCCATTACACAGGATCATTCGCCCTTCGATGTCCTAGCCTGGCATGGCAACGTGTGTCCCTACAAATACGACCTGTTGAAATTCGCATCCCAGAATGCCACCAGTGTCGATCATACTGACCCGTCCGTCAATACTGTCCTGACGGCCAAGTCACGCGATCCACTTACCCCTCTTGCGGATTTTGTGTGGTTTGGGCCGCGCTGGGATGTGGCCAGTAACACATTCCGTCTGCCTTACTTCCACCGCAACAGCGCGAGTGAGTTCTTGACTAGTTTGTGGGGAGATGGGCTAGGCAGGAGTGACGACTTTTTGCCTGGAGGAGGTAGTTTTGAGGGTGGTCACACGCCCCATGGTAATTTCTCACAGGCATATGTTGATGAGGCTAAGATACAAGTCAACGAGCCGAGGAGGATTCTTGAGAGTGAGTCTGACCTCATTTACCGCTCCTTTCAGTCAATGCTGATGATCTTGGTGCTTAGATCAAATGACTATAATGATTGAGTCATCCCGTACATTTCTTTGGACTGAATACGCAAGAAAGGGATGCGGGTGTATTAACCTTCAAGGTACAGATCCCAAGGTTTGGGATATTCTCCCTGATCACTTCTCCAACAATCCCGAGGCGCAGGCGTTGTTAAAGAGGGTGAAGGAAGATAAGAAGATGAAGGAGGAGAGAGATAAAGTATACTATGAGAAGGACGCATTGAAGGCGTTGTTGTTGGTGAATGGCAATGGCACTAAGGGGTTGTCATTGGCCGAAACATAAGGATATCGACTTTCATCTCATGGCATGTCAAATAAAAGAATGAAGTTTCGTCAATCAACAGACGCGCTCGTTCTACGAAGGAAATAAAACAGAATGGAGCGACCGACCAGGAGTAGAACCATCCATTGAGCGCAAATGAAGTCCTGGGTGAAAGCTGCATTTTGGCAAAATTCCATGCCTAGTAGAGCGAAGAAGGTTTCGCGAGGGTGTGGTCGTCATGCATTGTCACCGATGTACCATCTCTGCCTGGTGACATATCTGTAGCATTGCCTCGGCGGAGCCAGGAGTGTTCAAGTTCCGGCTGCGAACAGAGCCTGGGCTCATCTATTGCTACAACATACTTTTACTGGTGAGCGATGAAAGGCAGCAAACAATCGAACTGTGCATAGTTGAAATTACCAGAGCTGCAATTGACAAACACTTCATAACTCATAACACCTTCAACCAACCTCTCAGCCGCGTTTTCGTCAAAAACAGAATGTAGACAAGAAAGCATTCAAAAAACATTGCTATATTCCACGTCCACAAGATCACCTTATTCGTTTCCATGCCCTTTCCCCATCACCGTTGCACAGGCTTATCCGATGTAAAAGCAATCGCTGAGGGTTCGGCCGGCAGTCTGCGGAGAGCTTAGCACGGGTTGCCAACAGAGCAGCCTAAAGCACGTTTCTCGCTAAGGCCACCACGCGGGGCTCTCTTGACCCTGAACAGTCGTCTGGGAGAAACAGCATTAGGGCAAGCAGTTGCCATCGGTGCGCAAATCGGATATCCGCAGCATGAGTTGCCGTTGAAACAGACACTTCCAGCCCCGCAATCGGCGTTTGTGCTGCAAGCATCGCCGCAGAATGAGTCTTGGATACAGACAGGGGCGTTGTTGACATCCGTCCCACAAATGCAGTCTCCGAACGGCCCGCATGATGCGTCGTAAGTGAATTGGTAAGTACCACATTGTCCTGGGCTGCAGCTAGGAACTGTGCATACTCCTGGGTTGGTCGTATTGCTCGAAACGTAGCTGTAACCGATGGTAATATGATTGCCAGAGCTATCATACTGACCCACGTTCGTGGCATAGGTAGCGTTCCAGGTCTCGTTGTACAGGGCACAGTACTGTGCTTGAGGCTTGTTGTTCTTGTAGAGCATGTAAGTGTTAAAGAAGGTGCAGAGTTCAGGCTTGCCATTCGCAGGAGGGTTTGCAATATTAGAATTGCTGGCAGCTGTGCAAGCTGCTGCACAAAGAGATGGATCGAAAGCACCGGTCTGGAACATGCGGAATCCCATGTAAGTGCTATCCATGGTCAGAACAGAAACCTAAAGTGCAAAGGGAGTTCAGGAAGCGTACTAGTCACCGTTGCAATCGAGCGGAGCATTGATAGCTGCATTTCCTAGGTAGCTAGGAGTGGTGTAACCAGCAGGCGTACTCAGGGCATAGTTGACGTAGCCGTTGGAGCCTGCAATCAGGACCTAGACAACAAGTAAGTAGAAGATCGAAGTTCTTACCTCGTTACCAACCTACCTGGAAGTTAGCTCTCCACTGGCCAGTATTGGTTGCGGTGTACGAGCTTATTGGTGCACCCCAGTAGACGCATTTGATGTTGGTGGTACTCGGTGGGTTGAGGCAATTGGTTCCAGTGCCTGGATCGACAGAAGGATCGCGCTCGTAGTCTTTTCGATCAGCACTGTGCTAACATGCAGCAACACACGAACTTACAGATATTGAAAGAATGGCAGTTCTTGATAGCGCTACACCTAGCCGCACAAGTGTTCGTGTCATAGCTTGTAAGAGTTGAATACCCAAGGTAGCCGTAGTCGGAGCTGCTGCCAGTGAGATTCTTGAAGACCTGCGTGTAGCCGGCAGGTACAGGAGCGGCTACAGCCTTTTGACCATATACAGGGTTCGCGGCAAAAGCAGCAGCAGTGTCAGGAGAAGATACAGGCCCAAATCCAGTAGCCTGAGGAGTACCACCTGAGCAAACTGAGGAAGCTTGACGCTTATCGATGGCAGTAATGGGCTCCGATTCGGCAGTAGTAAGAGGAGTGTCACTCATGGCTGAGACGACAGAAGCGATAAGACTGGCTTGGTCAACAGTGACCGTCTGGGCGTCGACACCGACTGCCATTGAAACAGATGGCGGAGGAGGCAGGTCGGCAACCGCATCGAGGTCGATTCCTTGAGCAACTGGGTTCGCAATGGCTAGACGTGCCACAGCGGCAATGGCTGCGACGCGGAAAGTTTTCATTGTGATTGCTGATCTTGTTCAAGCAGATGGAGCTGATGGTCAGAGAGGAAGGACTGGATGTAACAATGAGAGACAAAAGAGGACTCTGATAGTGATATATATACCTTTCCAGTCTACCTGAGTTCCATGTTCAGTCCAAGGCGTCTTCAGCTTCACTTCCACCAGCTGAGGACTTGTTGTCTCGAGCTGGATCCGGAGGCACAAACTCATGACAGAAGCCACAATCCAACACCTCGTTCTGAAAGTGCCGGTATGTGTTAGGGGGGACAAGAGGGTTTCAGCTTCGCTTCCTGCCTCTACATGGAGCGTAGTTGGTTCAAATTTGGATAGTGGTCAAAGCCCGGGCCAGAGGCTAGAAGTTCCATTTTCTGGTATGCCATTCATCTTGCCCATGTGATGGTCAAATGAGTATTCAGCTCTTCTGCCATGAGGAGACCGTGGCGTATCTGGACACTAGCTCGAAGCCTCGACGAGGATGTCTTTGTAAGGGGTGAAGCTGTGAAGCTGGACATGGACTTGTATCTGTCTAGCTGGGCGTTGAACTTACAGCTTCGCTTCTTCACGTTGGATAAGGCGTTGGCACGTGTTGACGATCAAAGCATGACTTACTTCTCACCGTCCACCGATAACGGTGTGTCGTTGTTCACCCGCACATGTATCACAACTAAGTGAGGCGTTCTCACGCGCTTGGTGTTGTAACTTTATTCAGGACCATACTCAGAATAGACCACAATTCTCCGGCTCGACGAGGGGTGAAGGTGCTACAATGGAACGAGGCGTCGAACCATTCGCCAGATGTAGTATTGTAATGAACAAATTCAGCAGAGATTCTGGCTCAGCCTTACTCAAGCTGCAGGAACGCGAGTGTAAATCGCGGAAGGAGGATGCGAATCTGATGCACGTGGATTTAGCTTCAATAGAAAGGTGGAGGCGCCCAGAAGAGACAGCTGAAAGTTGCAGTGTCTGTATAGAAGCATGGCAGGGGTGCTGTTGTGCTCGAGTGTATTGGAAAGCATGACCAACAAATCACGCAGGGACCGCGGCAAGAACCCGGCGGAAGCCCCACGCCCGACCATGCACATCCCCGCAACTATGCCATGGTTCGTTCATGATAAGTAAGGTAAGGTACAAGTACCTAAGGTGAGGATACTGTACCTCACTACAGAAATGTGCCTGAACTTTATTGGTCGTGTTGTGCATATACAATGTGAGTATGATGCGCTTTTTTTTAGACTTCATTTGTTCTCCCTCCAATCTTCATGGATGTACCACCATGAAACACAATCTTGTCAAAAGAAGAACCACCATCGCTTACCTGAAGTTTATTGGACGTCAGCCACATTTTGGCGACCGCGTAGCGAAGCATTAGCTCGACGTAAAAGCTTAGTGGTAGCATTGATTTATTGGAAAAGCTTGGACTGTTGACAGGTGCATTCCTGGATCATTCAGGAAGACGCCACTCATGAACTTTCGCGACGAGGTGTTGAAGAGTCTGGGGCTGAGGAAGCCACTCGCTGCAAGTTGCCTCCCTCGCCAGTTGCTGGCATGAGTGCTGAGGCGAACTTCTCCGCATCAGACGGTTGGCCATGCCATTGCACCTCGACCAGGACACATGGCGCAACAAGCTGTTAGACGATATGCGGCTCTCTACCGTTGTTACAACAGGCCTCGATGGAACGATGTCTCGGGTATCTTTGAAGTCTACCATCGAGGCGTAGAGCCTGGACCAAGCTTCGTCGAGGTGGCAGAAGTTCAGGACGTGTCTTCGCAGCTTCACGTCCTCGTGTCATGTGAGGCATGAACGGCACTTGGTGTACATGTAGCATCCGGTGAGACGCTCATACAGGAATCAGCAGCTCGAAGGCCACATCGGAAGCAAGAAACCAAGTCTCATGGTCAAGAAGAGCACAGTACAAAGTACACCTACATGCACAACGGGTATACGCCCCACATGATGATTTCCCCACATGCACATGAGAAGCCTCCACCACGCTCCACCTCCAGACGTCACACCGGCCACCTTGGTGATCCCATACTGGTAATCTGACAATAAATCTCGTAAGAGACAAAATACGTTTTCCTCCAACCACTCAGTTCTTGACATGAAACGTTCTCCCATTCGTGCGCGCCGTGATAGAAGAATATAGTGTAAAACATCTGTTACCGAGCCCGCATCGTCATACTCCACACAAAAGGCGACTCGAAACTAAATCCAACAAAGAAAAGACCACACAAAACCATCCCCTGGAAGAAAGGAAAAAATGTCAAAACCCTACCCCTGGCCAAAGGGCAAAACGGCCTGCATAACCCTAACAATGGACAACATGGGCGAAGCCGCCGACCTCCACCGCGGCATCTGGCCCAGCACCTCCCCAATCGGCTCCCACCTCTCCGTCACCACCGCCCTGCCAACCCTCCTCTCCATCTTCGCAACACACGACATACCAATCACGTACTTCATAGAAGCCTGGAACATGACGCACTACACCACCACCATCCGCTCCCTCTCCTCATCTCCAGCCGTCGAAATCGGCTTCCACGCCTACCAGCACGAGGTCTGGAAATCCCTCGACGCAGAGACAGAAGTGCGCAATCTAGAACGGTCAGTCGCCGATGCGGGAAAGCTGGGCGTGAAATACGCTGGTTTCCGGCCCCCAGGCGGGCTGATCACACCGCGGACATTGGGTCTGATGAAGAAGCACAATTTCACGTATCTCTCTCCTGCAGCTACGCGACCGGCGGTAGTGGAGGGGGTGGCGATGTTGCCGTTTCAATGGCGGGATATAGACGCTTATTTCTATCTTGATTCTACTGCTCCTTTACGAGTGGCGAATGGGGATGGGGAGGAGCAGATGGAGGCAGAGGTGTTGCTGGAGAGGGTGAAGGATAGGATTGATGAGACAATTCGGGATGGGGGTTATTTGAGTTTGCTGTTTCATCCGTTTCTGCAGACGGACGAAGGGAGGATGGTGGTGGTGAGGGAGGTGGTGGAGTATTTGGCGCAGAAGAGGGATGGGGACGGGTTGTGGTTGGCTAAGTGTGATCAGGTATCGGATTGGGTATTGGAGCAAGGGGAGGAGGTGTTTGGGAGTGATCCTGGGTGGGACACGGCGGAGTGGAAAAAGAAGTAGGGATTATGTAATACAGGGATGAAACCAGTGAGACTTTTGTTATGATACAGATTTCGTTGTACAAGTGCATGTATACAGGTCTGCTAAAACACGACCATCATGGGTCATCTGCTCCACTTGAACACCACAGACTCGACCTGTCATCCCTTTTGGCCTCCCGAAACGCCGTGCTAACTATGAACACTTGCAATCATTGAACCACATTCATGATGACAATACTTAAAATTCCTCTTTACCTTCGACTAGTAAGGTGCTGGAGGACCATACGGGATCGGTCTGCCATACTCATCCACATACTGTACTCTGTCCGTCCTTCCATCATGCGGTACATAACCGGGTCTTGTGTAACCGTGCTCTGGTGGCGGTCTGCCATACTCGGGTCCAGGAGGATGTACTCCATACTCGTGGCTAGGTGTGGGACCAGGATACCCGTGAGTAGCAGGTGGAGGTGCATACTCAGGACCAGGCGGATGAGCCCCATACTCATGATCAGGTGGGGACGCACCATATCCATGCGTTTGGGATGGATAATCGTACATGGGAAGATCATATAATGGTCTCTCTACGACTCTGACGACTTCAACCGGTCGACCGTATTGATCAACATATCTGACTTCCTCACGTGGAGGTGGCGCATACTGGATTGGACGACCATATTCGTCCACATATTGAATGCGCTCTCGTTCTTCATATCGGTATGGATCTGCGACTGGTATGGGTCGGCCGTATTGGTCTAGTGTGGGTCTTTCGTAGCTTGCAGCTTCAGGGTGCACACTCCTCCCGCGAGGAGGTTCAACATGAAGAGTGGGTGAGACGGCAGGAACAAGACCAGGATGTTGCGCGAGGCTCGCTGCTGCGTATTTGCCATTGTTCGCTGGAGCAGTTCTAATGATCTGCGTATAATCTTCTTCGGGTTCGGTAGGCTCATCAGGACCACTAGCACCGGCTGCGCTTCTCCTGTTCCTTCCCTTGTTCCCATCACGATCATTGCGATCCTTTTTCGTGTGACGCTTTTCTTTCTCTTGCGATTGTTGTTGATGTGTGTGCGCTGTGTGTTTGGCTGCAGGATCGTCGGGGTGGTACATGGCCCGTTGGCTGGCTTGGTTGGCCTGATAGGCAGCGCTATTCGCCACGTTTGCAATTGCCGGTGTCGAAGGCGAGGGCTTGGCCGAGTTTGATATCACCGGAGGATCCAGATTGAGAGCGGGCGCAAGCTTGCTCAATGCGGCAAGAGTCTCGGGTGTGAAGACTGTCGGGTCTAGCGACGGGGCTAGAGGTGTATGGTGGCCGTTCCCTGGTGCCCCACCTAGAGATCTACGGCCACGACTTTGAGCTATGCCTTTAGTCTCAATGAAGGCTGGGCGACGAGGATCATACTCATCTTCGCCAGCTTCAGGCAAGTCTGACTGCTCAGCTTCTTCCGGATCATGTGCAGACAAGCGATTACGCTTGGTTTTCTTCTTCTTATCCTTTTTGTTGAACTTGTTGAATCTGCCAGGACTGTTATTGTTATTGACTGATGAGAGCTCACGAGGTAGAATCTTGCCAATCTGAGGCAGGGGATGTGGGAACATGCTTGGAAATGCCTCTGCGACAATGGCGAGCTTGCTATCATCCATGCCGACTGCCGATACAAGCGACTTGACCTGGATCTCGTCAGCCATCTCAATCATGTCTTCCTTCCAGTCGGCGGAGCTAGCATCTTGTCCAACAAGGTGAACAGTCTTGAAGTGAGCAATGAGTGATAAAGTATCGAACTTTTCATTGTCAGCGAGACGGTGATGATATGGTTTGTAGACGGTTGATCCGAGGGATGATTCCACACAGGTCTTGCAGGCCAAGGGATGGGCGTTCTTGATAGGGTGCATCAGGGTATGCTCTGCAAGTGCATCCGCAATAAGATCTAGAGTAGGCACAGTATTGTAGCGCGCCTTGAATGCCTTGATAACGTGATCAAGGACGGTCTGAACTCTGATGCTTTCCACCATACCCGTGACACCATCTATGCCATCCCATGCATCTCTAGCAACCTTGGCGATAACATCGAGCTGATCTTGGTACGATCCATGAGGCGGAATATTAAAAGAGGCTGATGGCTTTGAGTTATTCTGCTGTGGTGCAGAGAACGATGACGCCCGTCCCTGACTGTAGCTTTGGAGCCGATCTTCTGGCTGTGATGGCGGTACAGATGACTGCTGTGCGTTGAGCACTGCATATAGCTGCTCCAGTTGTTCAGGTGCCAAGTTTGGAAGCAAGCCAGATTGAGGAGCATAAGCAGCTGCATGGGTTCCAGTAAAGGCCGGGAGCCCATATAATTGTGGCGGCGCTTGATGCGCAATCTGCTTCTCAGGTATAGTCGGATCTGCTTCACCGATTGTAGGAACAAAAGGAGGTTCGTCTGGCCAATCTGCGGTTTGCCAGTGGACCACAATGTTGCCCTGGCTGAAGTCGGTAGTGTGCTTGGCTCCAAAGTGCTGTATCATGCCCTCAAAAGCATAGCCTTTGGTGACGCCCTCACACTCTGCGCACATAAAAAGCTCCCGGCATTGTTTCTCGGTCAGAGGTTTAACCTTGTTGTCAAAGAGCCATCGCATATTCTCGAGCGAGACGAAGGCTGGGTCGGATGTACTGCGAGGACCTTCCTTGTTGAGTTGGTCTCTTGGAGTGTTGTCCTCGACGTACTTGTTTCGAGCATATAACAACACCTCAACAGCAAAGGCCGGGGCGGTATCGCGTGACAAGCCTTTTCCGCCATTCCACTTTCCACGAATGAAGTCCTCAGCAAGTTTTCCAAGCCTCTTGCGTACAGGACCTTGTTGCTGCTCCCACTGACGTTCGGCAGCCTCGTTGGCACTCTTTGAGAAGTTGTCGCGATAGGACGGATCCGGGATGGTTGCTTGCAAGGCTCGAAGCTGTTCTCCTCTTTGGTACTCAATCTGTTCGGCGGCATCCCTCTGCATGTACAGGCGAGGTTTCAAGACTTCCCAGGCTTGATCTGTCAGTGGAGTGACGATGATCATAGCAGCTCGGAACGAGTCCATGTGTTGCAATACATTTGGCAGGAGAGGCGGGAAGAATTCTTCGTAGCAACGACGTTCAATCTCCGCCTTTCTTGCAGCTCGAGCCTCTTCGACCTCTTTCGGGTTCCTTGGTGGGCGATATGGTTGTGCTTGTGACCTGCCAGATTGGAGTTGTTGAGGTTGGGAGAAGACCTGTTGAGGTGAGGTGCCATTCAGAGGAGGTGAATTCACAATTGTTGGAGCTGCAGGCACAGGCGCTTGAGGAGCAGCTACGACGCGTGCTGGCAAAGGATGTTTCACTGCGCAACGACAATCAATACTTGCGCCTGAAATTATCGAGTCTGACGTCCAAATGGAAGCATAGCTAGACGTGATACAGACATGACAGAACAAACATGAAAATACCCATGCAGAAACAAGGCAAAGAGAAAATGCACCAGTCGGTGAGGACTTACTTGGCTGTGAAGAAAGTACTGGAAGAGTGCTACCGTTTGAGACGGGCAATGCTGCAGGTGGAGCTGCAGCAAGTGTTTGCTCACTTACTGTTGCTGGTGGTGGAGCAGAAATAGGACGGAAATACTCCCTTAGGGTTGTAGCAGGATGGGTGCCTGGAGGGTGCAAAGCTTCCCATCTCTCCCAACGCGCGGCATCTGCCATTTGTTGCTTGCCATTCAACGGCAAACCTTTGACCCACTCTTCTGCTGCAGCATCGCCAAACTCTTTGGCATCTTCGTACTCTTGCTGAAGTTCATCAATATTTCTGCGGTAGTAAACCTTGTACATGCCACCTCTTGGTGCGCTGGCAGGGTTAGCCTGCAGTGTCGAGGCGGGGATATAGTGCAGATCATTGGTACGGAAGGCGTGCGGAAGACCAGCACGAAGAGGAGCGGCAGCAGATTGAAGAATTTCGGTGTCCTACTTTGGGTTAATTGGAGGCCACCTTCGATAGTGCTCAAGTCTCTTTACCTTGAGTGATGTTGTGTCAAAGCACTTGCCGCACATTCTGGCGCTGAAAGACCATATAATGCGAACGCCAACCGTCCCTGGGCCTGCATCGTAAGGAGTACGCGCGTTGACTTGACCAGACGGAGGCTGTCCACAGATTTGGCAAGCTTTACCTCCAAGTAGCTGAAACATTTGCATCTCACTGAACCCTGCAAGAGGTCTCGGCAAGTTGGGAGCGAAGACTTTGCGTGCAGAGGCCCAGATGCTTTCACCATCCATCAGCTTCAGACCGGACCGTTTTGGAGGGAGTCGGATGCTCATGGCGGCGGTTGTGGATGTAAGGTATGTATAAAAGGGCTTGTTGACGCGCAAGCAACAGCTCAAATTATCAGGAGTGAGGTAGAGGAAAATGTATTGCCAGATTTCGGCAGGTAGCCCGGCTGTGCGAGGGATAGCAGTGGAGAAGTATTGTTCTGGGTTGGCGTTGACCCGTTGTCTTTTTGGAGCGGTAGATGGCTCATCCTGAACAGAATCAAGCTTGCGCTTGACAGTAGTGGTAACAATAGTGCGTAGCGGACTTGCAGGTGGACTTTCGTCCATTTCCATGGCTACTGATGCAGGCGTAGCAGGCGTATACTCATCTGAAAAATCACCAACTGCACCATCAGGTTGAGGTTGTGGTTGAACAACTTGACCCTCTACATCTCCTTCCTCGCCATAAAAGTCCGAGTCGTCGGACATGGCAGGTGATTGACTCATGCTGGAAATAGAGATCAGTGTGTCGCTACTCGCATAGGGTTTTTGTCACAAGGGCTTTGTCATGCGAAAGAAACAGCGATGAGACAAGATAGTACAGTAGGGCAGCAGGTAACATGCAAGGTTCTCAGTCGAGATAATCGAGCCGAAGACGAGTGATGTTACCGTGTTGACTATCTGTAAACTGGAATGGGATAAAGAGCGAAAGAGGAGAGAAAGGGGAAGCACAAAGACTTGCGGAAATGCGAGTAAATGTGTTGCGCGTCACGAGGGTATGCGCGACTTGACCGAAGGTAATTTATAGGGTGTAGTTGGTTGTGTAGAAGGGGAGAAGGCGCTGCGTCGGTGGTGAGAGAGACCACCTCAGCTGCTGGCAGCCTGCCAAGACGAACGACTCGAGTGAATGGAAGGTGCAGGGAACTTGAAGCTGGAGGCACGAGATGCAAACATGGCTGCAAACAAGCTGCCCATCAACAGGTGGCTTAGCTTAGGTGAGCTATGACGATACCTCAGGGAGTCGGAAGGCGGAGAGTGGAGTACCGTATTGTGGCAGTGAGTGGACAACGTCGTGTTCATTACGACGGATACGTCTTGGAGCTGATCCCGTTGCCTTGGATTGAGATCAACTTGACAACGAGTCTTGCCAACCAACCTTTCTTACACTATTGTATCTGTCCTTAGAATATAGCAAAATACACGTCCTCCTGATCTGCAACAGTAGCCCCGAAACCCCTGCCGACCAGCTACACCTTGACTTCTGAACAAACACCTCGATTGACTGGGCTTCTATCCGCGCAGCCATGGCAACCCTCAACTTGTCCACCAATGGTCCCTCGATCAACTCAAGCTACAAGAAGGTCGTCGACTCCCCGCTTGCCTCTGGTCCAGCTGCCTCGTCTCCCACGTATGGTCAATGGGCTCTCTTTACCGTTCAGGCACCACTCGTCAGCGCTTTCCAGCAAGACTCAAGCAAAGAGAGTGTGCTCAAGGTTCAGACCACAGGAGGTGCGTAGAACTTTATTGGTATTAGTTATCAGAGTCCTTGACTAATTCACAACTTAGAGGGCGAATTGATTGATCTCATCGAAGACTTCTCCGAAGGCAGGATCCAGTTTGCCTTTGTCAAAGTCAAGGACCCCAACACTGGTCTGCCCAAGAACGTCCTCATCGCATGGGTAGGTGGAGACATCGTCGGAGTGGCAAACATCTGCTAATATCTGCCAGTGCGGAGAAGGCGTACCGGAGAGGACCAAGGGCTACTTCAACTCTCATCGCGGAGCTGTAGCTAAGTTGCTACATGTATGTTGGGTCATCCGCGTCATCTGAGTCTTGCTGACAAGCCCAGGGCTATCATGTGGAAATCACAGCACGCGCAGACAGTCATCTCTCCCCCGAAGGTATCGTCCAAAAGGTCTCCGACTCTTCCGGCGCCAAATACGGTGGAGGATCAACTCCCGCACCAGCAAGTACACCTAGCGCTGGCCCGCCGCCACCAGCGTCCAAGCCAGTCTTCATGCCCACTCGTTCTGGTACCGGCGGTGCCTTCAACCCATTAGGAGCAAGAGGTCGCACTGCTGCGCCCAGTGGACCCACTGACAATGATGGCTGGGGAGACGATGCGCCACAAGTCACCAGATCTCAGCTCGAAAAGGTCGCACCCGCATACAAGCCTACGAAAGTCAATATGGCCGAGCTTACTGGCCAGAAGCAAGAGCCGTCTCGCTTCCAGCCTGCCCAGCGAGAGAATGACGGGCCTAGCGATATTGTCCGGGGCGGCTACCAACCAATAGGCAAGGTTGACATTGCAGCTATTAGACGTCAAGCGCAAGAGAAGGGAACAAGTCAAGATGACAGGCCGACTCCTGTCAAGGGATCCTATGAGCCGATTGGAAAAGTGGATATTGCCGCTATTAGAGCAAAGGCGAGCGGTCCCGGTGCTGCTGCGTCTCCCCTTCCTGTCGCCCCTCAGCAATCTGGCGACCAAGATGACAGTCCAAAATCACTTGCCGACCGCTCCGCTGCCTTTACCCAGTCAGAGCGTATAACCTCGATGCCCAAGCCAAAAGTGGCCAACCGATTCGGTTCCAACGCCAGCACCTTCACCGGAACCAAAGCTCCCACCCCTGGTGGTTTCGATTCCAAGCCTCTTGCAACTTCTGCTCCCATCGGTGCTGCCGACAAGAATTTTGCCGCACAAGGTGGGAAGACTCCTGCTCAACTTTGGGCTGAAAAGAAGGCTCGTGAGCGTGGCATGAGCGGTTCCGGTGATGCACCGTCGCCTTCTATTGGTGCTGCAGCCTCGCCCATTGCTGCTCAACAGAGTGGAGGATGGCAAAGTGGTTACAGTGGAAAGAAATGGGGAGATGTCGCCACCAACCGTACTGACGCGAGTGGTATCAGCGCCCAGAAGACTGGTGCAAGCAACATCAGTGCTCAACAGACTGGAAACGAGGAGCCCCAAGAAGATATTGATCCTCCCACTGCTGGCGTGAGCTCCATCCGTGACCGCTTCAAGGACGCCGCACCTATGGGCGCTGCCCATGCCTCCAGCCACGACGACGATGACTTTGCAGCCCCACCTCCACCTCTCATGGATCTTTCCAGCAAGCCCAACGCTGCCCGTGGAGTACCCATGCCCGGCCTTCCGCAAAGAGCACCCGTACCTGAGGAGGAGCCTGAAGCACCTGAGGACCACCCAGCTGAAGAGCACGTCAGCCTACCTCCTCCGCCTCCGCAGGCCCCCCGATCTCCTTCTCCGGAGCCCGACGAGGACTTCGCTCCTAGCAGCCCTGCCAGGATTGCTATGCCAGTCGCTCGCTCTGCAGAGCCTGCTCAGATGTCTCCTGCGGAAGAAGATGAGCCTCCAATGCCCTCACGATCTCTCGCAGCCGCTGCAGCGTCACATGCTGCAGCAGAGCCCGAGCCACAAATTGAGGAAGAGGACCCTGCACGTGTTGCAGCAATGAACGTCGCCAGCTCTGGTGCTGCTGGCGGCGGAAAGCGTGCTATTGTCCAGTACGACTACGAGAAGGCCGAGGACAATGAGATTGAGCTCCGTGAGGGCGAGTATGTTACTGACATTGAAATGGTAAGTCAATCTCTACTCTTACCACACCTTTGTACTAACAAAGCGAAGATCGATCCTGATTGGTGGACGGGAATGAATGCACAAGGAGCGACTGGCCTGTTTCCAAGCAACTACGTTGAGCTGGTCGAAGGTGAGGAAGCAAATGCCGGCGCCGCGTCCATGCCACCACCGCCACCAGCTTCACATGAGCCTGAGCCCACGTCAGCTACTGGCGGTAAGACGGCAACTGCACAGTATGACTATGAGGCCACGGAAGACAACGAGCTCAGCTTTCCTGAAGGAGCCACGATCCACGACATCGTAAGTAGCCATTCTCAAAGTCTTTAGTTTGTAACAGCTATACTAATTTATTACAGGAGTTTCCGGACGACGATTGGTGGCTAGGTGTGTATGGTGGTAAGCAAGGTCTATTCCCTGCCAACTATGTTGAGTTGGACAACTAGGAGGAGGTTGTGATCCAGATATTTCACTTGAAGAATGCGAAAGTTACACGGTTGTAGCGTAGAACTAGGCTCGGTAAAAGCGACAGCAAAGCAATGAAACATCATACTGTGGTATATCAACATTCTTTGTATTCATCAATATAACTTAGCATTCTTCATATTTGTATACTCGTCTATAATACATCACACGCCAAGAAGCAGACGTGACAAGCTGACCAATCGAGACGCGCCAAGACCTATCCCCGCACGTTCGCATCCTCCGCACACGACTGAAACGAATGGCCAATGCGTGCTTCCAGAACTGCACAGCAATCAAAGACCTCCAACCCTGAACCTCATTATTGTCTTGCCGCAATATCGAAATCGGCTCTAGTGATTGCCGCCTTCATCCAATTTGGACTTCTCTGTACATATGTACCTGTATCTGTGGCGCGTCTATATCTGACTAAGCAGTCACCCGCCTTGTCACACCAACGTGAAACCAGGGTCTTTTGACTCGACTTGACCGGTCACTGCAGCTATCGAGGTCTCCTTGGACCTACACACGTTTGTCTCCATACCAAACATATCGAGACGGAATGGTGTTGCGGAGGTGTTCAATATGCGACCGGAACTTCACCAAGGTTTGAGCCCTTCCTTGGCCCCACATACTCTGTCCCACTTGTGCTGACCTTAAAAGGCCGAGCATTTCCTACGCCACCAGAGATCGCGTGAGTATGCTGGGTAAACTCATCTTGTTCTCTACTGATTAGTATAGATACGAAAGAAAGGCCATATGAATGTGTAATCTGTAAGAAGAAATTCTCGCGAAGGTAGGCTATATCCTTGATAGATAGCACGTCGGCTAAGCGCTTATACTTTCAGTGATGTTTTGTTTCGACATAGCAAGTTACATTCTCAGTCAGGCGATGAGACACCTAGGAAACAGTCCAATGGAGGACTTCAATCGAATCCAGAAGTACCGATGGCTTCTTCCGTGGACAATTCGAATACTGCTGTGAATGGCCACGCCCAGCACCACACCACTGACGACAATGTTGTCCAGCCATCTCCATTTGGGCCTTCAAGTATGGACCTGTCAAGGCACATGTCAATGCCTGACATCTCCATGAACCAAATGCAATATGATATAAATCATGCTCAACAAACTCCAATGTCACAATTTGGGACTGGTCAGTTGTATAGCACAAGTTACAGCCCTATGCAGGAGTTTCCCACCCCTATTACCGGCGGCCAAATGTCTGGACAAGTCTACGATCCTCAGCTTGTAGCCATGAATCAACAAATGGTGGCCAGCGAGATGATGCCGGAAGCTTTCGGACAACAACCGAATACTAATAATCTCGTCGATCATCCGCCGGACATTCTACAATTTTGGCTTTCTCAAGCAGATGATAACTTTGGATACGCTTCGATGAATTTTCCCGATCCTCCGGACGATTCATACCAGCAGAGGAATGACCTTGTGCCCATGCAACCGCCGCCGCGGCCAACAACAGTCTCGGAAGTCAGTGATGCGACATCGACGAGTAACATTCCTAATGAGAGATTTGCTCGTGTTGAATCGTGTTGGCGTGCGGAGACAGACCGGACACAACGCATGGGCCCGACCCTATGGGAGGATGTGCTGGCAAGCCCAGGGCACAATCTTTTCACAGCACCAAATACTTCAGCTCCGCCAGCCATGAGCAAGTCGGACAGCAGATGGGGCATAGGTGCCGAACTCAAGCAACGGCTTGATATTGAGTTTGGGATGTCTGCGCATCGTGATGCGGAAACTGGACAAGACAGTTTTCCTAGACCGAACAATCTTGGAGTGCCTCCCCCTGAAGTTCTGGACATTTGCCTGGATGCATACTTTCGACGATTCCATTCTCTGGCTCCGTTTGTGCATATGCCTACTTTCGTTGCTAGCTCAGCTCCGTTGCCTCTACTATATGCCATGTGCTTGGTAGGTCTTAGTGCAGTCAAGCAAAATGTAGGAGGAAACTACATGAAGCACGCTTTCAAGAATATTCTTCGAAGAGTCATGAGGGATCTCGCGACAGATGCTACAACGACGACTCCTGCTGGTCGGAAACTGTCAACCTATGCAGCTGGCTGTTTGACCCTGAATTTGGCTGCTCTATCAGGAGATCAGGATCAAATAGCGCAAGCCCAGGTCCTACATGCTAGTCTTTTGTCAAGCGCACAGAAGCAAGGCCTATTTTCGGTGCAAGAGGTTCGACTTGACCGCAGCTGGGCGTTGTCGAAGGATGACCAGGCGAAATGGTCGGGTTGGACGCGGCTGGATTCAGTCAAAAGACTTACTGTCTGCCTGTTAACCACTGATTGGTGGTTCTCTGCGTACTCTTCAACAAGTCCGACAGTCCGTCCTGAGAGCATATCAATATGTATCCCTGCGCACAATGATCTCTTCAAAGCCGAATCTTACACAAGCTGGAAAGCCTTGATGGATTCTGGAAAGTACAAGCTTACTTTCCCTCTTTTGCGACCGCGAACATTCAACCTTCGTGGCTCGCTCGACTCACTGATATGCATGGACCCACCGCTGCATGCCTTTGGTCAATACACGCTACTTTCCATCATCAAGCTCTGCCAATGCGATGCTCAACATCGACACTTCCTTCTTTCGGATGATTGGGACAGACACGATCACCTCATTCCCTGGCGCTCCTTTAGTGATGATCTACGGGGACGATCTCTTGTTCATGTCGTTGTCGGGCTCTCCTCCATTATTACTGCGACTCCCAAAATCACGGACCTTAATGCATTGATACTCTGGCACAACATCTGCATGACCATCAATTCGAATGTTCAAATTTTTGAACTCGCTGCTGGACGAGAAGGTGCTGGTCCTGCCAGCAAGGCACTTGCTGATATCACTGACTGGACACAGACATCGAGCGCGCGTCGAGCATGCATCCATGCGGCGCAGATCTTCAAGCTTCTGCACGATCGCAAGGTGTCTGATCCCATCAGCATCCA
The DNA here is from genome assembly GCA_027943355.1 of Dothideomycetes sp. NU200. Taxonomy (NCBI): domain Eukaryota; kingdom Fungi; phylum Ascomycota; class Dothideomycetes; species Dothideomycetes sp. NU200. The sequence goes on along the minus strand of BSCJ01000019.1, from coordinate 217,739 downwards.
CACTTTGACAGCGTTGTTCTACGCAGGATTAGTCCTAGGTCTCTATCTCTTTGTTGTTTCGGTTGACGAGAATGCGCCTGCTACACCTCCAGTGTACGACGTCCTTGACGAGGTCGATTGGATTCTCGTTGGCGACGCCGGAATGGTTGAGGATGCTTCTCCCGTCAACACTCCGGGCGCCAACGCGTTCGATTCCGCCAAATCTTCTGTTCCTGCCGTGGCGTTCATTGAGAATGGAGGCACGATTGCGCTTGGTGGGCATGTGGCGGCTGGTGGGTACATGTCTGCTAGGCGGACATTTCTCGACTTTGCACACTTGATGGATGAGATGGGCGTGTGGAAGCCGAAGGCGCTGAGCAAGATTTTGCATATCATGAGTGACGTCTTGGAGGAAGGCACATGACTGTGAAGGTCTGACGGAATGGTCGGTGACGGATCTTGCGAGGTCAAGGAGTTGTCAGAGTGTTCATATGTGTGCATAATGGATTGAAAGGCTCGGAATGAGCTGTGAAGAGGATTGTCATATCCAGATGTAATACACCTAGTGCTCAAAAGGGTTTATGAAAGCTCTTGAGAGTTTGCCATCACAATTTCGTTCTGCCCAATTGTCACTGGTCCCTACGGGGAAGCTCAAGCATCACTGTTGCTTTGCGTGCGCCCGAAATCTGCCGGTCCACTTCTTTACAGTCCACGAGCGTAACCTTGATTAGCCTATGCCTCCACGAGGCTTGATTTACTTTTGACCTCGAACTTTCTCTTGTGACTCTCGCCAATGTGTAGTTTCTCACAGGCGCGGTAAATCTCTGAGTATCTATCTTGTGGCTTGCGTGTCCGTATAGGACAATTACAAGGTGACGATCTAGCTTCTAGCCTACTTTGTGAAATGTGAAGCCTAACGCACTTCTTTTCCTTCCTCCATCAATAAATGGGGAGAGGTCATACTTGATACGAGTGTTTGGTAGCTTGAGCCGGCTCCGCAAGTCCCAGTAATTGATAATGCCATATTGGTTATCACATCTTGCCATCTGTTTGAAGGATTTCGTAGTTTTCGAGAGTTTTTAAGAGATATGTGGCCTGCCGTGACGGGTGTAGGTATCCGATGATAATGATATGGGAGTGAACAAAGGTGGATGGTTGCTTGTATAGTCAGTATATCCGTAAAGCGGAGCCACGCGAGGCTTCATATCTGGGACTAGAGTCTTCAAGCAAAAACACTCATGTCGTTGCAAGCCTGACCAGTGATCGAGGACAAGACAAATCTCATAGAAGGACTACTCTTGAATAGCAGCTGCTCTCGCATATACTGTAACACGGTGTTGAAAGTCATGTGGTGAAGTTGATTTCCTAATTACGTCTCAATATATACAGATCGGAAAATGTGGCATATTCGGTCTGTGTTTGTTGCTCAGATCGGAGGGGCCATGATCTCGTGCTTTTCTCTGCCATGGGAACATGGTAGAACCAGAGCTCGTCGCAGTATCTCGAAATATATGGCTTTCTGCCAGTTTTTGGCTATATATATTATTATTACTCGCTCGACGTCATCTCTGCCCGCTTGGCCAAGTGGTAAGGTGTTCCACTCGTAAAATACAGCTATGGAAAGATCGGCGGTTCAATTCCGCCAGTGGGCAACGTTGTTTTGGACATCTTGGTTGATTTTCGAATATTTTGCCTAGATATTTTGAAGCCTCATGCCATATATCCGACCACTGCGCAACCACTCACGTCTCATAAGCAGTACGATGGCAGTACAAAGAGCCTGAGATCTCTCTCTTATGTCCTTGGAATCACTTGGATATTCATATGTCATGATGACATTCTAGTTGATTTTGTCGATTAGTTCAAGCTCCCCAAGTATGAGACCGTAAGCATATACTACCAGGACAGCTACTTCGTATCTTCGCTCACCAGCAGAGCATTGAGAATTGTCCTTTCATGTCTTGAAACCTCGTTCCAGGTGAATCGATACGTAAGCTTTTCACCATACTGTGGTTGATATCTGGGACGTCCGTCCGTCCACTCAACACCAGACTCGATCCAATTTCTCCGGACCATTGCCCGTATGACTTCAAAGGCCAGAAGAACATCACAGAAGCATGACATGCATACAGAATAATTACACATGCATACAGAAATTACTCATGAACGACTTAGACTAATATGCAGGCCTCTCGAGAGCGCTAACACTTATTTTTTCTGAATTCGTGCCGGCCATGTCACTCATAGATTTATTGATACAATACCTGAGATAGATCGAATCATATTGCACTTCTGCCGGTCATGTCCCGTCCACCGTTATTGGCAGCTCAGGATGGGACTCTTTGAAACACATGCCAAGGACATAGCATGCAATTGAGACATGAGCAGCAAGGGCATTCAATCCCGATAGTCGAACCGCACGACAACATTCGCAGAACTGGTTGAGTAGTATTCTGAACATGCCAAGCAGACCTGATACACGCATGTCTAATGTTGTTTCCCTGTATTCTACTCCACCTTTATTGCTAGTTCTTCCGGCTTGTGCTCAACATGGCCATTGGACTTCTCACCCTTCAAAACGACCTTCATGAGCTTCTCCAGTCGTGCAACAGCTTCGTCGCCAATCTGATAATGCACAACGAGACGACCACCACCCATCCGTAGCCCGACCTTCTGACCCTCGGCAATGAAGTCCTCCTTGCTGATACCGGCGGCTTCGAGATCGAACCACACCATATTTGTCTCAACAGGATTGGTAGTCTTGCCGCCCATGCTCTCCCACATCTGTCCAATCTTTCGCGCAGTGTCGTGACTAGCCTTTAGTTTACCACCAATAAAGTTGTCCTCTACAGCAACTCTTGCAGCAGCTGTGACGACGCCTGCCTGTCTCAAGCCTCCACCAATGCTCTTCCTTATCCATCTTGCTCGCTCGCGGAAAGCTTTGTTACCGACGATGATGCTTCCGATAGGAGCGCCTAGACCTTTGCTAAAACACAGTGACATGCTGTCGAAGCAGGCGGAGTAGTCCTTTAGCGAACCTGCACCTGCAGCAACTGCTTCCCAGAGTCTGGCACCATCCAGATGCATCAGTATACCGTGCTCTTTTGCCCAGGCACTGATCTTTCGACATTCCTCAAGCGGTGTTACAATGCCTGCAAGTGTGTTCTCCAAGCTTATGACTTTTGTTGGGCAGCAGTGAATGTCATTGCTTAGGACAGCAGTCCTCTTGACGTCCTCCAAAGTCAGGTAGTTGCCATTTGCAGGAACCACGCCTTTGACCAAAGCACCAGTCAAGCTAGCTACACCACCAGCCTCCCACTCCAGAATGTGAGAACGATGATCAGTCAGAACACCATGTGGTGGTGCCAGAAGCTGGGTTCGTAGTGCGACCTGGTTACCCATTGTGCCTGAAAGGACAAGCAAAGCAGCCTCCTTGCCAGTCAATTCAGCGATCCACGTCTCGAGGTTGTTGGTGGTGGGATCTTCTGAGAAAACATCATCTTGAAGTGTTGTTGCTGCAATCGCCTCCAACATGCGAGCAGTCGGCCGTGTCATGACATCGCTTCGGAAGTCAAAAGCAGCTGCGCCAGGAGATGACCAGTGATCAACTTTGACATCCCCATTGCTGAGTTCCTTGGCTGTCTTCTCGACGCCCTCTTTCGTAATTGCTGCCGACATGTTTCTTTGGGAGCCTAGATATACTGGCTTATACAGACGAGGCGTGACAGATCGGTGCGTAAAGGCCGAGGAACAGATTGATGGTCTGAATATTCTTCTGATAATCAATGAGGATGGCATGGCACAGATATATACTCATTGGTCTACATTTCGTACGCGGTACGGACTTCAAGACGGCTACTGTCGGCGAGGGAGCTTCTGAATCTGGAAGGTCGGATTGTGGAGAAAGCCGAGGTCGGCCAATTGGCGATCTATACATCTTATCAATCATGGTGTATCTTGCCCGTCCCGGCGAGCATCTCCTCTCCTTTCCATCAAGGTAGTTACTCCTGATGGCGCGAGTATCTCGATTGAGGTTCTCGATAGACACAAAGATGTCGTGCAAGTGAAGCATTTGGCAAAATGCCAAAAAGGCCTCATGTCTGAAGCAAGCCTGAAGCCACTCTGTGTAACTCGCGTTTGTCGACACGTATTTAAGCGCACACGAAGCATCCGCACTCACTATCAACTTCTTTGTCTGTTGATCAATACGAGGCAGCCGGTTGTCCAGCACCATGGAACGAAATATCACGCCCTGAAGCTCCTTGGACGATTCAGTTTTCATGACTGATATGTATCACCACACCCTGCGATGTTTGTCGTGCAGGAGCCAATGAACACTATATCGAGGATCAAAAACGGCGCCTCAGGGACACATGATATACCAAAAACTTGGAAGATTTACAATTGGGGACATGGTTCCTACTTTAGCTGCATGCACTACCCCCCTTGCCAAGAGCCAACGGCGAGTCACCTGAAACTGAGGTCTTTGTCAAAGTAGTAGATCTATTCCTTCTCGACCGTGACAGATGGAATGAGACTCCAATTAGACGCAGGAGGTGTAGCCAACGAGAACAAGACCCGGGCTCGGCAAGGTAGCACCTTGCAGTGTGCATGACGCAATTATAACATTCCTTTGGAATCACAATTTGATGCGCGGATAGTTGCAGAGCTAGAGTAATTCCTAGGCGGTAGTGTCGTGCGATGATGGCTTAAGGAAGGCAGGACCATCGTGGCTTCCTTGCTCTATAAGAAGGGGCATACCTGCTGCTGAATGCAAAACATCATCAAGCAAGGCAGTTCTCTCGCTTTTTCTCAACCTAAGAATCAACCCCTTCCCATCAACAACAACTTTCTCATTGCCTTTGATAGCTTTGTTCAGCAGCCTCGCCTATTACCATCATCTTCCCACCCTTCAATCCATCCGCAATCATGCGATTCAGCACCGTCATCGCACCTCTTCTCATCTCCGCCAGCACCTCCTTTGCTGCTACTGCTGGAGTCAAGAACAACAGCGACAAGACCATCTTCGTCACAGTCACCAACTCCAGTCAGACTTCCACAGAGTACACTATTGCTGCCAATGGTAGCTACAGCCAGCCTCTCACTGGCATGGGCAACGTACTAGGTGTCACCTTGAACCCGAACTACTTCTCTTCCAGCACCAAGAAGTTCATCTTCGGATACACCGACTCTCCTAGCGCAAAGCTCTCTTATTGGACTGTTAGCAACGTCGATGGAGATCCCTTTGATGGTAGCACTCCCGATGTAACCAAGTTCCTCGTTTCTGCATCCGATGCTTCGTGCAGCATTGCGAGCAGCTACGATGGGCAGGTTCATACCTGCACCGATACTGTGAGTGTTGTATGCTGTGCATTGCGTGAATCCACGAGCTGACTAAGTGATCAGGCCGATCTGACCGTTTATGTTGGCTAGAGGAATGGCACAGACGTTCTTAGCCCATTCAAAACTTTCATTCAATGGGCAAGGTCTGCGGCAATGTTTCTTGTGGCAGAGGGAGGCTGAGAAGATTTGGCCGCCATGAGGCATAGCGGTGTGATTATGAGAAAGGGCGAGGACATGAGCACAGAAACTACAAGCGAAGCATTCAATGTGAATCATGAATTGGCGGCAGAGTGAGGGTCAGCGTAGGCTAGAAAATTTCAGGCATATCAATATCACTGATTTAGCTTGATCCAACTTCAAGCAATCAAAGAAAAAAACCCTTCAGTCAATTGAGACGACTACCTTGCCTCTTGCTCTGCTTGTATTCAACCTCTCGAAGGCTTCTTTGGTCTGATCGAATTTCCACGTGCTGTCGATGATAAACTTATCAAGTGGCAGCTCCAGGGTCTCCTCAAGCCAATCCTTCTTGAACTGGAGATTCACACAATCGTACTTCAAGGCACTCAGGCCATATTTTCCCATGAGATTGCGTAGAAGCATTCTCGGATACCAATAATAGATCGCAGCGCCACCCATACTGGCACGGCTCGTTTTGTCGCCCACTATCGTCACATACCGCTTTGTTAGATTCAAACATTCGGTACCGCCCACACAATCGATAATGGCGTCTGGAGCGAACTGCTTGACTGCGTCGGAGACGGACGTGCTAGTATAGTCGACCACAGTGCTGGCACCCATGGATTTGACAAACTCTGCATTCCGGCCAGAGCAAGTGGCGAGGACATCCCAACCACGCTGAGCAGCGAGGTAGACAGAATACATGCCAACTCCGGAACTACCTCCTAGAACAGCGACCTTCTTAGTCTTGACAACGTCAGGCTCAACAGCGTCAACTGTTGTGCGGGCCGTGAGCCAGACAAGAGGAAGTGCGGATGCCTGCTCCCAGCTCCAAGACGAGGGCTTCTTGACCACGACTGAGGATTTCATGTCCACGACTGCGAGTTGCTGGAGTGTACCACCTACAATTGTGAAGGTGATACCGAAAACCTAATCAAGAAAACACTCAACACATTGCCCCGCCAAAGAAAAGAGAAGAATGGCAAGGAGAGAGAACAATGGTATATCATTACCTCATCGCCTGGCTTGAATCCGGTCTCGTCACCTGCGGCTTCTACGATGCCGGAGAAATCCTCTGCTATACCCTTCTCTGCTGGCGACAGGAAGACAGGGAGATATGGTAGTAGAGGTAGGTTCATCAATTGAATGTCTACTGGGTTCAATGCTGCCGCTTTGACGCGTACATGGAGCTCTGTCGCCGACGGCTTCTTTGGTGCGGGGATGTTGGAGAGCTTCATGGCGGAGGGGTAGCCCTCGTGCGAGTATGTCCATGCTTTGATCGTGTCTGCCATTGCGATTTCGATTTGAGGCTTGAACTACGATTGTGTAAGGTTGGAATTGATCGAAGTGTATGTGAGGAAGACCAGACTGGTATTGATCAATTCCAGAATGTATTGAAGTTGGAGATAAGGTGCTTGGTTTGGCGATCGACACTTGACGTCAACGCTGGAGGTGTATATGGACTTCTTGGCAAATCCTCCTCTTGTTCATTAAAGTTGCCATTATTCCGTATTGGCCAAAGGATTCTCCATCTTATATTGGTCGCCCAAATAGAGTGCTCAGAGGCCAAGTCGATTGTTCGTCGCTGGTACGATAAGGGCAGGAAGTTGATCCAGGAGAGCGAAGGTCGGATCAAACCGCTCGTATGTAACATTACCGAGCCTTATCCAGATCTCTTGATACAACTTCCACTCGTATAGCGGCGAGCGAACCGAGTTTGAGGACATGCTCTGCTGAATGACCTTGAACACAGCTATCAACAACCATAACGACATCAAGCCTGTGAGGCATACAGCTAGGCCTTTGGCAACGAGCCTTCGATTCTCGCTTGACAACATGGTAAAGTGAAGGACGCGATATTGTAAAAGAAGACACGGGACGATGGTAAACTAAGAGAATGTGAGAGCGATCACTTGAGCCTACGGGCTTGGAAGTTGAATCGAGTACGTCGATTGATGTTACTTATGAATTCGCAATCACTGACTGTGCGGTTATTCGACAGCTTTGTTCTTTAAGCCAAGCCAGGTCGAAGGATGCACTATTGTGGCCAAAGATGCTCAACTGCTCTCACAGTACCAACCACTTGAAGCGATAGCACGGTAGTCTTGTTTTTGTGTGGGTCTCACCGAATCAATTCGTCCAAGCTGCTGTGGGTTTCTGCTTAGATTTCAAAATCCATTCATAATCAAAACTGCTCGTCGATGTCGAGACTTCACGGGAAGGTCCATTCTTATCATACGGTATCGCTACCTTGTAAAAGACTCGCCCGCCGTGAGAGATCGGGTGTAGTATCGGACACTGAAAATGGCGTGCTGATCGTGTAAGAGTGGTGGAGTCAGGCTACCTCATATATTAAGGGCTACCAAGAGCTTGAACAGTCTGGAGGCACGAATAGTTTGTCTTGACGTTTCATCCTTGTGAGATGGCAGAGCCAGATTTAAGAGTGCATTTAGTTTGCTATATTCATAAGAATATAATGATGATCAAATAATCAATAAGATGTATGAAGAATGCTAAACTGACGATGCTCGCAAGGTTCATGGGAGATGCCGAGGCACCTCGGCCCGGAGCCATGTCCTGAAGCAAACAAATTGATCGAGTCACAACACATACCCCAGACCGAGGACGATTGTTATGGACATGGACTCTGTATAGAAAGACAGGACGCCCCTCGGAACTTCACTCTGCCGGTCGATCGTAAGCCTTTCCTGTCTTACACTTCGAACTGTATCCTTGTTGGGACACGTCGAGAGTCCATACTCTTGACCTATCCCAAGGGCCGAGTCGGTAAGAAACGTTATCCCCGCATTTTGGCAACTCCCACGTCAGGAGTTTAGTTGGTGCCTCGGAGGCTTCAAGAAATATAAGTATGTCCTCTTGACTGGCTCCACCACGTCCCCAGAAACACTTCACATACTGTAATTATTGTCAGTACCAAGTCTACATTCGTCTCTTCTCTGTATTTGACGAAGTCGCCCTTGAATCTCTCAAAGGGATAGTAGACCCCATCGCAACACCATGGCAGGGCAGACTAGAAACTCGTTCGATGTCATCATTATTGGTGCTGGCATCTCGGGAATCAACGCAGCCTACAGACTACAAGAGCAAAGTCCAGATCGAACATATGCAATTCTAGAAGCAAGGCACGCCATTGGTGGTACATGGGATTTGTTCAAATATCCCGGCATTCGATCAGACTCGGATCTTCACACTTTTGGCTTCCCTTTCCGCCCTTGGACCAAAGAAAATGCTATTGCGGATGGCCCGTCTATCAAAAAGTACATGGAAGACACCGCTTCGCAATTCGGCATTGACCAACACATTCAATTCCACCATAAGCTCGTACACGCCAATTGGTCCTCTGATCGGCAACGATGGGCCCTCGACGTTGACAATAAAGGCACAAAAAAGCATTTCCATGCCAAATTCGTTATGTTTTGCACCGGATACTATGACTACAACAACGCACTACCAGCTCAGATCCCCGGCCTTGAGAACTTCCAGGGTCAAATTATCCACCCTCAGTTCTGGCCTGAGGACCTCGACTACCAAGACAAAAACATTGTCATTGTCGGCAGCGGAGCTACAGCCATTACCCTTCTCCCTAATCTCGCCAAAGGAGGAGCATCTCATGTTACCATGCTACAACGAAGTCCCACTTACATAGTTGCTCTTCCGCAAGTAGGCGGGCTAGCATACTGGGCGCGAAAGATCCTTCCTGCAGCGTGGGCTTACAAAATCATTCGTTTCCAATTCCTAGTTCTCCCTTTCCTCTTCTTTAAGTTCTGTAAGGCATTCCCGGAAGCCGCGCGGAAGCAGCTAGAAAAGGGAGCAAGAGCCCAGCTACCAACAGGCTACCCCATCGATCCGGATTTCAAGCCCAGCTACAACCCTTGGGATCAGCGCCTATGTGTCAGCCCCAATGGTGACTTTTACGAATGTCTTCGTGAAGGCAAATCTAGCATTGTCACGTCTAAGATTAAGCAAGTCACAGAAAAGAGCATTACGCTCACCGACTCCAACAAAGTTCTTCACCCTGATATGATCATCACTGCTACTGGCCTCAAACTCATCGTCGCAGGTGGCGCCAAGGTGTCAGTCGACAACCAAGTCGTCAATGTACCCGAGAAGCATCTCTGGAAGGGTGTCATGCTCGAAGATGTTCCAAACGCCGCTTTCTCCTTTGGCTACACCAACGCGTCCTGGACCCTTGGAGCCGATGCCACGGCGCAATTCGTCACACGTCTATTGAACAAGATGAAGAGCGAGGATATAACACAATCGGTTGCCCGTGTTGACAAAAATGCTGGCTTGGAGAACAGGAGTCTGTTCAATTTGAACTCGACGTACGTCAAGAAGGCTGAGGGACAGCTGCCGTTGGCTGGAGATCGTGCGCCATGGTTGCCGAGGTCGCACTACCTCAGAGATTTGTGGGAGATGAAATATGGCAACATGTCCAAGGAGATGGTCTACACGCGTGTTTCGACATAGATCTTGTATTCCAGAACTGGTGCGATGTTTGGAGCCATTGCGTGAGTGTGTCTGGTGTTTGCATCAGCGCTATACTAGATTCTTGTCTTTTTATGACGCGCTGGATGGGTTTGCCGCTTTAATGTATTTCGACGACGACACGTATTTTATTTCCATTCATCATTTCATACTCAGCTTCACGTATTAATCAACGATGTAATGGACAGAAATGGCGGTGGTTGATTGCGACGTCACGATCAGTACTATTACTGGAGTTGTGGTACGAACAACGATATACGAGATGCGAGAAACGTATACGATAAACGACCGCGCCCGCATATCAACACTTTGACAGCCTACCCTCCTGAATCGTCTCAGCAAGTAGGATATCAGCGATACAGATAAGAATGGTACGATTTTGTAACTGACCATCCGTCCAGGCTCCATTATTTCTATTTTACTGAGGCATCGTACGAGTATGATTTCATAGCCGTGGTAATTTATGTACTGGATCAGGTTACGGCATCTTAACAAACCATGCGACAAGAAAACAGTGGAGATTGGATTACATAGGCTCTATCACTGGTTGCTGAGTGGTTAACGTAGCTGAGCATTCGAAGGATTGTCGTACGACTCATAAATATGTAAATGTAAGCATGCGATCCCAGTCGCAGGTCACTATAAAGGTTGGTTCAGTTGAGCATTTCATATCCCGCTTCCCACCTATACCAGAGCCTTCCAACAGCTCAACACAACAGAGAACATTTCGGCCCATACTACTCTGTACCAGTTTTACTTGTAGCATTCCTCTCTTCGAGCAACCAGCATGCCGTCTCAAAAGTTGACCAGCTCTGATGCTGCATTCATAAAGCAAATGCATGGCAACTCAAGCGAGTCAGGCTCTCCCTTCATGTCGATGATACACAAGGATGCAGCATCCCACCAGCTTCTCGCAAACGACTACATCCGGCACTGGGAATTCAGCAACGGCATCGCCAAAGATAGCGAAAACGCACGTGAAGGACGAAAGAAAGAATACATGTCTGTTGTGAACAAGTACGATATGCCCTCTCCTTACACCTCTTGTTCCTCTTAATTCCAGTCTGGCATGGATGCTGATCATCATACAAATAGCTACTACGACCTAGCTACCGACCTCTACGAACAAGGCTGGGCACCCTCCTTCCATCTCTGCCGTTTCGCGCCACACGAATCCCTCCTGCAAGCCTTGGCCAGGCACGAACACTACCTCGCCCACCGCATGCACATCACCCCATCGATGACGGTCCTAGACGTCGGTTGCGGCGTTGGCGGTCCCGCTCGCGAGATTGCTACCTTCACAGGCTGTAATGTCGTGGGCGTGAACAATAATGCTTATCAGATTGAGCGAGCGACTGTACATACCGCGCGGGACAGACTTAGCGAAAAAGTCCGATTCGAGAAAGCGGATTTTATGGCACTGCCATTCGATGAGGGCGCGTTTGATGCGGTTTATGCTATTGAAGCTACGGTCCACGCGCCTAGTCTCGAGGGAGTCTATAAGCAGATCTTCAGGGTGTTGAAGCCTGGTGGGACGGTAGGGATCTATGAGTGGGTTATGACTGATAAATATGATGAGCGCGATGAGCGACATCGTGCTATCAGGCTGGGGATTGAAAGGGGCAACGGTATTGCGAATATGGCTTCTCGTGCGCATGCCGAGGCGGCATTGAGGTCTGCGGGGTTTGAGGTTGAGTTCATGGAGGATTTGGCGGAGGAGAAGAGAAATGATGTTAAGCCGTGGTACGCTCCGCTCACAGGAGACTGGAGTCAGGCACATGGTATGTTGGACTTGCTGAGTTGTGTGCGATTGACTGGGTGGGGAAGACGGGGAATTGAGACTTTGCTCGGGGTGTTGGAGACGGTGAGAATGGCGCCGCCAGGTACAAGAAGGACGGCTAGAGAGTTGGCGGATGGAGCTCAGGCTTTGGTTGATGGTGGGAGAGAGGGGCTGTTCACACCAATGTATCTGATGGTGGCCAAGAAGCCTCTGTGACCATCGGGTATTCGCCTTCGATAGTAGACCACATATCATTGACTCAATTACATCTTTCGAGAAGGAAAATCCGAGCATGCTTCCTATAAGAGCTTTGTCGAGTAATTGTGCACCCAGTGAGGCTTCAACAGTAAATATTGAGCCCAGCTCGAGCAGGATTGCGCTGATCTTTGGAAAAGTGGTCAGATACAGACTATTGGTGGCTTTGAAGCTGCACAATTTAAATACTATTCTTTTTAAGCGTCTTGGGAATTTCTATAACACGCGCAGCTTGAGTAGAGTGCGATTCCATTGAAGATATACCCTTGATTGCAAGAAATAAGAATATGCCATATTGATCGTCTCCTCGCGCTAACTGCAAGTCCCAGATCATTTCTTGCTCATCTCGCAAAGTACCTTGTGCGCATGAGTGATAATATCAATCATTGTTGCAAAACCGTGAAGTCGATTACCTTGATCTTCCACATCAAAAAGTTACCACAGATATGACACTCCAACACTCGCGACATCCACCTGTTCCTCCATCATGTTCACAAGAGTCCGATAACGGCAAGAGTGATCCCCAGCAAGCCACCAAGACCCGGAATTGCAGCACCTAGGGGAGCGAGAGCAGTCGAAGTCGAAGCAGCTTCAGTGGCAGTGGGAATAGAGGTCTCGATGATGTTGGTCAGAGTAGGAGAGATTGTCGAAGTCGGCGACGAGGAAGCTTCAGTAGTCATAGTAGAAGTGATAGCCACAGAGGATGCTTCCTTCAGGGCGACGGCCGAGGTTATAGTCTCATACTCTGAGGTCAATTCTGCGCTCACAAGAGTGACGACGTCAGAGACGATGACGGTGACGTCGGATATAGCTGCGACACCCCGATCCTTGATGAGGGCGCCTACATTGGCATCCTCACAAGTCGCCAAGTTTCGCCCGGTTGGAACAGCTCTTCCCAGCAAGGTGGTTCCATTGACGACAACAGAAACCACATATGTAACGACCTCCAGGTCTGAGGCGACATCGGATACAATGTCACCCGACACGAGCAAACTCATGCCGCTGACAAGGAAAAAGATGGGACGCATCTCGATATGATGCTGTTATCTTGTTTGAAATTCTTGAAGTTTTGAGCCCGATTTCGAACCAGAAAGCAGAGACGAAGTGTTGTCAATTGTTCGTTGATCTGTGGATGCTGGTGAGAAGTCTGAAGTATGAGCACAATCGCTCTTTTATAATAGACTTAGTCAACGTCCGAGAAGGGGAAAAGTGATCTGGCGCATGCAGAGATGAGTCTGCATTCAAAGCCATAAAGGGCAGTAATATGTGTCTTAGCGGAGTGATTGTGGCAACAGCAGCTCAGCCCAAGAGTCATGGCATTACTCTCGCGGCTGTCGTGGGAATGCTGCAATACCCTTGTGAGGCATGCACAAGAGATACGAGTGGATTTGAGAAGAGTCAACACCACTTGCTGACGATTTGTGGAGACTTCTGTGACAAATATCACGGAGACCGAGTAACGCCACTATATTCGAACAAAGCTGCAGTACCTTTGAGCATCGCAAGGAACTCGTGTGGCGCCAGCCTTACCTGCGGGCTGGTGTGATACTGAAACATACGAGATGTGGCTTGAGTACACAGCCCTTCTATATTGGACAGTGGAGCTAAAGGTGAGAAGAAGGAACGTCGTATTGCGTGTGTCGCTGCGTCATGTTGGCTAGCATACTCAATTGGGGATGTGAATCGAGCAGAATTAGGCACTTCTGTCAAAGACATCCGAGGTCAGCCACATCAAAACGATTCCAGCATATGAACCTACCACATGCAATGGCAGCTGGGGTGATATACAACTTTTAAATGGAAATTCCAAGGACATATTTGGTTAACATGGCTATTATCAGATGTCCAGTGTATTCAGAGCATGCCGTTCAATAGATGAGATATTTTCGGGTGAAATGGCACACTCGCATTTCGTAATGACTGGATGGAACCAGGAAGGTAAGTTTGACTACCTGATCTGCGATCTGCCGGTAAAAGATTACATATGCGGAATTGGTGGAAGCATCTGGATCGACACAACGAGTCTCTATCCGCTCTTCTATGCTGCATGTTCTTGACATGACTTTGGTAGGGGATCAGAAAGCCCTATTGATTCAGGACAGGAGGCTGCGTGACCTCGAATCCGTGCATACCTGGTAGTCTCTGCCCCCAGGGAGTTGCTCGGAAATGTTTGTGCAACGAGGCGCCCTTTGATCAAGGTCACAATGTGGCTTAACACGGGCTGGGAGGCTTCGCAAAAGCGGCTCTTGCCTACTGATACCTTTGGCGACCGTTGTATGGTGGCGGTGGGATTTTCTTTTCTTAAACTGTGTACGTGAGAGTCATCCTTGTTTAGTGTCGCTCGATTCCATGTCGCCGGATGCCAGGTTGGAGGAAGATACTCTTCCAGAGCATCCAGGTGACGGTGGAAGTCCTTGCGGCTTTAGTAAAAGGGCTGGGGCACTATCGTATGTTCGTCGACTCGGAGTCCACGTGTGTCTCTTCGACACCGACTTGTCGTCTGTGATACTGACCCGATCGGCATTGCTCTAGTCTGCGCTGTGAGATGAATTCAGTCTGCAACTTAACAAGCAGAATTGAGGTGTGGATACAAAGCTGGCGCCTATGCACAGCTAGATATTGCCGAGGGAAACTAGCACCCATGCCAAGCCTCACGCATCCTATCTTATTCGACATTCATCTCGAGCTGCTGATGTTCTCATAGCCGCCGCTTCTCCTCAGTAGCTATTCCATAGGAAGCGCATCAGACGTGTCAAATACAGTCAGTGAGCTGTGTCGATACAAGTGGGTGTCATTGTGCCTGTCCGCTCTTTCACCTAAGTAGGCGCTCAAACTGACCATTATCTTTCCGTACCAAACCACGTTCATACCGCAGCCATGAGAGCAATGATTAGATGCTTGGCCGCTGTACTGACCATATTGACAATCACCCTGTTTGCTCAGCATTTGTATCAAGTCCAGGCTTTGCATAATATCATGTAATTGCATGGAGGAGGAGTTGACGACGCAAGAGACTATGAGGCCCATCATGATAGTGATCTTTATGACGACGAGAATGCTGCTGTAATGACGGGAAGCGATGACGCCCTCAAGGCTGAGATGTGGCGTATCATGTCCAAGTCGATGAGCACTACAGACAAAGACGACGAGCAGAAGCTTGCCTCATAAGTCCAGCTTACTGAGTAAGACTTCTGTTAGTGAAGTCTTGCTCACGTGGAAGAGTCTGACAAGTGATTTATATGGGACCCTCATCGCGCAGCAGAAGCAATCATCTAAGTCACTTGGTCTGTACGGCAAAGGCCGTTTGCCCGTCAGTCCTTCGAAATCGAAGTCTGGCGGGAAGAGAAGTATCTGATGGCTCGCCAGCACCACGTCAAGCATGGAACATGCTCGAGGCAGTTGCAAACGACGCTGGAGTGTGTCCTCAAGTCTCACTTCTCGCTATGAAAAGCGTGCAGCATTGCCAAAGATGGCGCGGACCCCGGACCCCTACCTCACACAGTCAACGCGAAAGGCAGATTTCAAGGGATTACTATTACGATTAGCTTCCTCACACTGCCCGCCGTGGCCACAAGAGCAACCCATACACCACGAACAAGAGGACCCTCGTCATCACTATACCGACTCATTCCAACTACCCAGTGATAAGACCAAACCTGCCCTTGCCCTCAGAAACCTTATACCTCCACCTCACCCCCTCAAACTCCTTCTGGCTCTTCATCTTCACCATGAACGGATCACTAGGCGGCGCAATCGTCGTCGCCACAGCTTTCGTGTTGAACTTGACCGGCTGAACCCACTTGTTCCCCTCGCCCCCCTCACCACCCAACCCCCTAATCTCAAACCTCAACAACGCCATCGCCACAAGCGCCAAGATCTCTCCACTGGCGAAATGTCGTCCAGGACACAGCGCAGGCGCAGCTCCGAAACCCATGAAGCTGCTCGGTCTGACCTTTTGATTCTCCTCGCTCAGGAACCGCTCGGGTTTGAACTCGGCGGCGTCGGCACCCCAGATGCTGGGTTCGTAGTTGACGGACTTGCTGGGCATGAAGAGCATGGCGCCCTTCTTGAGTAGGATCTCGCCGTTTAGCAGGACGTCCTGGGTTACGGAGCGGGTAGGACTGGCGGTGGAGCGCGTGCGGAGGACTTCTTGGAATGTGGAGATTAGCATTGGGCAGCCTTCTCTGATTCTGGCCAGGTCAACCATGTGGTCGTTTGTGGTGGGGTCGATGGTGAGGGCGTTGGCGAGCACTTCGGCGCGGAGTTGGTGATGTAAAGAGGGGCGGGAGAAGATGTCGAAGATGGTCCAGAAGGCGGTGGTGACGGTGTTTGAGACTACGCCAATGACGGTGGCGGTTTCGAGTTTGGCTATGTCTGAGGTTGTGCAGCCGGCTTCGTGTTGGGTCTTCCAGCGGGCGAGGGCAAGTTCGGAGGATTGAAGGTGGTGATTCTGGTTGTAGTACTTTATGAATGCGTCGATAACCTTCTGGCGACCGAGGTAGGCTTTGCGGGCCGTATATTGGGGGAAGACGCCGAGGAGGAGGGTGCTGATATTACTGTCGAAGTCGCTGTAACGGAGGAAGACAGGGTGAGCAAGTGGTTTCTCTGAAGTCTTGTCAAGAAAAGAAAGAAAGAAGGATCGACATACATGAATCCTTGTTCAACCTCTGGATCAAGAAGAGGATGATTAGGTCCCCAAGTCGACTCCAAACTAGCCGTGAAAACCGCCTCTCTGCACCACTCCCACAAGTCCAGCACCTTTCCAGACTCGGGGACACCGGCCGCAAACTTGTCAATGTGGGCGCTGAGATTGGCAGCCATGGTCACCATCATGCCATCTAGACTACTTCCAAGAAGAGCAGGCTGCATGGCATGAACAATGTCCTGGTTCAGACTACGCTTGCCATGGCCGCCACTTTTCTGCGGTTCTTTGAGTTTGGTCCAACCTTCACCATTGATGCCAGCAAGTCGATGGGCAGACTCGCCGAGGACTGGATCCCAAGATACGGCATTGCTATTACGTTGGATGGCCTGGACAATCTTTGACGATGTGACGACGTAGACTTTTGCCACGAGAAAGTCGACCGTGAAGATGGGATATTTGTGGCTTCGTCTTTTTGGATGGAAAGAAGATCTTAGTCTCTTGATAACAGAAAACTGGACTTTGTGAAAGTGCAAGGGAGGATATGGAAAAGACTCACCCGAAGTTCACGATGTAGGGGAAGCCGTGGCGGGCTATGCCGATTACATGGCCTATGATTGGTATCTTCGAGGGCAGAGATGGTGGTTCCCGAGGATCAAGTTTGGGCTTGATATATTGTGCGATCAGATAGCAGAGACATGTCGCGAAAGTTATGTATGAAAGATGACAAAGCTCCATCTTAGTCGTCTTTTGTTCCACGCAGCAATGGCGTGATTTTGGTCAGGTCGAAGCAAGACTGGTCAAGCTGATCGAGTAACTGTGTCGCGTATTTTGTGTAGTCTCACCTACTCAGTCAAGAAAGCCAGACATGATGATCAAGAGCGAATGTATCAAGAGAATGTAGAATCGAAAACGAGCATACCCTTTCAAACTGAAAGTAGAAAACGCGAAACAACAGCAGACGTACTAAACTAAAATCATAAGCGAGCTCTCCTTGAAGATGATCGGCGCCTCCAACTCAAATAGTAGTAATTAAGACAATAGGGCAACATAAAAGTGCCGCGAACGATAAAAACCAGACGGTACGCCAAACACCCACCTACCCGACCGGCCACCCGATCCAACCGAACATACCAATCCCTGTGCCCTTCACCCATGCCCACTCCCACGTTCCGACAGGCAGATCCGCTTCGCGCGTTTCTTGTGGTTCAATCGTCGAAACTATGTTTGCCTGTGGAGAGCTTCCCCCTGGCCTCCATTTCGCAGGCGAGGTCGCTTCGCTTACCGTGATAGTGCGCTGATTGACGGCCCTGACTGCATACTGGGAACATACACACGTACATTCATGCATGCACACTTCTCTTCGCATCGCCCTCGCCTGGCAGCCGAAGCAGTTTTGAGTCAAAAACGGCGTATAACACATCTTTTTCGCCCGACTTGCCCTGTGAGGTCACTGCTGGGAATATCCTTGTAGAATGACCACTCGGTTTTGTGCCTGTGATTGGCAAGTTTGCTTTAGAATGTCCAAGCGCAAGCGTGAAGCTAGGGGTCATGACTCGGGGAGTGATTGTGTGTGAGCGGTCCTGGGACTTCCTAAACGATAAACGAGGTACGAGAAGCCGGTCTTCCGCGGGACTGTTGTCGACTCGTCTGCGAAGGGGTTTGTGTACGCTTTTCTCACCCCGTTGGTAATGAAAAGATATACGGCGAGAGTGACTATCCACTTTACAGGTAAGTCAAGTGCAATTCATTTTGAGGTGCTACATCAGCCAGATAAATGGAAAGTCTGACATACCATATTCTTTTTTTTTTTTTTTTTTTTTTTTTTTTGGAAAAGCACTATCCTCTTTTATACAAACTTCTCGCGCGTGGTATGGCGGAGTAGAGGACAAAGGAAAAAGATAGCGCACCCCCACCTCAACACAGGCATGGTGAGTCGAACATGATGCATCAAACCAATCATTCACTTCATTCTTGCTTTTAGTCTTCCGCAGGGCTTCTGGTTCACCATTGAAATTGATCTCGGTCAGTCTACCCAAAGAAAGAGCTGGGGGGACGAAGTAAAGTGAATTGTCGTCAACAATAGATCTCATCAGTGACCACATGGCGAGATGGACACATCGCCACCTGGGCTCATGAAGGAGCGAAGGTATATGTCCGATCTTTTCCCTACTCAGGTGTCTGTCCCTTGTGTTCGTATTCATCTCCCTTCCTGTTCGTATCACCTCTTCATCTATCTGCAAATTTCGGCTTTTGTCTCGTGTGGGTTTGACTTACGAGCATATCCCAATTTCCAAATAGAGGGAGATGGTTCGAGCTGCGCAAGAAAGTTGGACTCGTTTTCAGGAGCGTGAAATCACAGATTAGGACTGGAGATGGGAAGGGGAAAATGGTTGTGGAAGGGGATATGGTACACTACTACTACTACGACACACTATATACAACTGCAGCTGTCCACCAAACCATCTCACCACCAAGCCTTTTGAGCCAACTTTTGTTATCCAGATGTCTTCGCGAGGAGGGAAAAGAATGCAAGAACAGTCTCTGTAGGAACCAAGACAAACTACTTCTTTCCACCACCAAGCTCCCTCCTCAACTCCTCGACAGCCTCCCGCATGACTCGCAACTCCCGCATCGTCTTATCCACCTCCTCCAGATCCTTTCTCGCCGCACCCCAAGGATCTTCAACTTTCGCGCCCGTCTCCTTGTCTACAGCCTCCAATGCAGGATCCAGCAGAGCCTGCCGCGTGGACTCGCGTATCATTTCCAGATCCTCCATGCCCAGCGCGTTGTCCCGATCTAGTTCGTCTAGCAACTGCATGGTGTGTTTCGCAACCAGCTTGTCACTGTTGGGCGGTGGTGGCGGTATCCAGGGTGCTGCGGACGGGTTGTCGCGTAAGGTGCGCAGTTGAAGTTGGGTCTTTTGGGAGTCAGCGATCATCCAGTCGAGTTGAGAGATTTCGAGGTAGGCATTGATGTGGAGGTGATTCATGACTTCGAGGGCTATACGGGTGTCTTCCTTCTTGTTGGCCGAGGCGTGGTATTCTGCTTCTTTGACGGCCATTTTGTGGAAGAGGAGTTCGGCTTCTGCTTTTAGACCCTCGCGGCGCTTACGGAGGACGGCGATATGAGTGTCGAGATCCTCGGGGGTACCGGTCCAGAGGTAGTTTGTGTCCGGGCGGAAGACGCGCTCGCCGTCGCGCATCTCTGAATAGTGCGGTTGGGGGTCTTCTTCGTCCAGGCGGCGGGAGTCGTGTGCTCCTGCTAGTTTGTCGAGGTTTTCCTCGGCAGTCTTTTGCATGTCGCGCAGAATCTGAGCCATGCTGGTTGTGCCCATTTGCCTGGCTGCGTCCTCCAAGCCGGTGTTGTGGTTTTTGGTGTTGTTGCCTATGCTTGAGCTGGATTCAAAGGACATGCCGTATTTGGTCATGACTTGTGTGGACCGGAAACGCTTCAGCTCTTCTTGGTACATAGCCTTCATCTCTTTCTGGCGTTGGACTTGCTCAGCGCAGGGCACGACTTGTCTCCAGTGGAAGGCGTAGTTTGCCAAATCACCGACGAAGCCTCCCATACTGAATGCGCCCACACTTCTCTTCCAGCCAGTCACAGACCATGGCTGTGCGATGCTTCTTGCTAGTAGCACACCTGCAATACCTCCGGCAATGATAAAAGTGTCCTCGTCTACGTTGAGCAGTCTCGAGACCAGCTTCTGGCGCGGGACCTGAATCCCCTTGCTCTCTAGATATGGTCGAGCATATATCTTGCCGACGAGTTGCTCAGCACCGACACCGAAAGCGGCAGAGAGGACGGTACACCAAGCGGCGGCTTTAAGGCCACTGGCGGGATTGCGACGGAAGACTGCGTTTCCTGCAGCCCATGCGAGACCAAAGGTGCCACCAATAATTGGTGCATTGGTGAGAGCGTTTGTATTGAAAGGATCAGGTCTTTTTGGGAAGGCAGGATGTAGACCTTCCCAGGGCGGCGGTAGAATGATCATCGTGTTTGGAAGTGAGACATGTGACTGAGAATCTTTCTCTTTGGGTACTGTAAGGAAACCGAGACGATCGGAGGGAGGTAAGAGTGTGTAAAAGGAACAAGAGGTGGAAACGAGTGCGCAAAGAAATGTATTACGTGCAACAACAGTTGTGGTTGTGTCGTCGTGTGTGCTGTATGTTGATGGCCATACTATTGTGAGTGACGGCGGCCAGTCTGGTCAGCGAGACGGCAAGAGCACGGACCTTTGGCTTGATTTAAGCTTCTCGGGATAGATCCGCGATTATCTTTGAGCTGTCTCAGGGTCGCCTTGCGGCCGAGATTTCCTACAAGTGGGCGTCGGTGACGATTCATTCATACATCAACCGTCGCAAGTCTGTATCTTGTGCAGACATGGCGTACGGAAACAGCTACGTGCGTGGTGAGAAGCGCAGGAGAGAGGAAAAGGAGGGAATGAAACTTCTGGGCGTCGGCGCCACAGTAGCGCGACTGAATGGCGAACAAGATCAGGCGGATGCGGGCGCAGAGAGCAAGACTTCACAGACAGACAGCAAGGCTGTACAGGGAGAGAAGAGGCCAAACGAAGATGTCGACGACGGAGGCGAATGGCAGACGGTCGAGCGCAGCAAGAAGCGACAGAAAAAGGAAAACGCAAACTACCCGGCCATCCTCCACGCCAGCAGCGCACGACTCCAGAGCTCCGTCAAGATCAATGATCTTCAGAACCTCGTCCTCTACCTACTCGCAGATGGAAACGGCCCGCAATGGATCAGTGTGCGGCACAAAAAAGAGATTGAAAGAGTCGTCTGTCTGCTCGTCCCAGGTCTTGAAGCCGACATGTTCAATGGAAACATCGACCTTGCTGCCGAAGAGACCAACAAAGCCAATGCCCTTGATGCGCTGGAGAACAAGATTGACGGTCAGCTGGGACAGCAAGACGCCAAGACCTTCGCCGCTTCTTCGACAGCTGCACAAGACGTCAAGACGAATGTCGTGCCCTCAACAAAGGCTCCGCCCAAGGATAAACAATACCAGAACCCGGACGACTACTATCCGACCAAGCTGATCGCCGACAAACTCCCTGCTTCGTTGTCGCCTCTCGTCGACGTCTTTTCCCACATCTGGCCCGTCAAGACCCCTGGCGACTACAACCGAATGCACTCGCCTCTGTACGCCATGCTCAACTCGCCCATACCCAAGCAAAAGGAAGACAAGAAGATCAAAGGTCCCAAGCCACCCAACGTGGGCAAAGACTTTCAGAGCAAGCGTACTCCTGTCACCGAATTCCTGGCTACCAAGGAAGACCTGACGGAAAATAACTTTTCAATTCACCCCGTCTACCTTCAAGATCAGGAAGAGAGGGATTTTGAGGCTGCCCGTCGCCACAAGAACTGTCGTAGCCCCGAGGATGGATGGCTAGATCTACCTGAAGACTTGACCGACATCGCCACTGCTACACCTCCCTTCGAGGACATTGAAGCAGGAAGCATGACCGCTGGCCGCAACGTCCTCTTTCTGGACTGTGAAATGGTCACCACTAAAATGGACAAGTTCGCCCTTGCTCGCGTCTCTCTTCTGAATTGGAATGGCGAACTAGTCATGGACGAGCTAGTCCAACCTCCAGACCCTGTTACAGACTACCTCACCCAATACTCCGGCATCAGCAAAGAAATGCTCGACCCCGTCACCACCACCCTCACAGACATCCATACCAAACTCAAAACACTCCTCACCCCGCGCACCATCCTCGCCGGTCACTCCCTCGACTCCGACCTTCGCGCTCTCAAAATCTCCTTTCCCTTCATAATCGACACCACCCTCCTCTACCCACACCCCAAAGGCCCGCCCCAAAAATCCAGCCTGAAATGGCTGACCCAGAAGTACCTCTCGCGCGAGATACAAAACCGCGGTCCCCAGGGCCACGACAGCATCGAAGACGCCCGCGCCTGTCTCGACCTCGTCAAGCAAAAATGCGAAAAGGGAAAATCGTGGGGAACCTCCGAGGCGACCGGCGAAAGCATCTTCAAGCGTCTCTCCCGCTCCTCAGACGAACAAGGCAGAACAGGCGCCGTAGTCGACTGGGGCGACCCTCGTAAAGGCTACGGCGCCTCGGCCACCGTATCCATACCCTGCGAGACCGACGCCGATGTCGTGGCGGGCGTCAGGCGTGTCGCTTGTGGTCCTGCGCACCCTGGCCTCACAGACGCCGAAATCGCCCAGTGTGTGCTCGACGAGATTCCACGTAACGGAGTGGATTTCACATGGGCGCGTCTGCGCGAGCTGGAAGCCCTCAGGGGATGGTGGAACAGGACCAAATCCGCAGACGCGGCCGAACGACTCGCCAAGACTCTCTCTTCGTCCTCTGACCCCACTACTGAGGACGCAGAAATCGACGGCGAAATGAGCACGTCTGCGCTTGCGTCCGCGGTGGCGAGCACGGTCGCGAATATAAAGAGGATCTACGACTCGTTGCCGCCCAAGACGGCATTTATCGTCTACTCTGGCTCTGGCGACCCGAGGGAGTTGCGCAGGCTGAGCGAGATGCAAGTCCTGTTTAAGCGGGCGTACCAGACTACCAAGTGGGACGAGCTGCCTGTGCAGTGGACGGATGTCGAAGAGCAGGGTCTCAAGGCTGCGGCTGCGAAGGCGAGGTCTGGGATTGGTTTTGTGGTTTGCAAATGATTTTCTTTTTGCTTCCCATATGTGTATAGATGGGAGGGAAAGGAGGGATGATGGGAACGTGGTTGATCATGAGCGGTGTGAGGTTGTGGTTTTTTGGTAAACAGGGTTCAAAGGGAGAAAAGGGAAGCGTGAAAGGAGTGTGCTGCACCCTGAGCATGCATTGAAAACGAGATCTCCCTCTTCTATTCGGCGAGTGCAAAAACTGGTGGAGGAAGGAGTTGGGCCAGACACGACACTGCTGTTGACGAACGCTCGTCTGAAATTCTACACTCCAACAATGTCTCAGTGATATAGGCGTGTGACAGGTAAAAATACCCACCCGGCCAACTCGAGCTACATGTGATCGCTTGTTGGAGGCAAAAGACATAGAGATATGCTATAGATCCAGATGGCCAAGATCAAGATCAAGTACACAAAAGTCGTAGCTAATTCAATACGAGGTGGAGAAAAAGTGCGGTGCTTATTTTGTTTTCTGCCTTTTCGCAGAAAGGGAGGCTAGCTAGCAAGTGTATGTACATATTCGAGGACATTGTGGTGTATCAGACTCGACGCGCTTTTTGGTTTCCCCAAACAAACAACTGTTGGTTTCAATCGGTCCGCCTTGAACATGTCCTCCTCCTCAGACCGAACACTTTCGCAGTCTCGACTTCTTGTCCTGTTGATCCTTCAAATCTTCACTCCATCTGTCATCCGTTCATGAAGGGAGAAGGGGCAGAAGATATGGAATGGAAGGGAGGTTAGGAATGGGGGCGCATGAATATCAATCATCACCCTCCAACATACCCAACACGCCCAGCTCCCTCTCCACCACATCCGCAAACTCCGCCCTTTCCATGCCTACACTCCTCGCAAGTCGAAACAACGACTTCATCTCCGTACTGATGAACTGTCTGACCCCGACCTCGGCCCTCGTCACCCCTCCACTTTCCTCCTGTGCGGCCAACGCTTCTAGTCTCTCGACTGAAGTAGTAGAGCTAGGACTCGTAGGCCTAGGCGCAGGTATCTCCTCCTCTTGCAGATACCTCGCGGAAGCTTGAGGCCCAGGCGGTGGGGAGTAAGACGGCGGCGTATCCTCGTACACCGCCTGCCGCGTGGGATTCACCGCTCTGGCCAACTCATCCCCGTGCAGCGTGCTCGTGCCGGCGATCTCTGCGTTTTCAGTCTCTTCGTCCGGGTCGTGTGCGTCGAGGGCTGGTTGCACTTCCGAGGCGTATCGTGCGAAATAGGCTAGTTCTTCTGCTGTTGGGCCAACTTGAGGCACGGTGGAGGTGCGGAGGTTGGAGGCTGCTGGGGGCGCGGGCGAGCGTTTGGCTGGTGTGCGTGCTGGGGTGCGGCCGGGAGTGCGGTCGTAGGCGTTCCAGTAGTCGTCGTCGTCGTCGTCTTCGTCGTTGTCGTCTTGGGCGGTAGGTGCTGCAGGAGCGGGGGGAGCGACAGCAGGAGTGGATTTTGCGGCGTTTGCTTCTTCGGGAGTGGTGTACCATCCAGTGCCGTCTTCTTTGTCCTGCAATACTCGCAGCTCAGCCAGTTTCCACCCTGCTCCCGTTCCCCCGTTTTGATCATCATTCTCCACCCACAGCCACACCGGCAGCAGTTCGAACTCTGCGACTTCCATGCGGCAATGCAGGGTTTCCTCGTCTAGGCGGCGCCATTGGATGACTTCCACGTCTTCGATTTCCAGCTCGCCGCTGACGGGGTGGGCTTCGAACTGGATGCCCTCGAGGTGTTTGCCGAGTTTGGAGGCGCGTTGGGCGTCCCATGATAGAAGGGAGAGCCAGCCGCCGTTGCCGCTGCTGGTGTTGCCGGATAAGAGGGAGAGTCGTTGGCGGAGGATGGGCGAGAGTTGGGGGAGAAGGGCGGGCGGTGGATGGGGGCTAACGAAAGCGGTGGGGAGACAGGCGAGGAGGGGTGGGAGGAGGGTGCGCGGGTCTGGGCGGAGGATTGTTGGTCTTGTTGTCGTGCTTGCGGCCATGATTCGGACAAGTTGAAGAAGAAAAGGTGTGTAGCTGGTATGGCGCTCCCAAACAGACGTCGAGGTGTAGCGGTGTGTGGTGAGGATGGATAGATTGTGGTGGGGTATGTTGAGGTGGAGAATCCGATGGAAAATGTAGACTCGAAAAGGAGAGGAATGAACAGGGAAAAAGTGTCAAAAACTTCTACAGCTTCTTCCTTTTACTTCTACAGTACAAGTGAATCGAGTACCACGGTTAATGTTATTTGGTCATGCAGGGTCCTGGTCATCAAAAGAACCATCTCGCCTTTCGCCCGGCCATCACGCAGCGCGGGTGCTTCCATCGAACCGCAACTCTGTGCTGCACATGCATGCATGCTTTGTGGGGAATTGTGGAGACACTCCCACTCACCCACTCACCGACCGTTAGTCGGCCCAATAAGGTCTAGATTGTTATTATGAACATTACCGCATCATTGAGATCCATTTCTGGCTTATCATTAGTCTTCCACTCACACCCCATCTCAAGCACTGGTCAACATTTGACTACTACATCCATAGTCTCTTACTGTTAACCTCACCGATACCACATGCCCTGTGAATCCAGGTCACAATACTTGACACGCGCCTGTCTCGTGCATGTGTCATGAGAACTCGTGTTTCAAGTTGGACAACCCAACACCATCCATTGCACCGCTTTACCATGTCTTTGATGCGACTTGAATTTGCATGTCTTTTGCACTGAGATCTCGACAACTCAGTAGCTGACACCCGCGGACTGAGGAACAATACCAGTCACAAGTCTGCATCTACTGTTTTGTTTCATCGCCTTCTGTTGACTCCGTCGCACAATGACTCTGTTCATGTGCTGTCAATGGAGTCCGTGGCTCATTTTGTTGTCTATTGTTACCTTTGCTTTTCTATATGCCTCTATTCATTCGGCTTACATTTTATCATACACCATGCCCTCTTTTCTGCCTACTTCTTTCCTCTCTCATATTTCTCTTTTTCACTTTCTTTCCACTTCCACTCCGCTCTGGCAGCTTGGAGGGTTCCCTTCTTTGTGTCTTGTCTCGAGACCTTTACCTGAATTTTGGTAAAACAAGGCTGGTCCTCTTCCGTTCTGTGATCTGTTGATATGTTCCTCCACTTGTTCATATTCTTCGTTACTCTCCTTTCAAGCCTGGCAGCACCGATAACAACACACGCGACCGGAAAAGAGCACATCGTGTTACTAAATACCTCCCACCCCTTGACACCGACTCTGGAGAAAGTTCTGGCCACCCTCTCGCTCTCTCCATCCCACAAAGATGTCCTTCACATATACAACAACACCGCCTTTGTAGGCTTTTCCGCCAAAATGAACACCCACTGCCTCTCCTTCTTATCAAACACATCCTACGTCACCCATCTAGAACCTGCCACTCGTTTGACCCACTCCTCGCTCTCTACCCTCCCCGACTCACCATGGGGGCTTCAACGCCTCTCCACGTCCTCTGCTACCATCCAGGGAGATACCGCGAATCTGAACTACACCTACACCTACACGTCTCCACTACTAGGCCAGGCCGCCAATATCTACATCCTCGACACCGGCGTCTTCACTCGACACATCGTCTTCGGCGGCCGCGCACGAATGGGCTGGTCCTTTGACGGTCTCGCCACAGACGACGATGGCCACGGGACCCACGTAGCTGGCATAGCAGCTGGAGCCCGAGTCGGCGTCGCCCAAGCCGCAAATATCATCGGTGTCCGCGTTCTAGGCAGCACAGGTGGTGGCTGGAGCAGTGACGTCGTCAAAGGTGTAGACTGGGCTATCAGTCAACACACCAATGCAAGCGTGTCAGCCTCCTCGGCAGGTTCGATTTTGTCTCTATCGCTGTCATCTTCAGCTCAGGTTCCAGCATTGGATGCGGCCTTGAAGGCGGCGCATGACGCAGGTATTCATGTAGTTACCGCAGCTGGCAACGCGGCCTCGGACGCATGTTCTTCATCGCCATCAGATATGGGCGGGGACACCGGTCCTGCTATTGTTGTTGGATCTGTGGGACCTACCGATGCGACGATCTCTTCCTTCTCGAATACTGGACCTTGCGTTGATGTCTATGCTGCTGGTGAGGGCGTAGTCTCGTCTTGGCCTCCGCTGGACTATCTTTCTGCTGTTGCCTCGAGTGGCTCTGGCGTGGATGTTGGGACGTCCCTGGCTGACAATAATGAAGTCAAGAGTCTGGATGGCACATCCATGGCTACTCCATTCGTGACGGGATTAGTGGCGTATGCGGTCGCCGGCAATAGTACGTTGGCTGCTAGTCCGACGCTCATGAAGGAATGGGTTAGGCAGGTTGCGTTGAAAGGTATGGTCAAGGTTGGAGACGGTGAGACAGTGGTGGAAGGCGATGAGGGTTTGTTGGCTAGTAATGGGGTCGTCTCTATCTTGGAGACAGAGGAAGCTGATGCCAATGATGCACAGCATAACGCCTCAGGCGAGAATGGAGGCAGTCGTAGAAGCAGCGGGAGCGGTATTATTGGATTCAAAAGTTGTTCTTATGATGAGCAGTGATAAGTTCGCGTTACGTGAGCAATGATATCAGACATCTACATGTGGTTCTTGATGGTTGTACACCCAATTTACAAGCTTCCTCAGCCCTGTGTTGACGAACCCGGAGATTTCCTCTGGCCAGTCGTGAAATCAAAATCAATGTCGCAATGTTCTTTGAGACCAGCTTGACCCTTGGTGCAATTGTGGAGCCCAATCATGCTGTTATCTTCCACGAGCACTATATCACAGCCTACTAATCCTCGGAGATATGATATAACTCATTCCAACTATCCGCACAGTGGGTGACAATATTCATGACCCTTACAAGAAAGGCTAGAGGTGGTTGAATAATAGCAAATATGATTCCTAGGATAAAGTAAAGCATATTATATAATTTACCTCCATCTCCGCGCCTCTAGCTGTATATTCGAAAATCTTGCGCCTATATATTGAGAAGTTTGAAGCTTAGGACGTAGTGGAGTCACTCACGATTTTGGGCACCTTGGTGCCTGGTCAACTCCACGAAATTTCTCCCCAAAGTTTGCAAGAACGACAGTTGGTTGCAGCAGACTCGGGTTTTAGGCTCGGCGAACGTAAGGCATCCACTTTCGTCTAGGAGTCACGATAGCGTCGTGACTCATTGCCTTCCACTCAAAACTCACATTTCTCTTTCATCATCGGCCCTTTACGATAACGCGAAGACGAATCGAAGAGGTTAATCTGTCACTCAAAATGTCGGTCCTTCATATTGCCACAAAGGCGAATCCGGTAATCATATTCCCGATTCTACTCGCAGCCAAGCATGTCCTCATGAGAGAGCCTGAGACAACACTTGAGATACAATATGATGCCGAGGAAGTAATTTCATCAAGTTCATTCGCAGCGAGATGGGTAGGACCGGATACACCTGTTCATTCTGATGATGACATCTTGCCTGCTATGAGGGATGCTTTCGTATCTCTGAGTCACGGTGGGGACGAAGTGCGATAATATTCCATCGATCTAAACTTCTTAAGCTGACGCTGATGATCATTCTAGGTAGACTTGTGGCTAAAGAATGCCAGAAGACTCGGTGCCTTGGATTACAAGGCTCTCGAGAACGCCATCGCCGAGCTCGATGTCCGTCTCACTTTGCGCACACATTTGGTCGGTCACTCTTGGACACTAGCTGATATCGTCGTTTGGGCTACTCTTCGTGGCAACAGGATTGCATCCGTTACTATCAAGAAGTACATCAATGTTGCTCGATGGTACAACTATGTGGAGACTTTGGCTCCTTGGATGAGCTCCACCATTCTGGATCTGTACTCCCTGAACAACCACCATAGAGTTGCAGACCACATCGGCGGATCTGCCCTGACCATGCGTGGTGGAAAGAGACAGTCTGGCGTTGTAACTCGCTTCCCTCCTAACCGTCCGGATACTTGCACATTGGGCATGCAAAGGCAGCCCTACTCAATGACATGCTTGCCCACGATCAACCACATGGTACCCTGATTTGCCGCTTCGACGACACCAACCCAAGTAAAGAATCCGAGGAGTTCCAGGACGCCATTATGGAAGATCTGAATACCCTTGGCGTGAGACCAGATAGAGTATCTTACTCCAGCGACTACTTTCGGGAGATGTACGAGGCATGTAAAGGTCTGATCAGAAGCGGAAATGCCTACGCAGATGACACAGATGCCGATACCATGAAAAATCGGAGACGTAATGGTGAGGCCAGTCCGCATCGTGATATGTCACCTGCAGACACGCTGGCACATTACGAGGAGATGAAGTCTGGATCCGACGCCGGTCAGGCGTGGTGTATCCGCGCCAGAATCTCCGTCGACAATGTTAACAAATCACTTCGCGACCCTGTCATCTACCGCTGCATTTCGCATGTCCATCACAGGACCGGATCAACCTGGAAGATGTATCCTACTCATGACTTCTGCGCCCCCTTTGTGGATGCAGTCGAGAGTGTCACCCATGCGCGCCGGACTACTGAATACAATGACCGCAACGCACAGTACCAGTGGATGCAAGAAGCTCTCGGCGTCAGCAAAGTGCCTGTTCAAGAGTTTTCTCGCCTGAGCTTCGTTCGGGCAGTTCTATCGAAGCGAAATCTTACAAAGCTTGTGGACAAGGGCTTCGTATGAGGATGGGATGACCCCAGGATGCCAACAATTCGAGGCATTCTAAGACGAGGCATGACTGCGCCTGCCTTGCGTGACTTCATACGGAGTCAGGGACCTAGTCGCAATGTGGTCAGCATGGACTGGGCGAGTATATGGGCGACCAACAAGAAGTATATTGATCCTGTTGCCTCATGTCACACTGCTATAGCCACCACAGATATGGTAGTAGCCAGAGTCTCGGGCTTCAATGACGTTCAAGTCCAGGAGAAGCCTAAACATCCAAAGAACCCTGCGCTGGGCACAAAGAAAGTCGTGTACAGCCATGAGATCTTCTTGGAGCAGTTGGACGCCAAGTCTCTCACACCCAACGAAGAGATCACTCTCATGAACTGGGGCAATGCAATTTTCCGACACATCAACACAGACATCAACAGTGGAGTGGTAAAATCTCTCGAGTTGCAAGTTCACCCCACTAGCGACTTCAAGAAGACCGACAAGAAGATCACTTGGTTGGCACAACAGCAGGACCTGACGCCCGTCGAGCTAGTCACTTTCGACCACCTCATTACAAAGGAGAAACTTGGCAAGGACGAGGATATCCTGGCTTTCTTGACTGAGCAGACAGAGTTTCGATCCGCGGCTTGGGCTGATTGCAATGTCGCTGCTCTCGAGGTAGGCACTGTCATACAATTTGAGCGCAAGGGCTTCTTCCGCGTTGATACGGCTTTTACGCCTGGTTCGCCGGCTGTGCTGTTTGGTATCCCTACTGGGCGGGAGAAGTGAGACTACCTGCGGAAGGTTTGTTGAGGAGATAAGCTCATAGCTCGACGAGTCTGATTGTTGAGATTGGCAGTATGCCCTGGACTATCAAAATTATCAGGTCAAAATTGCTGATATCTCAACCAGGGAGGGAGCAAGTGGGACTAAGCTTTCTCAAGGAGGTAGTCAATGGCTCCCTGAGGTCTAAGCGCTTGTGCGTTCCATGTGTGTGTTGAGTGCAGGCGGTGATACACAGACCCTTCTGTTAAGATTGGCCTTCGTGACATAAATTACGCAAATAAGATGGTCAAGGTCTTTGTGATATCTCTGGGGTGAGGGACAACTGAGACATGTTATCAAGGGTTCTTCAAGCACGTAATGTCCTGGAGTTCCCGAGATTAGAGCACTCCTTTTCATTACTCGCTGATCCCTAGAGTCGTCTGTGATGATATGTAGATGGACAAGCAAGATAGCCACGGACCTACCGTCGCGGAAGCAATGGTGGTAGGTTTCCATTAAGAAGGAGAGTGAGACATCCTACCAAGGCTTCTTGAGCAAGTTAATCTCATGGCTTGCCGACATTTAGGTATTGATCGGTGGTGCTGTTCGTGCTCGGAGCACTTTGTAATGCCCGGAAGTATAAGAGAGATACTCACGTGCCAGCGTGAGAGCAGTCTCTCGAATAAGCTAGTCTTAGAGTAAGAAATCATGTAGTAAGACCAGCTGCACTTTAAAGGAAACCCCAATCTCTCCTTCGTGCGTAGAGGGTGCAGACCTTACTTCGTCCTGTGCCCTTCATGGGCAGATATAGTGATACAATTACGAAGCACAGCGGTCTATCAACCACGTGAAGTCTGCGATACAGGGGCACTGTTTCATGATACTGGCCATGTCTAGAGAACTGTGTGATACGCAGCCAGGCAACGAAGATACTCACGTGCCAGCCAACGCGAGAGCAAGTCCTCGAGTGATCTAGTCCCAAAAAGAGACATCCAGTAAGATTAGCAGAAGTACATCCTCTCTGCTTCGCGCGTAAGGATACCGGATGTCGCTTCGTCCTGTGACTTTCTTGATGCAGATTGCGGATGCTGCAAAGTAAGAGGTCTATCAAACCACGTGCATCATGTACTCTTGCGAAGACGTGAGCAGTCCATGTCCACACTGTCATGTTCCCAAAGCAAGTCGTTGCTACCCAGCCAGACAAGGAGAACACTCACGTGCCAGCGTGAGACCAATCTTTCGAATGTGCTAGTCTTGTGAAGAAACATCCAGCAATGCTCTAGAACAACGCTATATCCATCCTTCATGCCTAAAGATCCAGACATCGCTGCCTCTCTTAAGCTTTGGGGTATCCGGATCGCGAAGCGAGAGGAAAGCGGTCAATCATGCCCCCCCTGTGAATCATCTACCCCGTCCCTCCAACTCAAACGCACAGAACAAAGTCAGAGCATAGACTGGTGGATTGAGACTAGGGCAAGCTATACTGCTCCATCCTTCTGGAAGACTCGAGAATGCCAAAGCGGTCTATCACCCACGTGAACCATGCCACGTGGGACTATACACCCTGTCTCAAGGCTAATGCACAGAACACAAAAAGTTTAGAGCATGGGCTGCTCTGATTAGGACTAGGGCTATGGAAGCACCAAGTCTCTTCCTTTTCGAATGCGAAAACCTCCTTTTTTTCGCCCTCCCAGCGAATGGTTGGGAGCTGTAATGTCACTGATTTGACCTTCGTCCTCTTCCTTTCAGCCTAAAGACGAAAGTATCTGCCCTTGTCTGCTGGGGGGAGGTTAAGGCCCTGAGGCAGGGGTGAGGGATATACCTTGCAGCGAACTATGCGGAGATGCCCCACGGGGAGATCTCCTACATATGAGAAAAGCTAGCAGGTACCTGAGTGACGCTTCAAAGCTTCCTTGTAGACACGTGAAAGCGAGGGGGAGAGAAAGGGAACAAGGCGGGTGTCGTACAGTATCTCACGTGTGTGCTAGCAAGGGAGGGAGGGAGGAGGGGCAGGATACAGTTTGCTTACTGTGCCAATGATGAAGTGCCAATGACACTCTTCCTACAGAGTACCTGTCGGAGATATAGTGCGGTCTCAAGAGGTACATCATGTCCTGCAAAATGCTGTCCACTGATAGTGCTGTGTATAGATCTTCACATCTTACGTGGGTTGTTGACTCCACCGCAAATCGAGGCGTAGATTGTCAGACTGTGGTGTGTCTGATCAGACTGTCAGGCACTTCGAACGAGCGGAAGCGGGGCAGAGCAATATTCAGCAGTCCTTCTAGATGTATCGTACAGTAGCTGTCACAAGTTCTGACTATGTGTACAAGTCATACATGAAACGATGTTCCTTCTGAAGGGTATCCTCCGTCAACACATGATTATCGTAGAACCTCCCCGGCCTGCCCCGGGTCCACTTTCCCCGTACGTACTTCGCACGCCCAATGTCCGAATCTCGGCCGAACAAACGTAAAGATGATCTGATGTGATGGCAAACCAGATACAAGTGAGATTTTCCAGCAGGGGGTGATATAAGTATGACTCCCAAAGATGTTGTCCGTGTTGTTGCATCTCCCGCCCTTCAACCTTTTTTACACTTCCTTGTCTTTATACCAGAGCATAAAGTTCTTCTACACCGACTTCGTTTTGGTCTCTGGAAGCCTAGCTAGCGTCGTTCGCCCGCCAAAAAGCCACCATACCAAGCCAACCACACTCAGACCAAGAAAATTAAAGAGAAAATGGTCAAGCGAAATTTCATCTGGGCAGTAGCTCTGTCCGACTCCGCGTCCCCGGAAGGAGCCTCATGGGCCATCCTGGTCCAACCTAAGCAAACCAGAACCTGGTTCCGTCACGATGTCCACCCTAAATCGACCGTCTTCGAGGCCCATGGCAGATACAACGACGTGCGAAGTAGTGCCATGCTCGTCAAAGCGCTCATTGGCGAAAACGAAGTCTCGTCCGTGGACAAAGCTGTAGAGCACACACTACGAGATCTACCCGTCTCTGCATCAGTGACTTGGGTCAGTGCGGCAATCGCTGCGCTGCAGACCGAGGGTCTGATTAGCAAGTTTGAGGTTGGAAGGTTCATGGGGACAGCGCAGAAGTTCTTGATGGGGGTGCGGAGGGAGAAGCATGCAACCGACGTTGCTGCAGAGATTGATCATGAAGGCAATGATCTGTCTGAGGAAACGCGACTTGCTTTGGGAAAGGGGGAAAAGGAGAAGGAGAGGAAGAAGGGGGGCATGTGGATTAGTTATGGGCCGAATGTTGAGATGGGTCTACCAAGGCAGCCGAAGGCCAGAAACTCGTGGGAGAGACAGGATGATGCATATGGGGGCCTTATGTGAAGTGAGCCAGATGTGAAATGCGCATCGTCAAGGAGTTCGGGTGTGAAATTAGTGTCTCTGCACGTTAGACAGAAGTGGGAAGATTAGATTTAGGAATCCGAAGAAGGCGGTCTGGGTCTAGCTAGCCTAGCTTTCAGTAATGACGATAATCATAATGTGGATCAGTAATGGTGTGCAAGATACTTCCAGCACATATCAAGACCCAAGAAACATCTCTGTAACCTCCACCTTGAGCTCGAGACTACTGTCCTTGTGCTTCAAGCTCGGGGTCTTGTATTTGGGGAATGGACCGGGTTGTACAATGCCTGAGCTCCTGATGTTGCGAAATGCCCTCTCGCACCAGGCTGATTGTTCTCGATATCCTGAGGCATCAAAGGCTTCGTATGCCACAACCAGAGAAAGCAATCCGTTGATCCTTGATAGTGACCCAGGCCCCGACTCGCAACAGAATGGTATACATTGACAAACTTTGGTCGCGCAAAGGAGCAGCTCCGCTTCAGCAGACTTGGCCTCACCTAGTAATATATCACCGGAGGGGCCGCTCCGATATGCGCGAATCATGTCGCATACAGCTCTGGCAATGTTGAGTCTGGCTGTCCAATTGCTCAGATGGAGACATCCTGTCCGTGGGTCGGGAAATGAGAATACAACAGGAAAGATGCCGTCCAAGTGGAAGTCCTTGAAGTCGGAGCAGCAGGCATATTTGAAGCCAGAAAGTCGTAGGTGGGTGTCGAACCAGAATGAGAGCTGTCGCTGTAGATCTTCTGCCTCGCGCAACACCTTCTTCACGTCTCGTATATCGTCTGAGAGGACCGTCTTCATGCATCGATCCATGAGTGCTGGTACCCCGACCCACACGTTGACGAGTGCCGTCAGGCTGTTGGATGCCGCCTCTTGACATGTTACATCGAGCCAATTGTAGTGGTCCAGAAATATTGCTTCCCGCTTGAGTTCTCCCAGGTAGATGGAAGACAGTCGAGCATTATCGAGAAGCATTCGCCTTAGAGGACTGTTGATGGCTGAAGGTCCGTGTAGCTGAAGGAATATGCCTGCCCCTCGTACGTGTGACTCCCACCCAGTACCGTCCTCGGCTATTACATGGAAAAGCTGGTAAATTTGGTTAGTTTGCGGAGACGTTGACTTTTGGATACACCTACCTCGCATAATGTGAGAAGCATAATGGCTGTAAATGTCTCCTCATAATCGCTCTCCTTTGGTTGAGCTACTGCTTTCGAAAGTTGTTGCAGTGCAGTCGTATATTGGGTCTGAGATGCTTTTAACAGACGAGGATCCTTCATTATTGTGCCAAGGTGAACACTACAAAGAGCACTGATTGCTGCTGGAAGTGGTTCACCTTTTGGCACCATGGTTGGTAATAATCTTAACCATTCATACTCTGCTGGAAGAAAATTTGAGCTTCCATCTGGAAACGTCATGTCGAGGAACCGACTAAGGAGTTGCGTTCGATCGACAGGCGTAGAATCGATGAATAATGATCTTATGCTTCGAGGATGATGCCATGTTGCTGCTTGAGCATGAGGTGATGCGGGTGAAATTGATCGTCCAGCTTTGCTTTGCAATCCGCGCACTGCTGTAGTTCCCTCAGACTTTGCAACAGTCTTGTTTGTTTGGTCTTGAAACTTATGACCTGGAAGATCGACCGCTGGGCGGTATCCCAGACATTCCCGAGACCTGTCGATACAATTTCGACAGAATGGTCTACCATAGTCGCACAGGACCTTTCTGCGGCGACACGTACCGCAACCTGCAGACCTTCTAGGCATCTCAGCATACGACTTCCACGGTAGACCGGTATGAACCAGCAAATCTCAGGGTCATAGAACAGCAAATTGACGAAAGGTAATACCTAGCGCCAAGGCTAGGGTGGCCATGATACAAGGCATATATACCATATTCATTGTCTTCAACTTTAAAGAAAGCCATGACCTCAAACACACAGCCATGGCCAAACGTTATCTTGTGACGTTCAACTTAGCCTAGTCATCAGGGTAATAGTTCAGGCGATCGAATATTGCTCGGCGGTATTCGTATATGGTCCATAGTGAAACTCCCCGCGAAGATCATGTTTGACAGCGTGACGCCCCGAACCATGGAGAGATTGGCATGGACCACATGTATGTTGAGTTTCGACCTAAGGATGCGGGACCCAACCCTACAGTTACCCAACTGCGCCGAAAACGGTTAATTCCAGATATCGATTAGACTTTGCCGTGCACATTCATCAGCAACACATTTCGGCCGACGGCAAATGGAACCCTTCTCGATTCAGATTATTTGCCATGAGCTCTGGTAGTGCGGGCTGCGTAGGGCTACCACATGGGGTTAACGGTGGGGTTGTCCTGATCTTCACGGCCCTTTCAGTGGTCTATCCGGCCGACATTTCACCACAAATTAGGCTGGAAACACTGTGCGGTGAGTGATCATATACCTTGCGCACTACACTCGTTACAGTTCGTCGTTGATGGCTCAATTTGCTCATGAACCAGAGTGCAGTTATGTCCTTTGATACCCTGTTCAGCGCAGCATGTGAAGATGGCTGCACGTCATGCAATAGTTCAGGCGGCACAAGATACACAAGTGAGTTCGAGGGCGACCAGTAGCAACTCGAACACCAAGAGATTCCAAGACCTCCCAAGACTTTCCAAGACTTTGACCCCAGATACATATGTGAGGTGTGCGTTCTGTCAGCTTCTAACGGCCGGCGGAGTCCTACACCGGTTTGACCCGATTGGCTTGACTATGCTAGTGCACATTGCTTCGAGCTAAAAGTGTGCGGCATAGAACACTGCCCTGCCCACTCCAGACATTCACTAATATGCGGCTTGAGCCTTGAAGACACGCCTATTCATCCGAAGATTGTTGTCGTACGTGTTGGGAGCCGGGTGAGTATCCGCGCATGTTGTGGAAGCACTCTTCAGCATCCCAAAGCACTTCGAGACATTGTAAATTGATCTTTTGGACGGCTGCTCTTTCTGACGGCATGCATCGCATGATTGTGAACAAGCGAAGCAGGTCAAAGTAGAGCGCGTCGAGCTCCAGCCGATCTCCGCAACCCCTTCGTATTCCTGGTCGATTCGAATCCTCCAGCGTAATACATGTTCAATGACCTGTTTCAGGAGATAAATCACAGCAAGTCATCGACGTTCTAGCCATGCCAGGTAAAGTTGGAACATACGCAATGGCTTTAGACAGGTACTAGTGATGTGCGTTTCTAGATGCACAGGGCACCCTCTAGTGCCGTTAGTCTACTCATGCCATAATGTGCCAGGCTTAAGAGGCAATCCCTTTT
The DNA here is from genome assembly GCA_027943355.1 of Dothideomycetes sp. NU200. Lineage (NCBI taxonomy): Eukaryota > Fungi > Ascomycota > Dothideomycetes > Dothideomycetes sp. NU200. Next base: position 180,350 of record BSCJ01000019.1, on the reverse strand, counting down.
AAGGTTTTCTGCCCAAGCAGCGTAGTGGATATTCAAAGGGATGGTGGAGGCTGTAGACCTTAATTTGGGTTGCGGAGCTGTCATAGTTCCCGCTTTGGTCAAATCCGTGATTGCTGCCGTGAATGCCATCACAAACTGCTCTGCGGTAGTCTAGCTGGGGCAAGGAACATCATGTTGTAGCATTGTTACCTTACTTGTGCTGAGAAGTTGGCTCGACTCGTAGTTCATTGAGATCAGCTCGAGTGCAGCTAAGTTGGTTCGAAAATTGGGGGTTTTCCGCTCATACACTTTCATTGCATTCTCCATTTGTGGGTATGATCATAGTGGGGGGTTCATCAAAGCTTGAGTCTTGTCAGATCCTACCTTCTTCTCCAGTCTCCAGAAGTGTCGAACACGATACAGGGCTAAGCGACCGAGCAAATTTAGCTACTGGTGGAAGATATGTTAGCTTATTCCGAAGATCTTGACAGGAAAGTGATACAGGCGTACGCGTCGATAGCAATATACTTAACTTTGCCTGGTATATGTCGTTGGCCCAAACAGATATGGCGGTGTCAATCTTCATGTTTGGTACCTATTTAATACCACTACTGTTCAAATCTTCCTCTTGCATTATGTTCTTCAACCCATCTGGAAGACCTCTCTGTAAGACAAAGACTGCACTTTTCTTCGATATTCGAATTGTGGGTTACAACCAGAAAACGGGGCAAAGCTAGAGCTTGTTCTTTACGACGTATAGCTCATTACTGCTCCGGGATCAATCGTCGTGGAGGGTAAAATGAGACGACGAAAACGTACATACTACTCGCTTATAGGCGGATTACACTAGATGCAACCTTAATCGAAATGCTGCTGTACACATGTGATCCAAGCTTCGGCGAGTCGCGGCGACCCACTCCCACGAGTTTGAAGTAAGCCACCTTTACATTGTGTCCGAGCCGACACTCCCCAGTGCTCGACATATTCATCCCTTGCTACAGGAACTCTAGGGTTGACAGCTCAAGCTTTCCGGCCAAGCCGCATCAGCATGGATGTCGTCCCCATATGCACTCCCGCACAGGCGTCATATATCAAAGAGGCACACACTTATAATGTTTTGCCCATCACCTCAAAGATCGAGAACCTCAACATGGCTATCGACATTTCCCTGATGACGAGTACGTGCCTTGGCCGGCAATGGCATCTGCACACCCGGCCCGGTTTCGGCAAACATTACCGACTATCGCGTCTTTGATCGGTCCAAACACGAGCGGTCAACCAAGAACGTTTGACTGGGGTTAGATCCCATGGGGGTTCAATTGATGTCGTGTGCATATGCACCGACATTTGGATGCTCGGTGCCAGTGGAGATGTTGGAGATATTCTGAAGCGAGATTGGCTACAAGCGTCGATTGACTTTGTTCAAGCAGAAGCAGTCTCGTCTCATAACAGCCACGAGTTCGTTCCCACGACTCCACACTCGTATTCTAAGCCATGTCTTTGTCGCTAAGGAGGAATCTGACGTAGCACTCACCGGCCTCAGGGCCACCAACCGAAACCATGGAACCTGTAACACTCGCGTTGTTGTAAGAGGGACGATTCCGCCGTTATGCAACTCATCTCCACCCTTACAGCTTTCTTCCATCGCTATTGTGTCTCGAGTGGACCAGACTGAGCCACAGCGGAGCCCTGCCGAAATGAACTCTACACTTCCACGCGCAGATCTCGTCCGAGCTCTCATCCAAGGCCAAGTATAGTCCATGGCAATGTTTCTGTTTCAGTGGAAACCTGATGCGTGGAACATGTGACTTGGAGAGACTCCCAAACAATGAGGTTTGTGCGGGAACAGCCCGGCTTCTAACGGCTTCAAGGATGTCTTGATGTTCAGTAATAGTTCAGCCTCGTCATCTGCGCAGCTGTCTTTATTCATGTGGCCATGAGTGCAGCAGAAGTCAGTACTGCACAGACATCGACTGGAGCCTTTGCGCCAAGATTGGCAATCAGAGCTGAAAAGAATCTCCAAGATTGTTGACAAGTACTCAAGGACTCTTCGCATGGCGAGAGAGATCACCCTTACTAGTATCACTCTAACACACTTACTAGCATCACTTTGACCTCGCGATGAAGCAGATGCATGCCGTAAGGTTACGAGAAGGAGCACAAAGTCGTAGCAAGGCTACAAAGCTGCCGACACTAGCAGCGCGCTCCAATGCTCCCCCATCGTCTGTCCTGAAAGAAATGAAAGGATTGTGGGACTATGTCGGGCCAAGCATTACCCAAGGCTCAACGAAGTGGTTCTGACACCACTGAGTTCGAGGTTGCATGGGTCACAATGGTAGGGCGTATGTTGCCAACGAGTGGCGTGCAATGTAGGTCTTTCATCGCGATGTATATCAGGTGATATCGGCAAAGTCGTTTGTCGTGTAGTCGAAGACGTTGAGGTATGTCATTGCATACCGTGGTAAGGAGATGAGGGAGAATGCTGGGTGCGAAATACGACTGACCGGCCGGTGTGCTCCGAAGAAGTCAACTAAGTCACCATCATCATTTCAGCATCAGCATACGTATATACTCGATCTCGTGTGGGCTCTATACTCCTTATGGTGGAGACTGCTACCAGTGTGATGCGGGCGACCAACGATTGATAGGCTGTCATTTTAGGTGAGTCATCTGGCGGTACTGTCCCGGGCCTCATGACAGTCGCTGAACTGGCCGTTGATCAATACAAGCACAAGGCTCTTCCTACTCAATTTGTTGATTGCACAGGAAACTAGCCTGTGAGTCTGAGGCACGATTACAAACTAACAAGATCTATGATATAAAGTGCTCATCAACAGCCTCCAAGAGACAGTGGCACTCGAAATTTCAGAGTCGACAGTGTCTCATGGCAGGCGAGGTTGCGAAACATCCAGTCACAGGTCTTCCTGGACCGCGTGAGGCCTCTTGGCAAAGGAAGTCTCTGGATCCTCTTTCTGTCGCGTTTCACAATTATCGCCCCTTAGGCAACCAGTGGTGATGTTTCCTCTTTCGGAATTTCTGTGGAGAAGGGCCGAGCCGCTAGAGCCGCTAAAGCAGCTTTACCCGGATTTGTTTCTTGAAGGGAACGTCTCGCCCGCGTTTAATGTACATCCTCCAATGGTCCAAGTCATGTTGCTTGCTCAGACTTCGTCATTTATCTGGTAGACTCTTGAGTCTTTACAACTGATCTCTTGCATTCCTTTCGGGGAAGCAGTCAAACTTCCCGTTCACTTACCCGGGTGGCTGCCTCGTGTACCGCCGCCACGCTCAACGCCTTGCCGAGACACCGAGTCGTCGCCTGAACTCTAGCCGTCCGTCTGAGACACAACACACCACCAGGATATTGTCGAGCTATTCGAGCTATATAGCAGCCGAAGAAATAGGAAGAGCAAGTTTCGCGGTGTCGACGTTGTTGTAGCCGGCAGAGGAGGCAGACCTTCTCGGCCATTCCCATACTGCACACCCCAGCCTTGAGCCGTTTCTCTGACTACGGCTGGGGTCTTCCAGATCTCATACGCATCTCGACATAAGAGACACATCGTGCCTGAACGGATATCCTATAATATCAGCGAATTGTCACGTGCGTGAAGGGGGGTATTGTTATAGCCCAGATCCGCGCACCTGCTCTCCGCTGCGCCTCTCGTCCTTTGCGCATGGCTGCCTAGGCGCTTATTTCCTCTACACTTCTGCGCATTTCTTCCAAGTGGGGATCACTTACATCCCTTACAATGCCGCCTCCCAATAGAGCCATTACAAGGGCGACAGAGGCTGATATGGCAGCAATTGAAAAGTGTACCCCAACTCAGCCTACCCAAGGCACGTTCGATCCAAGACGAGCTGGGAGCGCCAACTCTGGCTTTGCAGGCTCAGATCTTGCCGATGTCTTGTGCATCTTACACCCTTGCTCACCGGCCGCCTTCAAGATTGTAGAGAGCACTGCTGCGACACATCCGCAACATGTACTGCAGGATGTCTCCGGAAGTCATTTCAACGACGGTCTAAGCCAGGCAGAGCTGGAAGAGGAGGAGACTTTCATCCTTCACGGCGAGGACACACCTCAAACTTTGGACCTCGCCCTGCGCTTCTCCTCTCGTAGAGTCAATTCCGCAATGGGCTTCGTCTTCGGTCGTAACAAGGCTTTGTGCGATATCGTCATCGGCACCGACACCGTCAAACGCGTCAGCAACGTCCATTTCAGGATATTTGTCAATCAATCTGGTGTTTGCATGCTCGAAGACCTATCGACCAATGGCACTGTTGTCGATAATGTCATACTAAAAGGCTTTCCTCATATACCTACTACCAGAATGCTCAACGCAGGTTCCATCGTCGAGATTTTGTCGCCCAAGATGGATGAGTGCGTCAAGTTCATTCTACGGATCCCGTCTAGAGAGTCACACTTGGACGAGTTCAATGCGCGCTTCACCTCCTACATGCATGAAGTTGCCCTTGCGGTAACTCAGAAAGGCCACCAGGACATGCAAAAGGGCGGTGTCAAGGCAGCATATCCACGTCTAGCTGCCACTGGAAATTTACCAATGGTCCGACCACCGATAGTTCAGAACACCTGGGGAATGAAATGGAATGGAGGCGAGAGATATAATGTGGTTGGGCATCTCGGAAAAGGTGCCTTTGCAACAGTGTATCGTCTTGCGACCAAAGATCATGGTCAGCTATACGCCGCCAAAGAGCTCGAAAAGCGAAGATTCATGAAGAACGGTGTTCTGGACCGAAAACTTGACAATGAGCTACAGATCATGAGGACAATAGATCACCCGCACATCGTACGATATGTCGATTATCGTGATGTTGAAAAGCATCTCTACATCATCATGGAGTATGTGCCATGTGGCGATCTTCAACAATGGCTGAAGGCCAACGGACCTTTGCCTGAATTTTTGGCCAACACTGTTGCTCAACAAGTCCTCGATGCCCTGGCATATCTGCACAAGAAAATGATTACCCATCGCGATATCAAACCGGATAACATTTTGATCGCCAACGACAGCATTGCCGACTTCTCGATCAAGCTCTCCGATTTCGGTCTTTCCAAAGTTGTGACGGACAACAAGACTTTCCTGAAAACATTCTGTGGCACCTTGCTCTACTGCGCCCCGGAAGTGTTTCCTCATTACGACAACTACCTTGCCGCAAATGGGAAAAGAGGAAGCAAACGGAAGAATCGCAAGGCCGGCACACCACAGCGGCCAAAATATCACATGTACAGTCAATCAGTCGATATATGGTCACTGGGGGGTGTCTTGTGGTATGCCATGGCTTTGAGACCTCCCTTTGAGGGTGTCGCTGATGCTACGGGTAAAGGCATGTTCGACAAGATCATGACAACTTCGCTCGAATCGACCCCGCTTAGAGAGCGAGGTATATCCGAATCTGCCATTGATCTTCTCGAACAAATGCTCGACACTGACCCGGCAGAAAGGCCTACCCCCGAGAAATGTTTACTGCATGAGTGGTTTGACAGTCGCACCGATCCCGCAGACTCGCAAATGTCGGACCCTGGACTCGGTACTATCGACGAAGAGGAGGAGACTACCGAGGGTGCGGAACCTGATCTTTCTCAGCTGAGCCTTCACCAAGGTGAAAAGCGTGCTGAGAAGGTACAAGATGAGGCTAGCTTTAATTCCTCAGATCTTGAATACCTCGATCCGCGCCAATCGAAACGATTCAAGTTTGATGCTCGACTGCATGGCAGAGCTTCAACGCAGCCACGATCCAATGGTCAACCGCCAAATCCACTGCGTCCTACTGTTGCAGCTGCAGATCCAGGTGTACGAGCATTGGCTACGCAAACACAACCGCATCGTGCTCTCTTTGGTGAGATTGATACCTCGCTTTTGAGAAGCTCTGGCGTTTTCGGAAAGCAGGGCGCAGCATTCATGCCTAGGTTTGAGGCACCTTCAGAAGGTTCGTCAGTATACGCTGCTAGTACGAATGGACATGAGCAGCTTTTCGCTTCTGCTGCCAGTCGTTTCGGCCAAGAGCTCGATGGCAATGCTCGGAAGTATGCAGACAATACCGATCGACAGACCGAGCCAGGATCATCCAGCCTTGGAGTAGAGCCGGATATGAGGGATCTTAACATGGACTCACCTGGTGATTCCGCAGATTCGCCAGGGCCAGACTACAACGAACCTCGTACGCCAAGAACTCCTGATAACCCGCCTCATGCATCGTTAGGTCAAGCAGACGGCACATCGGAGGAGACGCCAAAACCAGCTGTTCCAACGCCGAAGAACACAAGATACAGTAGGCAGATCAGCTTACCCGTCACGGCATCTTTCTTCTACGACCCCAAAGACCCGAGCACTCACAATCCCGAGTACGCGTCTTCCGTCACAGGATATGACTTCACGAGCAACAATGTTATGCCGGCCGAGAGCTTCAATTCTCTGGCCCCGACCATGCCAAACTCGGACATATCGCCTGGTTCCTCGACCGCTAGCGAAATTGTGGCACCACCTCAAGCAGCAGAGCCAGAGTTTGCCCGCCCAGCGCCACGTTTGGGAAAACTTGTCAGCACTACCAAATCGTTCACCGACATATGCTTGAGCCTGTCCACACGAGTAACCAGCTGGGGACGTGCTCTCGGGAATACCTTGGTCTTCCCAAACAGTGAAGACACTCGCGTACCCAAGGTGGGCATCGTGTTATACTTCCATGCCAACGGGATTGAAAAGGCCGAGAAGTTAGGCGAGGACTGGACGAAATTGCCTGGGCTCCATTGCTTGCTCTCCACCGAGTCTAGTCTTGGTATCAGAGTCAATGGCGTCAAGTTATTTGCCAAAGACAAACAGGGCAGAAGATTGTATGGAAGAGTGTATACTGGCGACATCATCACCATCTGTTCTGGTCCCAGCACGCTCGAGTTCGAATGTACTTTTAATCACGGCGAGGGAAAAGAAAAGAGATCTGAGGAGGATGCTGGTTTCCATATCAACAGAGAGGAGGAGAAGACTGCTAACAGTGTGAAGAAATGAGAGAGAGCTTGGAGTTCTCACAGGTGAACTCTCTTCTCCGCCATGGATGTTCGCATCGCCTAATCAGGCATACGTATGCCAATGATCAACACGCATGAGTTACAAAAGAACGGTTATTACGAAGATTGACGAACACGCATCCCCAAGATTTTGTAGATGTACTTATATTGCGAGGTCTCGTCCAGCTTGAAGTTGACCTCCAGCTTGGATCGATCTGCCTCAGTGGCTCGGTCCATTGGGGTTGAGGTCTAGTCTGAGTGGGAATCGCTGCAGCATTTATCTAGATAGGTCACGCAGTGCAATCTGAATGAAAGATATTTACGATCATGCATTGTATTTTCGTCTGAGAAAATTGGTATGCGTGTCCGAGGCTGGGTTCGATGGATTGAGGGTGGTTGCATCCCACTCCTTGCCAAAAGTCGCCATCCATGTATTCCCAATGCGATAAGTGCCTGAAATTTCGTTGATTGAGTGAAAGGTTAAGTATGTCTTTCCAGCTAACATTATGGTAACGCACATGAAGGATGATGTTTGTTATTCACATTGCACAACCAGGCGTAGCACACCGGTCTTCATTCTCTTGCTAAGATGTCAGCTATCTACTTCTCTTGAGCCATATATAGGGAGCTATATCGTGTCCACACGAGAATGAATCGACCCGTCTTCCATGATCATGAATCTGGTCTCGAATCAGTAATTAGGACGTAGCCCGCTGCCTAGTGTACTATATCGAGGAAGGTAACGGCAGACCTTCCCCACAGGCAACCTGTTGGCCGTTCTCCGCGTCCACCTTATCAGTTGCCAACCTGCCCACCAATCATATCGCTGCCGCCGTATAACGCAGCATGCATCCCGTAGTACAGTTTATCAAGTAGCACATGCCAGCAAGTCTTTGATCATACACTTGGCCGGACCTAGTAAATTCAGGCGAAGTTTCAATAGCAGAGCCTCCCTTCTGACATTATATCTCCAGATCGCTTCTCGTACATGCATTTCAATTCCCCAAAGAGTGCCATTGTTCTAACAAAAATGTCGGCTCAGACATATCAATCATCAAACATTGTTCCCGCCACCGCCATCATCACAGCGCGTCCTCATCCTTTGCACTCCATCAATGGTCCTGAGATAATAAAGGCTTCTGCAATCGTCCGCAAGATTGTCGAAGATAATGACGCCGCCAATGGCACAGAAACCAAACTTCGGTTCAAGAACATATCGCAACATGAACCTCCAAAGGCATTGCTGTTGCCCTATCTGAATGCCGAAGCCGCCGGTGTACCAGCTAGCCAACGACCATTTGTACCCAGATGCGTCGATGTTGTTTGGGCCACCAACAATGAGCGTGATGTTTATGAGACAACTGTCAGCTTGGACACTAGTACTGTAGTCTCCCAGTCGAAAGCACTACCTGGACAGCATTCATCTTTAGACCGGTAGGATACGGGGTTTCAGATTGTCAGAAGTCTCAAGCTAAGAAAGCGCAGCGATGAAGTCCGAGGAGCGGCAACGAGAATCCTGAGTGATCCTATGGTACTGGATGCTATCAAGAAACTCAAGCTCCCATCTGATGCCATCATTCAAGCCGATACCTGGATGTACGGCGCAGACAAGTTTTCCGATGTTCACACGCATAAGATGCTACAAGTTCTACTCTATGCCAGAGCCCCGAGTAACCACCCTGATTCAAACCAGTATAGCTTTCCGCTACCAATTTCGCCTGCGTTTGACATTTTTCAAGACAAGATCCTTCGCATCGACGATCTCGCTACAGGTGGAGCCGAAGACGGACTCGCGTATAATACAGCAGGGGAGTTCCCCATGGCCCACTGCGTGGAGAACGAGTACTACCCTACACTACAACCAGATCCACCAAGAACGGATCTCAAGCCTTTGCACGTGGTTCAGCCAGAAGGACCTAGCTTCACCGTGACAGACGGCAACTGTGTCTCATGGCAGAAGTATCGTTTTCGAGTGGGCTTCAACTACCGCGAAGGCATGACTGTGCACGATGTCCGTTATGATGGACGACCTGTGTTTTACAGACTTAGCGTAAGCGAGATGACTGTTCCCTATGGCGATCCAAGAAGTCCATACCATCGCAAACAGGCCTTCGATCTTGGAGATGCTGGTGCGGGAAGCACTGCCAACAACCTCTCACTTGGCTGTGATTGCCTCGGCTCTATCAAGTACTTTAGCGGCTGGCTTAACAATGACAAGGGTGAGCCAGTCTCAGCTGAGAATGTGATTTGCCTCCACGAGCAAGATGGCGGCATCGCTTGGAAACACACCAACCACAGAACACAAAACGCAGTCGTCGTGCGCGCACGAAACCTAGTTCTCCAGAGTGTTCTGACAGTTGGCAACTACGAATACGTGTTCGCCTGGATGTTCATGCAGAACGGAAACATCGAGCTCGAGACCCGCGCGACTGGCATCCTCTCTACTCAACTCATCGATCCGGACAAGCAATCCCCATGGGGGAACGTGGTCTCGCCTGGCGTTCTCGCAACCAACCACCAACACCTCTTCTGTCTCCGGATAGACCCCATGCTCGACGGCCAAAACAACACCATCCTCTACGAAGACAGCATCGCCGTGCCCCAATCAGAGGCCCACAATCCCCACGGTAACGCCTGGACAATCCAAAAGACCTACTTTGACAAGTCCGGTTCAGCAGACGCTTCCCCTTTCACCAACCGCTGCTTCAAAATGGTAAACGAGCACGTGCGCAACCCCATCTCCGGCAACCCAGTAGGCTACAAACTCGTCCCCAACCCCTGCCAACTCATCCTCGCCGGCCCAAACAGCGTCGCCCGCAAGCGTGCTCGATTTGCAGAACACCATATATGGGTGACGCGGTACCGCGACGGAGACCTCTGGGCCGGCGGCAAATACCCCAATCAATCTCTCATCGAAACCGACGGCGTTTTTGATTACGCCGCCCGCAACGAGGACGTTCGAGATGCGGATGTCACGCTTTGGCATACATTTGGTATGACGCATAACCCGCGTGTGGAGGATTTCCCCGTCATGCCGGTGGAGATCAGCACGATTAGTCTTAAGCCGGCAGACTTTTTCACCAAGAATCCGGCGCTGGATGTGCCGGTCTCTACGCAGGCGTTTAATAAGAGTACACTTGTTGAGGACCCGTTTCCTACTGCTGCGGTTAAGGTGGAGGATGGAGAGGGGGTTTGTTGTCAGAGCGAGGGAAAGAGGACTGAGGTTGCTACGTCGAAGCTGTAGATAGATGTGGTGTCAGTCGAATTATGTTCTAGAACTTTGCATCTATTTCTCTATGCATGAAGTGATCGGCTTGATACTCATACACCTGCTTCGTGAGGGAATGCTCTAACCTAAGACGAAGTAGGAACACCATCTATTTGTGACTTCGGGTCTTCACAGTCATGATGAGCAGACTGCCCTGTCTCTAGAGACACCACGAAAACATTTTGATACTCATTCCCAAGCTCTTCGTGGAGCCACGAGTTCAAATTCAAGTAGTAGGCACTATGGACCACGTGAGACTTTCATGATGCAATTCTACTTCCGAATCACAGCCTCCACGACCTTAGCAGCCCTAAGCAAGTTCTCATCCTGGAAATGCTTGCCCGCAAGCTGCAGCGTGATGGGCACACCATCGAACAACTCCGGATCATCTGACCAAGTCATGTGTTAGCGAAAACGATATCTGCTAGTGGCAAGAGAAATGGTCAACGAGAGAAACTCACAAGCCTTGCACTCCCTTTCGTCCTGCTCGTTCAGCGGCTGATACCCCTCCTCCACCACATCCACAGCTTTATCCGCCGTCATCCCCGTAGGAAACACAACAGCAGGCTGGTCCAGAATATTCCAAATAGCAGTGTAATTCCAGTACTTGGCCTCCCCTTGCAACACGCCAACGCCGGTATAGGCAGGACACAAGATGACATCCACCCCGCGCTCCTTCATCAGGGCGTGGTATTCCCGACGATAAGCCTCGCGTTGCACATTCAGATCCCAGTTCTGGGAGATGGTCAAGGGCGTGGGGGAGGAGTACTGGAGGGCCCATGAGGTGAGGGGGTGCATTGGCTCGCCGGATTCGGCAAGGACGTCGCGGATGCGGGCGCCGCCGTCTGGAAAGTAGAGGGCTGCCTGTGGGTTTGCTTCTGTCAGTAGTTCTACTTCGGGAACGAGGAGGTGAGGGGCAGGAAGGTGCTTACGGCGATGTCCCAGCCGTGGGAGTGCTTGTAGGGTGTCCAGTCTACTGTCTTGATGCCTGCGGCTTGGAGTTTTGATTTTGCTTCTTGGAGGGCTCGTAGAATTGGGGGATGAGGTCGTACAATACCGTCGTCGAACATGATGCCCACGGTGATATCCTTGGGCGTGTCTAGCTCTCCCCGCCACGGAATGGCAACAGTAGTCGTGTCGATATCCCAGGGTTCCTGGTCAAGAGTTGACTTTTCAAACAGCCACAAGTCGTCGATACTTTGGCCAAGAGGTCCGACTATACCGCGAATGGACTCTTGGCCACCGGTCACGCCCATGTTGCCAAGGGTAGGATTGCGTTGCGCGGTCGTGCGAAGGCCGTAGCAGTTGTTGAAGGCAGCTGGACAACGGACTGAGCCACCAATATCGGTACCTACACCCAGGACTGCGCACTTGAAGCCTATGGATGCTCCTTCGCCACCGGAAGAACCTCCTGGGGATAGGCGAAGGTGGTAGGGATTCAGCGTCATTCCTGTGATGTTGTTGTTGCAGTCCAGATGCTGTGGCGGATTAGCACACATGACACAAGGGCAGGCTGACACAGGAGACGTACCATGAGCGACTGAGGCTGGTTCGTTCTCACAGTGACAACGCCTCCAGCTTTCTTGAGCAATTGCACAAGAAGAGCATCCTGTGCAGCAATATTGCCAATCTTTGCGACGAAGCCTGCGTGGCAGATCCTGCCACCAATCGGGACGTGTTCCTAATTACACACTCTCAACATGCTGCCTCTGGATCAAACCTTGACGATCAGCTTTACCTTGACAGAAATAGGTACACCATGAAGCGGACCAATGAGTTTTCCAGTCTCCTTGAAATGGCGGTCCAAGTCGCGAGCAGTCACCATAGCACTTTCAGCCAAAAACTCAGTGGCGAAATTCAGCTACTCTTACGTTAGAACAAGACGCTCGTTAATGGCTTGCTCATTCAACACGTGTAACTCACCAACTGCTGCCCAATAGTTGCACGTTTTAAGAAAGCAGTCGTGACTTGTTCCACAGTCCATTCGCCGCTTTGATATCTCTTCAATAGTCCAGAAGCATCTTGCTCGGTCATCTCCAGTTCTTCGGCGGACAAAATACCACTATCATAAGGTACACGGGTTACATTGTGAGTCAATTTGGTGGGAAGTTTGTCTTGCGGTAGCAGCCACTGTTTTTGGATTGATGCTTGTTGGATATCACGGCATATCTGCGCTTTGCTCTCCCAATCTTTTGCTGCTGGCATTTTTGACGGGTTCGAGATGAGTAGATTTGGAGCAGTTTGGTATGTATCGTACAAGTGTCGGTTTGGCTGTGCAAGTTGATGATATGGATTGAAGTACGTTTGGCCTACCTGTAAGCTATGTAATGGTCGGACCATACAAAGGGTCAACGTGTTATGGCATGGGCTCTCGTGAAGGCTACGGCCATATGCGGCATGTCCAGCCTTGCCTCCCCGTATCGTCTCCATAATGGAGTGGATCCGCCCCTGGTGGTTGATAGACGATAGGGCAAGAGACGAATGAGACGTTGTGCTTAAAGAAGAGATAAGGTCTTGATAAGCGCTTGACCCCGATAAACTCCGGTTCGTCGAACCATTCACCAAAACCTTGCCGGTCCTCGTCTTATCTTACTCTTGGCAAACTCCCATCATGTCCATGGACCACTACCTGATTATGTAGATGATCGTCCTCACCCAAGTGGCAATTGGAGGCATGGCTTACTCCCGCCGGAGGAGCGCCAAGAGACTGGCCTATCCTGACTCCCTACCTATCAAGGGACATCAATCAAATGTGAAGGTAACCGCGAGAGATCTCGCCTTGGCTTGCCACGTGTGATATGCAAGAGCTAGACATAGTCGTACATAATGAAGCCTCTCGCTATGCATCTTGAGTATCCCGAAACCAGACTGTCGAGGACTGTCTAGAACGGTCTACCTAACTCTCTCGCTACTCATCGCACTATGGCTGTCATAGAGGATGACAAGTCGCATCCCGGCACTGTGAAGTTGGTTGATATTAATGGTGAATTAAATGTCAAACATTCGTCCAATGTGCAAGATATTGTGCTTGTACCGACACCATCAGGTATGCTACTAATACGAATCTACAATCTATATCACACGTAGCTAAATCGACCACAAGATGACCCTGAGGATCCTCTCAATTGGACTCGCAAGAGGAAGCTAATCCACGTATCATGTGTGGTCATGTACACACTGATGATGGTGTTTCCATCCTCAGCCGTGTATTCAGTGACGACGCCAATCTCAAAGGCAACTGAATTGACAGTCAACGACCTTACCCAAGGAACAGGAGCCATGTTCTTGTTTTATGGGTGGGGTTGCATTGTTTGGCAGGCACTGGCTCTTCAATACGGAAAGCGCCCTGCGTACCTGATCTCAATGGGCGCGTCAGTGGTCATCATGGCTGTGACTCCTCTCTGTACGACCGTTGGCCCGTATACTGGTACGTCCAATTCTCCACACCTTTCAATCGGTATAAATGAGTGCTGAGAATGATCGTGCAGGTGTCAAGATTCTGCAAGGCTTCTTTGGCGCACCAGTGGAGAGTCTCTGCGAGATCAGCATGACGGATATAGTCAGTTGAGTCACTGCATAACTATTGTTCAAATTGCTAATGGCAGACAGTGGTTCGCACACGAGCGGCCCTTGTTCTTGGCTGTGTACGGTCTCACTCTCGCAGCTTCCGGAAAGCTTGCACCCGTCTTCGCAGCATTCATCAACAGTGGCCAAGGCTGGAAATGGACAATCTGGTGGTGTGCAATCGGCATCGGCATCGCTTTCGTCTACTGCTTTTTCCTCATGGAAGAAACCAACTACGATAGGGTGCTCCCTCAGACCCCTTCAAGCGCTGGAACAAGCATTGAGGCTGTCGAGAGGACCGACGAGGATGTCACGGAGAAGCCCGAGACTGATAACGAGAAGCCTAGCGACAAGAACATCCCTGTCGACACTGCAGCGGTGGAGATGGGCCAGGTGGTGTACCCACGCAAATCGTACATCCAGAAACTCGGCTTCAACGACAAGAAGCGACCAAACCGCATCCTCGACGTCATGTGGGCTCCTTTCAAGTTCTTTTCCTTCCCAGTCGTCGTATGGGCTGGTATGATGTATGGCACGAACGGTCTAGTCTGGCCAGGCATCCTGAACGCAACCGCCAGTCCACTCTACACCAAGACCTACGGCTTCTCGAGCAACGAGGTCGGCTTCGCATACTTTGGCGCGGTCGTCGGCATGGTCATAGGATCTCTGTGGGTATCCGTGGCAGGGCCCAGACTTGTCATGAAGCTCGCCAGACGTAACAATGGTGTAGCAGAACCAGAACATATCTTGTGGCTGTTCCTGGCTTCGCTCGTTTGCGTGCCGTTCGCCATGATTCTATGGGGAGTTGGAGCGGGCAGAGTCAACTGGTTTGGGATGGTGTTTGCACAGGCTTTGCTTGCCGTGTCAAGTACGCTTTGCTTGTCCACTGCCATTCAATACGCCACGTCGACTTACCGAGATCTTGGTGGGGAGCTAATCACGACAATCATCTTGATTCGCAATACATTGAGTTTCGCGATCAATTATGGTATTAATCCATGGATCGAGGTGCAGGGAAGGCAAAACTGCTTCATTACGGTTGCGATGATTGCGCTGGTCTGCAATGGTAGTATGTTTGTTTTCATCTTTTATGGTCGCGGGATTAGAGCGAGTAGCGCAGCTCGGTATTGGAGATATGTCGAGTCGGCCAGGGCGAAGGGCATGGGGCATTAGTACGAGTAAATGAAGATGAGTACAAATACCATAGATTTAGATACTGTCAATAGCAGCTACTGCAGTGCCACAATCAGCCACAACCGTTCAAGATGGTACTACTTTATTACGTTCATCGCTGCCGAGACTCCGAGACTGGAGGCACACAAGGCCATAACTATGGCCGATGTGAAGTCGTGGGTAAAGGAAGACGGTGTGCAGAGTAAGGTAGAAACATGTACCGTACATGTAGGCCCTGCAAGGCAAGAGTGATATGGCTTGGCACGCCAAGACATAGCGGAGGTAGGTTACCTTATCGATCTCCGCGTTGCCTTTTCAGCCCAGAAATAATTCCTGCATGGATGCGCTTCGTCGAAACAAATATCTTCATTGAATAATCAACCCATCACATCAATCACAAACATGCTCAAAGCAATGTAAGACAACACCTCATCAAAGCTGAATTCATTCTAATAATTTATTCAGCAAGCCCAAGAATGCGCGCAGCAAGCGTGCTCTCGAAAAGAAGGCGCCCCAGGTGCACGAGAATGTCAAGATGACCCTCTTCCTACGCTACACATCCACCAGCGAAATCGTCAACCTGGCCATGACCGACCTGCACTCGCTCAAGCGCCCTCTATGCGTCAAGTTCAACAAGAAGAACCCTATCCACCCTTTCGAGGACCCTTCGTCGCTTGAGTTCTTCGCAGAGAAGAACGACGCCTCCCTCATGGTCTTTGGCTCGCACAGCAAGAAGAGACCTCACACAATCACCCTCGTACGCATGTTCGACTACAAGGTCCTGGAGATGCTCGAGCTTCTCATCGACCCAGAGACCTTTCGCACACTATCGCAATTCAAGAACGCAAAGGCCCGTGTCGGTCTCAAGCCGCTTATTTCATTCTCTGGCACCGCTTTCGACTCGCCCACCGACAACGCTTACACCCTGGCCAAGAGCATGTTGATGGACTTCTTCAAGGGAGAGGAGACGAGCAATGTTGACGTCGAGGGTCTGCAATACATGATTCACATTTCTGTTGCCGAGGAGGTCGAGGGCCAGCCCGCACCCAAGATCCAGATTAGAGCGTACATGATCAAGACCAAGAAGAGTGGCCAAAGTCTGCCGAGAGTCGAGGTCGAGGAGATGGGTCCCAGAATTGATTTCAGGGTTGGAAGAATTAGAGAGGCCGATCCCGCCATGATGAAGGAGGCACTGAGGAAGCCAAAGGGCACAGAGGTGAGCATGATTGTCGCAGTGTCTATCTCGATACCCATTACTAACAAATTACCCACAGGCCAAGACGAAGAAGAACATCGACATGGACAGCATGGGAGACAAGGTCGGTCGTATCCACGTCGGCAAGCTGGATCTGTCAGAGCTGCAAACAAGAAAGATGAAGGGTCTCAAGCGCACCAGAGGCGACGACGACGGCGCCGACATGGACGTCGACGACGATGCAGAGGGCGGTGTCGAGCTCAAGAAGGCTCGCGCTTGATTGTCTATCTAGTCCTGAGCCTCGTCTGGGATCATCAGGTCAACCCAGGTCAGGTCAACCCAGGTCCAGCATTGTCCCTTGCTTTTCGAGCGTGGCGTTGGGGGTTCAGAATATCTGTATATTTACATGGCACACATGCAACAATGTGGAAAAGGGAAAAAAAAAGCGTCTTCTCATCTTTTCTTGCATCTCTTCTACACCACTACCGTCTCGTGTCATCGGCCAGTGGGGTGTGTGTATGTGCACACATATATAACTTTTATGAGGTATCCATCTATAACAAAAAAATCTCTTGGGCTGTACTCTAAAAGGTGTACCAGTCCATATATCTCGTATACCATAACGCCTTTTCCATGCTCTTCTTTTTGCTGTTTTCACATCAAGTGACAGGTAATCTTCCCACAACACACAACCTAATTGGCTGGTGCAGCGTCTTCCGCCGAGCTGGTGCCTTGCTGTTCAGGCTGGTTCTGCACCAAGCGGAGGAGATTACGGAGGAGAATCATGATGGTGACCTTGCCAATGGCAGGCACGTAGATGGAAGCCCTCTCCTTGACTTCGGGGGTGAAGTTCTAACACAAGCACAAAACGTCAGTATAGCCGCCCACATTGCCCAGCCAGAAGTCTAACACAAAGGAAAGAGAGGAGGAGAGAAGAAAAACTCACCTTCTCGCTGGAAAAGTTGATGCACACAGCACCGTCCCTGATCAGATTTACAGGGACCTTGTACTTGTCGCCGGGCACTCCCGAGATAACCACATCACTGATAGCCAGACAGTTCTCCAGCGTCCAGCCCTCCTTGTCCTCGACAGTGTGCTGTTGCTTGCGGAGCCCGCTACCACGACTGAACTGCTGCACGCCCGTCACATCCACACTGTACACCTCTGCGCCATCATTCGCCAACAGCGCCGCCAGTGGCCGACCTACGACCTCGGAGCGGTTGATGACGGTTATCCTGCGGCCGTGCAGACGGTTGCCGTACGCGAGAATGGTGTTGTAGATCTGGAGGTACTCGAGGATCTTGATGATGGCGAGCGGGGTGCAGGGCAGGATGCTCTTCTGCTTGTTGGCGGGCGGGTCGAGGAAGCGGATGTTCTGGTACATGTTGTTGATGAGGTAGGGCGAGAGGCCCTCGACATCCTTGCGCTGGTCGACGATATACTGGATTGTGCGGTCGCGGCTGGAGTTGAAGACGGGGTAGTAGACGATGATGCCGTCGATGGTGCTGTCCTTGTTTGCGGCGCGGATGGCATCCTCGAGGTCCTCGCGGTCGAGCTCTTTCAGGGAAAAGGCGAAGCCGCTGTTGCGAGACAGAGAAGAGGGTCAGAGGTCAGCCGCCTTGCCTTGCAGTTTTTTTGGTATGCAGTGGGTAGGTTGTTACTGATGCTTGGTGGTGGCTCACTTTTCTACGCATGTCTTGCCGGTCCAGTCGGCGTACATTTTGGCGGCTGGGTCCTTGTTGGCGAGAAAGCCGACGAGGTGGGGAGGTCGACCCAGCGTGGCGAGACCTTCTTGCACTTCGGCATTGAGCTTCTTTGCAATGTTGTTTGCTAGGATGACCTTGCAATTGGTGGGGTTTGACGGAGGGGCAGCGGCAGCAGACATGATTGCTGGAATTAACACAATAGAGATAGGTAAGATGGACAGGAAAGAAAAGTGCTTGTTGAGAAGCGTGAGAAGCAACAGGCTTTGTATCAGGTATTAAAACACGTCTAAAGAGTGGAATTGGTTGGTATATCTAAAACTACGAGTAAAGCGATGCCTCATAGTCACGGGAAAAGTTTCAAACTTCATCATCGGCAATCGATCAAATTCACCTTCAGCTTCACCTTATTTCTTCAGGGACTTTGCCCTGATGCGCCGGCTGTCGCGGACCGAGCCCTGCTCTAAGATAAGATCATCTATTTCATCTCCGAGTCGGCGTCGAAGAGCAAAACGTCACCGGATTTGGCGGGACAAGCCAGCAAGCAGACACGAAAAAGAATTGCCCGAGGCCGCGCTTGTCTACGACGTCTGATATCAAGCGATCAACCCAAAATAAAAGAGAACTCAAACAAGCCATCTCATGATCTCTCGCGTGGTCCTATTCTAGCCAAGCTCGGACTATTACCCGCCCACCGCTTCGGAGACGGCTGGATAATAGAGAGAGACCACCTCCAAAATGTCGGATATTCAGCTCTACCTTGTCACCATCACAAAGGACAAGGATGAAGCACGGAGTCTCGCCGCGCAGACTGCCACACGCCTCGCTAGCGGTCAACTCAAACTTTTACAATTGATTGAGAGTTGTGGCGAATACATCAACAGCGACGACGCGCAACTGAGAAAGAACTCGCTTGCCTTTTTGGCAGATGTTCTTGCTCAATTACCTCCCAAAGTGTTGAGCTTACAGCAAAGGAAGTTGCTATGTGATTTCGTCTTGTCCAGGGTCAAAGATGATACTGAAGGTGCTGGCTCGTGTGCGCGGGCGCTCATTGCGCTCGAGGAGCGGGGCAAGTGGGATTCAGATACTGCTGCCGAGATTATCAATACGTTCGTTTCCTGAATGCTCTAATGGCTTGTAGCGTGGTTCAAGAAATACTGACTCCCTGCCCAGCTTCATCAGTGACTCTCTGACTTTGAGGGACCACACACTACAGAGCGAACGATTTGCCATCTTGCAACTATTAGATCTGCTACTCGCAAAGTACAGAAAGGCTGTCAAGGCAGTCAACGACGAAGACCACGATTTCCTTGCGCGATTCATCAGCTACTTTGAGGGTGAAAAGGATCCTCGTAACCTCATGATTGCGTTTTCAATTCTCCAGGTGCCCATGGCCGAGTGGGAAATGGGTCCGCATACCCAGGACATGTTCGACTCGGTCTTCAATTACTTCCCAATCACATTCAAGCCACCGCCGGGAGATCCATACGGCATTACAGCTCAGAACTTGAAGGACCGTTTGAGGGACTGCATTTCTGCTACGTCAGACTTTGCTCCTTACGCCTTCCCAGCACTCTTAGACAAGCTTGATTCGAGCTCTATGAATACTAAGGTGTGCATTTATTTGCCATTATTGTTTGATCATCACTGACACGTAGCAGAGAGATGTTCTCCAGGCAATTGCTGCATGCGTCCGAACATATGAGCCTCGCACAATATCTCTGTATTCAGTAACGCTATGGGATGCTCTCAAGTTTGAGATCCTCAATGTAGAGGAACAAGATCTCGCTGAAGACTCATTACTGATCCTATCCTTGGTTGCTGGCAAGCTTTTCTTGGCAGGGGAAGGCCCGCTAAATGCATATCTCAAGCCAATCTTCAAAGAGTGCAACGAACATCTTGAGGATGCCCCTACCAAGCAATCACAAGCAGCCGGAAGAATATTGAACCACGTCGCCAAGGCTGCTCCGGCTATAGCTGACACACTGACAAAAGCTGTTTTACCGCATCTCTTCCAACAATTTCAGTCGTCCGAATCGATAGCAAAGCGTCGCGGCCTGATTGAAGTCTTGAATAAGATTGTCGAGGCCACAATCGAAGTATCGGAGTTCTGGATCAAGACGGATGATGACGGCAATATTCTCCAAGACAGAGCAGAATCAAGTGCTTTGCGCGACTTCAGCTCAGAGGCATTGGAAGCGATGCTTCGTGCAGTCATCAATGCACCTAAGGCCGAAGTGTCCTTCCGTCTGTACGCTCTTGAAGGCCTCGTGAACTTGGTCAAGATTCGAAAGCTTGTGGCAGATGCAGATGTTGCTCGTATCATCGAAGCATGCACAGATATCATCATCCAGGAGCAAGGATCTGCTCAGCTTGAAGTTGAAGCCGCTGCCGTTCAGGGATTGGCAGAGATTGCCCACCACAGCCCAAGCGTCACTGCAGAAAAGGCACTTCCTGCATTCCTCGCGGAACTGCCAGATTCTCCCAGCACGCCTGGCAGTTATGAGCGTATTCTGGAGGCCTTTGCAAAGTTGAGCACAGAGACACAAGTATTCGATACGATTGTTCTACGTCTGAAGAACAAGTTGAATGCTGCAGTGCATCAGAAAGCGCAGAACTTCTACATTCACGCCCTTCTCACAGCGCTCCTATTTGCATTCTCCGAAGGCACTCCTGGTACAGACGAGGGCGTTATCCGCTTCTCATACTTTACCGACATCGTCAAGCCATTCCTGGACCAAGCAACGGGTCGCACCAGTGAGGACATCTCCATCCTCAGTGATGAGATTAGCATCGACATCATTGGTCGTATCTGCAACATCATCATTAGGCCTCAGGTCATGCACCACCAGAACCAAGTACTGGCTGAATACGAACCTATATTTTCTTCTATTGGACAAGAGTCGTCGAGTAAGAACGCCAGCACGGCCGTGATTGCATCTCTGCATCTTCACGCAGCCGTGCAGAAAGACACTACAGATCCTGAAATGTCTACGAAACTGCTCGGACAACTTGCCGAGGTCGCAAAGCACCAACATACGGCTCCATTGGTTCGCCTTGCCGCATTAAGACACACTTCGCTCATCATCAATAAGTTGATACCGGCAGCATCCATGGAACAGAGTCTTTCGCAAACAGGAACCGATGTGACATCTCTGCTTGGTGAAAGCAAAACAGCTGAAACTATCATGCTCGCCTTTTCCATCACCAAAGGTCTAGCTACACAAGGCAAGAGCGGCAAGTTCACAGCTTCATACCTGCAGAGCTTGTTGCAACTTCTCTTCGATGTCACGTATGGTGGTGTTGTTGCTCGTGGTTTCGTGACCCTCCTTGCGCCAGATGATGTCTTGACAAAGGAGAACCACTGCCTTGTTTCGGGGCTGTACAAGCAGCGAACGTTCAGCCAGACTGTCCCCGCTATTTCGGATGCAACCAAATCAGCAGATGCCGCGATTAAGCCAAACTATCTTATTGCGTTATCTGGCATTTTACGATGGGTCTCATATGCTGTTGTGGAACCGTCACTGTCCAGCTTGGTGCCACTTCTCCTTCAATCCTTAGACTTGCAAGAGCAAGCTCAACAAGACGTCAAGGCGGCGACACTGTCAACACTTGACTCCATCATCGCTCAGTCACCGGCTTCTCTTTCAGAGCATGCCTCCTCGGTGATTGCTCGCCTGCTGGCGTGTACGGCCGCCCCACTTAACACTGCGGCCGTCAGAAGAGGAGCTCTGAAATGCTTGTCATTATTGCCCACCCAATTCAAGATGGAAACCGTTGTACCGTTCAGGAGGCAGGTCGTCAAGAGGCTAATGGCTTGCTTGGACGACAAGAAACGAATTGTCCGGGCTGAAGCTGTGAAGTGCAGGACTGCTTGGCTAAGCCTTGAACAAGAAGATTCTGATGAAGAGTGAGACACTGTTCCATGCTGGGACTCGTGCTCCTGATGAGCAGGCGGCGCCACTCAACGCAACAGAAAGATTAAAAACGACATTGACAGTCGCAATAAGCATATTGTCACGGAGCATGTGCTGATCATGGTAGATAGATCACGATAAATGTATGTGAATGAAGACAGTTTTGTCCCGGAACAACCATGCCAACTCAATGCCACCTTCAATGCGGCTACACCTCCTTCTTTATGCTCCATGCGCAACCACAGAACAGTGCTAGAGAGTCCAAAATCCCATCTACTTGGCTAGATAGTCAAACATGCTCAAAGCTTTGTCAGACGCGGAGCCAAAGGCCCGCTTCATGTCCGCTACCACCAATA
Organism: Dothideomycetes sp. NU200; assembly: GCA_027943355.1. Lineage (NCBI taxonomy): Eukaryota > Fungi > Ascomycota > Dothideomycetes > Dothideomycetes sp. NU200. Next base: position 158,180 of record BSCJ01000019.1, on the reverse strand, counting down.
AACGCTAACACAATACCAGCTTGGCTCGACCTCAACTCATTGACAGCCGCTTTACCTTCTAATCATTACTTGAAGCAAGACAACCCCTCTCCCGGCAGTCTGGTAACTATCTTCTACTCCTTCAGTCGTGTCCTCTCAGGTGATTGCTACCATACGCCAAGCAACTCCTTTTCCTTTGTTCGCCTCTCCGTTGGAGTTTAGGAGCCACTGTTCTCATCCTCATCGCGATCCGAGCATTCAAGGACGCGTGCCACTTAAGGGAGTTATCATACTCAGGACTCACTTACTTATAATTCATGATTGCGCTGGTTGCATCCAGTTCATGCTCATGGCAATCGTTGTTCCCTTCCCTTTCCTGCATCCACCCACCATCCTCCATGCGGTTTGCTTGAATGTCCTTCGTTGCTTCTCCCTGCACTCTTTGACAACGATCTTCAACGTCGAACACTTCTGTCATCCTTTTCTATCGCTCTACCCCCTTCTTGCATCTTTGCACAGTCTGTCATCTCAATACTATCATTCTTGAGATGCCCTCGAAGATGCCGTCCTTCCCTACGAATGCAGAAGACAACGCTTCAAGCCTGACCTTCAACTTCCATCGAATGTCCTTGACGCTGACGTGGCCTCATGACAAGCATCACACCAGTGCGGACCAGGAACTGACAAAAGTGTCAACTTCGAGATCTGCAATGTCCCATCCTTCCAGCAGCTCTTCATCAGCGTTGGCCAAGATGCGTCGTCCGCATGGGCACAAGAGAAGCAATGCTGTGGATCTGCACTGCAGAGGCAATGCTGAAAGCGACAGGACATGGCATTTAGAACAAGCTGCCAGGTCTGGCTTGAAACTTCACTTTGACTGTCATGAGATGGATGCTGGATCTGGGCCTGAGGAGCTTGATGCAATGGCCAATAATGCTGCAGAGCTGGATTCTCTCTCGGTACAAGCTTTTCATGAGCTCTCCGCTAGGCTACAGATACCACGGCACGATCATGCCAACTCATCCTCGTATGGCAATGGTCGAGATCCCCAGGCCGATGTCAAACAGAGGAACGAAGATGTCCATGCTATGCCTGCACCGCTCAACATACCTCGTCAAGCTGCCCAGCAGACTCAACGTCCCGCATTTCCCCGCTTCTCCTCATATATCTCTTCATCCTCATCACACTACTCACAAGATGCTGGATCTGACGCAACCATCACACCAATCTCTCTAACGACCACGTTTGAGACGGCGGTCAAGCATACAACGCCCTATCTGACCCCTCGCGAATCTCCGACGCCTTCGATGTCTAAGGGGACCATCACCCTCTCCGATTTTGCACCGCTACTGCCCCAAAAGTCCACTAAAAGAAAGGGTAGACACAATTCCTTCCTTCCAGAAATCAAACGCCAAGCATCAGAGTGTCTATCAGGACGTGAGTGCCAGTCACCACAGAGTGAGATATCTGTCCCGGTGATCTCGCCACCGACGTCTTGCCGGGAGCCTCTAACATTTCGTTCGGGCACCTATACCAGTTTGACAGATATCAAGCACCAGGTGGGCAGTGATAAGCTTGCAAGCGGTGCAGTAGATGAGAGGGCAAAACTTGGTTCAGCTGGCTTGGTGCCCAACGCTGATCTCGATTCTTGGTCTGAGATGTGGGACAAGGCTTTTGATGATCAAAGAAGTTACTTCACTGCTTGTGCTGCGTCTTCCTCAGTTTCGTCTTCGCCGGCCAAGCATTACAACAAGAACGTTGAATGTAGCACCTCTGAAGCCACTTCAATCGACGGTCACGACCGTGACGATAGCAAGCCAGCAACAAGTCTCTGGCGCAAACAAAGTCTGGAGAGGCGTAAAGCATTGGAGTATCAGATCCTGCACAAATGTGGAGATGGCAGGGCTTCCATCGGTGTGGCACCGCTCGCGTCTGGAGTGGTAGCTGTTGATGCAGTCAAGGATATGCGTGTTACACGTCCAGCCTCCAGTGGCTCTGTACCTAGCGAGGTGTCACCACCGAGCACTCCGAGAAGCGGCACTGCTGGCACTGGAGCTCCCAAGCAGGACGTCGCGCAACAAACACATGTCGCGGATGAAGCCTCATCGATTCAACACGAGCATGATGGATGGATTAGAACAGCAGCAGCAGCGGCGGCAGAATCACGAAGACCGTCTACCGTAGGAAAATGGGCAAACACTTTTTCAAACAGATCCAACAAGTCCTCTTCTTGCTTCTCACTTCCCTATACCAATAATGTTGGCAACGAGGACGGAAGCTCCAAAAGTACAATAGTGCCACACCCTAAGAAGGAGAAGCTGCAGAGAAACAGACTACAGAAGAAGCCTAGGAAGGGGAAGCATGCGCACCAGCAGCAAAAGCAGCAGAACCTGAGGAAGTCTTCTACACTTCAATCCATCGCCACAGGAGCGACAACGACTACTTCCGACCCCTCGGATACCTCTCACGAGCAAGCTCAGCCTGCAGACCAGATATTTACGCCAGCCAGTAACAGTCCCGTGGAAGACAACGGGACTGTCATCGCAGCTATTGTCCAATCCTTTTCTGATCCACTGACTACTTCTACCCCCTGCGCCATCACCGCCACTGCATCCACCGTCACAGGCAATCCAATGGCGGCAGAAGAAGAAGAAGTAGAAAGACGAGATACCGTCATCTCAGCCGCAGCTGGTGCAGAGGGAGGTAAAATGTGCAGTCTAGGGCACAAGGAATGCCATCGGCTGCACAGACGGTATAGTCCTGCTAGTCGTCGCTATCACGAGGATGGAGGTAGTGGTGTAGGTCAGGATGGAGGTGTTACTGGCGGAGCTGGTGCGCACTGCAGCGAAGGAGCTGCGAAGAAGATTCGATGGGGCTTGCGCGGAAGGCGGGACGCGTATGCTTAGGTGATTGTAGATGTTGTTCTCTCTGATGGGTGGTGGAGTCAGGTAGAAAGGGTCAATTTAGATGGAAAGGATGTTAGGAGATTTGAGACTGGTTCGAGGGCTTGGTGAAGAGGAGCATACAAGATTGGATGCGAGAGAAATGGTCGTACATAAGGAAAGGCAGGAGTATCTTCTGTAGATATAAGGAGTAGCTATTGAGTAATCGGGAAAGGATAAGTCCTTTTCGAACTATTCTGTGCGAAAAACTCCGCCCATTGAAGGATCCACAAGAAGGGAGACTAGATTCAGCGTTTCGCCTCCATAATCAACGATTTCGTCGATGATGATGATAGTAATTATAACCACCAGTCATCCTCTCACAAACCAGACAGCAACAAGAAACAAAGGGCCCGTAACGTAGGCCCCAAAATGCAGGACATCGAGGCCAGAGAGATACGTCTGGAGTACGAACTGGCTCGAGGTTTGCGATTGGTCTGGTTTGCTTTGAAGCCGCGGACATCAAGAGCTCCATCTTTGGACCCTCCAAGTCCTGCTCGGCGTCCAATGCTTCGCCCATCTCCCGGCAGACGCACAATGTTTAGATGTTGTGAGGGATGTCCACATTATTGGTTGAGGAACGTGCTCCGACAATATTGCTAGTGATAGCCATTTGACGGACGTGTATATGCATGACAATGCATGACGTTTCTGATAACCACAGATAAGAGTGTACGAGTCACGCATATTCCAGAATGGCTCGGTTAAGACGAGAGCATGGAACATCGTTCTCCTGTCAGACCGGCGGTTAGGGCTCGCTTTCTGTGTCACACTGGTAGTGGGTCGCGACGCCACTGCTTTTATCTCGAGCAGTTCAAGCTAGATAGATATATGACAGCCCCACAGCTCTGAGCCTAAACGAGACGCGACAAGCGAGAAAGGATCCGGCTGACAGGAGGTCTTGGAGAGGATCCTGGTCGTGTCTTGATTTCGTTGCATTCTGGTGTCATGGAGGAAGTATTTGTCGACCAAAGGATATCTAGTTGTGCAGCAGGTCCCACATGGTACGTACTGCGAAAGCCATCAACGAAGGGCTGGAGACCATGTGCACGACGGATGTCGGTGCCTCTCTATGGCTGAATCAGGCAGAAAGAGACGTATTTGCAAAGTACAGATATGGCAACTCGGACTCAGACCTGTCTGTCTTCCTTGACCATAATTGGCCGATATCAATGCAGATGCAAGAGATCGCATATCCTGGCAGCAAACAAACGTCAGGATTACTCGTGATGGCCTGATGTTAACAGTCATGGAAAGAATGCTCGATCTATCGATTTTCACGCAGATTGCGCTTCTCAATCATGATTGGATTGCACAAAGGTGAGGACGAAGGAGTTGAGTAGCTGAGACCATGACAAGAAAAGCCTCCACTCTCATGTTCCTAACACCATTGCCGGGGGCCGACGGCCGTGGTTACCTTGGTCAATAGCCTGAATACTGCGCGATACGTACTTGAAAGTGCTACTATCTTTGGCGAAGAGTTCTGTCGCCGGGCACGAATGTCAGGCAAAAATGTCCACGCCCAAGCAAAACGTCGGTTCGAAGGGTCTCAGCTACGAAATGCTTGACCTTCCTCTCTCGCTATTGCTTTGTGTATGTCTTTTTCGAAAATTTCACGACCCTTTCTCACCACATCATCACGTAGTACAAACCGATGTGCAATGGAGTGCATGTGTGCACGTGCGGTGGGCGGAGTCTCACCAGGAACGACATGAGCAAGTCTCCACTACTGGGTCAATAAAGTTTGTCTGTCTCTCTAGACACATGCGCCAAAAGATCATATTTATGCGAACGCCATCTTGACTGTTGCATACGGCACCAGATGCTGTTTGTGAGGCTGTTGTAACATTCTTGGTATCTCTCTCAATCAGGTAGTCTGTACACCAATACGGTAAACAAAGGTAGTTGGTACAGTAAGATGCATGCATGTCGGCGAGTGAACAAAGAACCTTTCACCCATGATCTGAAAAAGCCAACAACCGGAGTGTGATGCCGTCGCCAAGTATCCCCCTTGCTGCGCTTGAATGCCTACACGCTCTCGATACCCATGTCAGCGAGAAACGTTGAACAGGGCGTTCAGGTCTTGTAGCTTGTGTTGGGACTCTTTCACTCATGGAATAAGTGATACAAGTGCTCAAGGTGGATGCTGAGCTCGGATCATTACATGAAGTGGAGAATGCACTTTCCCATCATGGTTGAGGCACCCGCGGGGAATGAGCGGATATTGTTGAATAAATATGGTGCTGAGTTTTGAAACTCGTTCATCTCCATGTGAATGTATGAGTCGGAGTTTGCTATCTGCACTGCTGTAAGACGTATTGCACGGCTACACTGTAGCATGCGCATTCCTTTCGCTTGAAGACGAACTAGATAAGCATAGGCGCAACCACGCGCATGAGCTACGCCTGATATAGAATAGACATGTGAAACGTATTTTCAGACACCATAGTGGCACAGTGGGTCGCGAGCGTGTGATGTGAGAGAGACCGGTACAGTAGTGGATATTGTGGCGGCACGTTCATGCAAGGGTCATGGGGATTGTGGGAACTCGATGATGCCTGCTACCTTTTCGATGCTGATCGATGTTATCGAGTGGTGGAGCCAGGCAAGTTTGTGAACCACCATGCAGGGATGGGTAACGACGGGCCGCATGAGCTTTGCTACAAGGTTTTGTATTGTAACGTTGGATACTTGGCCGCAGCTCTGCCTAACTGCTATAGGATAACTATTCTGAGATTCAATCGAACCCAAAGATACGGTAGCACTCAAGGTAATGGGACGGGACGAAACAAAGTATCGTCATGACCTTTGGGCGTATCGTCATGTTGCAGATCCATGGGAGGGTAGTGATTGTCGATCTCACTTTTACCGTACCTGTGCACGCTGTGGGTATATATCTGCCAGGTATCAGGAAGACAAGGGGGTTTGTGGTACGGTGTGTACCCCCCTAGAAGATCTACAAAATCTGGAGATAGGGTTCGTTGCGTGCTTCCTTCCGGACACACATCAGCTGGGATGTCTGGTAATCCCGCCGAGGTTACTCGTACCTTACACGACATCGGAGAGAAAGTGAAAGGAATGAATAAAGCTTGAATTGTTCCGGTAGGCCTTGTTTGATTTGTGTAGATGTCACCATGAGATGTGTTTCAAGTTTACTCAACTCGAAGCTTCTTTGACATCCGCATTTGCCGAGTGGGGACAATCGAGCGATTTGTCGCAAGGAATAGTCAGATCGAATATGGACATGGGTGGATGGCTCACCTTCACATAGCATTACAATGATATGAATGCTGGATGTAGATTGGGATCGCATGGATGGAGATATTGACTGCAGGGTTCATCTTATCGTTCCGTCTTGATCTATCTGGAGGGCAGATTGCCAGAGGCATATCTAAGGAACGAATAGTGGAGAAAGACAGACATCGTGCAGATGAATCGATCTGTCAGTTGAACTCACAGGTCAGTCAAGCCCAGTCGGAGGATATGATTCACTATGCATCTAATCGTCTTGTGCTGCAGGATTGTTCCGTACACCTGTGAGCAATGTCTGAGCGAATACCACGATTCGATCGATTTCCGTAGATCGTCTGAAAGATCTTGCTTTGCGTGACCACTTGCAGATCCTACGTGGGTTCCAGGTCATCCTTGTTGGTGCCTCACTAGCTGTGTCTTCCTCATTCCCCTTTCGTTAGCTCACCGGAAGCCTATCTCGTAGTTCGTTCGGCATGCTTATTATCAGTCGCTGGGTCCAAAGACAAGCTGCTAGGTGAAATTTGAGGGTTCATGCGCTGCCGCTTGGACACCTCTCAAACTCGACAGTATCTTATGCAATGCGCAATAGCTCAAACTCTATTTCTAGATGTTCGAGACGTTCACGTAAACAATACGCATGCCTATTTCGGTCGAAAATCGTCCAACTCGATACTCGATCGCACATTTGGTAGCCATGAGAAGGTCAAAGCTGAAGCAATAGCGAGAATATTGACCGCTTGTACAAGCCAGCCTTTGGGCCAGTCAATGTTGTGGCGCATCAAGGGTTCGTCTCTGTGTCCTAGAAGAGTAAGGTGGATTCCTTAGCCATCATCATTTACTGGAGCCGCAACGGTCTCGGTTCTTGTGAGACTTGGAACCACTGGGGACACCCCTGGTTTTGCCAATGCCAGGGCTCACTTCCCGTCGTTGAAATAACCCTGAGGCGTAATGGCGACAGGTTCGAGACATACCGTGGCGGGCTCAACATAGACTGAGTGTCTTTGTCTCATTGGTCGATGGAGATTTGCAAAAGCAACACATTGTTGAAGATTGAGCGAGTGCTACGAGTATGTGGCCATGTGCGGTACGGTACGGCTTGTAACTACTCACACAACAACCTGTATCTTTCAGCTTGCGGGGTCAGAGTGAAACATAGCCGTTTAAGCGGCATATTGTAGCCGGCCGCATTGCCAGTTCAGATCCTTCGTCTCTCTCAAATGTCTAGACTTACTCATCAATTGTGGACCAGAAGTGCGGCTGGTGTTTCCGGCTATTAACTTGGGCGTGCGCACGTGCCACAACTGTCTTTGGTGGATTATGCACTGGAAAAATAATCGTCATGTCATCAAGGCAGCTTTAGCTCACTTGGGAGAGCGCCAGACTGAAGTTTCACTTTGGTTATATACGCATTCTGTGCGGTGTCATCTGGAGGCACTGTGTTCGATCCACAGAAGCTGCATCAATTTTTTGCATATATAATATCGTTGAATTCATTTTTTTATTCTCTTATACCATGAAGTGTGTCTCTTTTCGCGTGTGGGTGCCAAGATTCGTGTCGAAAGTCTGCCAAGCACCGTGCTTGCTCTGGTGGTGCGTCTTCCTACCGGTACCTCACTTTACCATAACGCACGTGTGGTATTCCATGACGCTTGGTTTGATTACTCCGTTACAGATGAAAGTCAGTGGTCTAGCAAAGTGTTGAACCACGGGATCCGCCATCGTTGATGTCAGCACTCCTCGCTTTTGTTCGCTGAAGATTATACAAGCCTCTCACGAGTAAGACTACACAATGTCAATCACGTAGTGCCTAAGGTATCTCCGACGACGACATCTGCTCGGACAAGTGGAAAGTCAGATGAGACAAGGTCATCAACGCAACAAGAAGTTCGGAAACGTATGATGAAAAGATACGCTGGAGCTGTATTTGTTGAAAGCCACACACTATGGGGAAGAACAAGTGATGCAGCAATTGCCACCTGCAAACCTGTTCATGCGAAGAACCTTCTGTATCGTGTTATCGCTCCAAGCTGAGACATACGCTCCATGGCTGGCTGTTGGATACATCATAATAATGACTCGGACATACGCGAGCCTTCTCAGACAAAGTAGTAGACCTCTGCAGAAGATAGGCGTTCTCGCTACAAGACCAAGCCATGATCTAGACCAGAGACAAGTCAGTATGTGATCAATTGGAGTGGATGAGCCAGAAATGCATGGTGCTGAGTTCCTTCAACTCAAAGACTGCGTCCATTTCCACCATGTGTCAGCAGCCCACATTTCTAGATCTAGCAAGCGAGCAATCAAAGCGCCCTTGGTTCATATCGGGATGAACGACTAGAAGGAGAGGCGGACAATGGAAATGAAACGCTTACTATTACCTGCTTGGGTAGTGGTGCAAGTATATGGCATGGTAGGTCTGGACCAGAGCTGACAAAAGGGACCAACAATGTCAATTGATGGTGGAAAGGTGGCTACCTGATTCTGTTCCGTTCGCTACAGTATATCCGTCTTCCTTAACCTTAGCACCTGGTCTGCCAAAGCATAATGGATTTGATTGCGAAGTCGATGGATATACCTAAGGATGCATGGCACATGGATTCCCCTTACGGACTGGCTTTGTCATTGGCCTTCTCGATTCCTCCAACACAAGCTATCGTCGCTTCGTGGACAGCTGTAATACACCTTTAGCACCTTGATCATCGCACAAGCCACGCCAGTTTCGTCATTCAATACTTGAATGTCGTGTAGATCAGCTATGACGGTGCCACGTATTCCGGTCAGGGTTCGATTAGCACTGCTAATCTATTCGAAGGTCGAGCTGAAACTCGTGTAGCACTGTGAGTCTCAATCTCCAAATTGTCCGGCGCGTTCGCTCACAGTGGAATGGCCCGGAGATCATCTTCGCGGACTCGCAGGGTGGCCAGCAAAGCATGATGCTGATTGGTATTATTGTTCCCTTTCCGTGTTCTTATTGATCCTTTGCATGTATCTATTGCAAGTCTAGAATTGCCATCTCCTCTGTTGAAGCGAGCTGGGACTGCGGCGTCTGGATGCACATTAACTTTCTGACCCTATTATGATAATATGGAGGGGCTTCCACGCGCACACGCCAAATATCGAGAAAACCTTCGGCCATGCGTGTTGCCCGAAGGATTGTGGTGTTTCCCACGTGTGTAGACTTGTGCCCCAACGTCCAAACTCTATCTCCGAGATACGGTTGCCTCCGAACGGTTGGAGTGCGTGTTCCCCTCATCTGAGCGCAACGGCGTGACGTTGACGGCCAGAGGAACTGTCTTTCAGCTGCCAAAACAAAGATCGGCAATATTGCAACCACAGCTAATAATGGACAACTTTGTGTTGTACCATGGCATGCGTACTGGACTGCCACTTACTCGATGTCCTTTGGCCAACTCATCAGCTGGCATGATTGCGCTGATGATAGTCGACTGGTTTTCCATGATAAGCTCCAAATAGCCGAACATGGAGGGAATGCCGAGCATCCCATTGCCCAAACAAGGAAAATGGTTCACTCCTATCAGGACCTTGCGTGGGTGACACACGCTTCGGGACATTTTACGGCGACACTGTCAGAACAACCCGCCTTCGCTTGTCAAAAAAGGTCATGATGACTCGCAGAAAGTACTTAGCAATCATGTACAAATCCCCGAACCAGTGTGCGCTGAACTTTGTGGGGCCCATGGCTTGCATGCCGTGTGGAAGCACTTCCGCCAAGGAAGTCCCCAAACCTTGCCGCGCTAGCCAGAACGACAGGGATATAGACGAGAACCTGCGCGCCTAGCCACTACAGAGCGCCTCCGGGACCTGCGGGGCCAGAATGCACTGCGCTGACTATGCACCAACAACCACGTTGTTGTTCTCTGTACCAAGGCGCTAGTGTTCATTGGGTTGACTGCAGCGGATATGCCGATTGGTATGAAGAGCCTCTTCGGGCTTATGGGCATATGAGTTGATCAAAAGCGGAACATATCAAATACATGCGGCATAATCGTCAATGGTATTGTATCAAATCAGCGAGCGAGGAGCGCACTCTGCAAGCCTCTCGGGTATCTATGAGTCGTAATCGTGACGATCGTCTCTTACTTTCCTTGGCCGTTCTTAAGCTTCTGTACAACAAATAAGACAAATAAAGAAAGAAAAGGGAAGAAAAGGGTACAGCCAAGCTTACTCCAGAGGGTGGTGAATAGATCCCGCGCCTCCGATCCATGTTCTGAGCGCCCTGTCAACAAACATGCTTTCCTGTTCGCCACTTTGTGTTTCTTGGTCGCCTGTTGTAGTCAGGGCTCTTTGTCACTGGCTTCTAGTGCGACGCCTCCACATGTGCTTTCACACGACACTCCATCTTTGTCGGACCTTTGTAATGACGCCTTCGGAGACGAGCCATTGTTCCAGTGCATGATCAGCTCGCCAGGTCTGCGGACTCGGCACTTCGCTGCCTTCCTTCTTGAACTGCTCCATATGCTTAGCTACGTGTTCAATGCGGGTCTCCCAGCTACCCCGTCCCGAAAAATTCGTGGAGCAGAACAGGCAAGCGCTTTCCGAAGGTGGCTGACGAAGAACAAGATGGCAACGTTGCTCCGCTTCGAGCAGAGCAGGGTCCAGATCTTCGCCCTTACTTGCCTTTCCCGTCTTTTCGTTTTTGGATGTGGACTTGTTTGGCTTTGATTTCATGGGCTGGGCGGTCTGGGGGTGAGCTGGACAAGGTGGGGGGTGCATCCTTTTCAGATGTTGGATGAACAGGTCTTTGCGGTTAAACTCCCTCTTGTTGTCCCGTTTTGGACACTGATCACAAAGCCAGGCCTCGAGACGCAAATGCTGGGTATTGATATGACGCTTCCATTCGTTCTTGGAGATGAACGATGAAGTGCACCCGAATGCAGCAAGGGGACAAGGCAGTGCCGCAAACTTTGGACCCTTTGCTTTTGCTTGCGCCACTGGGGTTGAGAACTCCAAGAGCTGACCCTGATATTGTGAGGTCTTTGACATTGATGTAGGAGACACTGATCCAGACACTTGTGAAGGTAGGATTGACGGCGACGAAGAAGAGGTCTCCGCCATCAAGCTGTCTGATCTCGAAAGTGCGACCGCCATTGCCTCGCTAGAGCTGCTTGCTCGCTCGGACACGCTCTCCGACGTGCCTCGGCTGCTGCAGTACTCCGCGGATTCGTATGCCGGTAACAGACTGTCACCTGTGTATTGACATTGCCACTGCTGTGAGACATCAGGGTAATAGACTGGAGTGGTCATGTAATCGGACTCCAAGACTTGAGAGGGAAGCACTTCTTGCGTTGGCATACAGTGTCCTGCAAAGTAAGAATTGTAGTTGTGCGGTGGCCACGAGGCATTTTCCATGTACGGAATCTGGTATGCTGGCTCGGGCGAGAAACTCATGTTTGATGTGGGTGAAGACCAAGCTCCTCCAGCGCACGAGTCACTGTTGACACTGTTGTTCTCCGAGAGCCAAGATGGTGTGGTAGGCGACAGCTGGGCGGGATAGTCCTTCTTCTGCAAACAACCCGTAAAATTCAACGTTGGCTGTTCCATCATTGTCGAAAAGGCCTTGTTCAATGGTGTACCAAAAGATCCAATGGCTTCAGAGCCAGCGTGCAAGTATGAGTGTAGAAGGGGTACCTCTGCACTGCTGGGATGCGTTGGTGGGCCATTCGTCAGGTGAGACATGCCATACCCTGTGGACGGCAATGCATTTGCCAAAGAGTCGGGTGAGATTACTGTCGATGCTGATCTCGTAGGTCCATTTGGCCGGTAGCGATATTGAACCGGCTGCGAGTGACTGCGAGAGTGTGCCATCCTCGTTCTAGTCCTGGCAGTGAAGGCCTTGCAACAGTGTAGAACCTCAGCTGTATTGGTAACGTATAATGATAGTAGAAATCTGCAGCTTTGTTTCTGATAAAGTTCTCGAAAGAAGTTAATGAATGATTCAGATCTCGGACCTGAGGGGTGGGATGGTAATCATATATGTGCGGAGGTCAGGTACACTGGGGTAAGGCGAGACTCTGGGCCCTTTGACTTATTACGGGAGGGTAGGAATGGAGGCAGTGAACAAGGTTTACGTGTATCCAGTTATGGTCGGGCAAGGCGCGGTGCATGGCGATCCACTCACAGGCATCAATCATCCGCTGGCTGATCCTTGATCGCTAGCACGCAGTGTCTAAGCTTACCTGCCGAAGAGGAGAGGACCGGACCCTTCGCAACGGCTTGTACTGTATGAACAGGACCTGATAGCATGCGCCATGCATGCATGATGAGACCCCTTGACAATTCCTATTTAGGCGCGCCTCGTGCGAATCACCTAATCCACAGACCGGTTGAGTGCGGGAGCAAATAGGATAGTGGATTCTTACGTGCAGTAGCTGCAAATTCACCGGTACTTTTCTGGTCCAATGGATTTTGTAGATAGCTTCGTTATGCCAATCATCTGTTGAGCCGCTAAGTGGGACACCTGGACCCTTGTTATTCTTTAATGATAGTACCCATTGACTGGGTGGCCATGATCCTGCCATCAGAAGCTGCCCGAAGTCTATAAGCGTCATCGACATTAGACTCCCGATGTTTTCAGTGACGCGATCATTGTAGAGTCCTGCACAACATGGCTGAGGCTAAGCGAAGTTGCCGTTGATTCTGGCCCTGGCAAGGTATATCATATGCCGTTGGCTGAACTTGGTCGTGGCTGGAACTAGGAGTGCGTCCAGTGGAGTCGCAAAGTGGAGTTTGGGGAAGTGCGCTGGACTGACGGGGCTGCGGGCATCCTGATAAATCAATAGTGCGGTTTCGCAAAGACACCCTAATTTCTCTGCAATGCTGTACAGTACAGCACAGCATCCCTGTATGTGTTGTTCCTAAAAACAGATCATCTCGATCCAGCCCCCACAATTCACGTTGTCGGGACCTGTAGTGAGACTCCAAAAAACGTGGCAATGTTGGTATGAAGGATTGCAATCCCGCTTTCGAGGAACAAAGTGCTCCAGCCCTGGTCGTCATTGACACTAGACATGCTGTAATGGAAGTACAATGGGAGCCTCCAAGTCTCAGGCAACAAGTCCAAGCAGTATCAAATGTGTTACCGCATGGCTTGACTCGGTCATCTGCAAGGTGATCATCCTGCGGGAGGGGCTGCCGTCGCTTTCGGGCGATCGCCTTCGGTGCCGAATCGGAGCTTGTCCTGTGTGGCCTCATGCCTTTATTTCCTTGGCTTGGACCGCAACAGGGTCTCCATACAGTACTATCACAATTGTACAGCAAGACTCGTATTATATAATCGTTGATTTCTCAGCTATGAAAGGGTGTAGATCTGCTCAAGTTAAATCGCCAAGTCTAATATATTGGATCTCGGCATTATCGTTCTTCAGGACCCGCTTGCGCTGCCAAGTAGACGCGCTCAAGTAATCTGTTGACTTTCGCGGGGCAAGAAACCACCACCTTGCATCCTGCAACACGTTTATCGGGAGCCAGGAGACTTCCTGAGTAGTGACGAAGCCTACGAATGACCCGCGAGACATAGACATCTGCTACGCATGACATGTGGTACAGCATATATTCGTGAGCCATGGCATCGCATGCATCCAGGCCCGGGCCGAGCATTCGGTGCCTCAACTACAACTCAGAACCACTTCGCGTAAACGTCAAACTACAGTCTTAGTAAGAGTGTACATGCCACTCATCTGTGGGGAACATGACCCAAGAAAGAGAAGAAGAAATCTTACGTCTCCGTTTCTTCCGGTTGCAACGGACGACTAGACTTTTCCCGAGTAGAACGTCGTATCGTGAGTGATCTACACCGTCCGAAGGGTACGTATGCGCCGCTCGACTGCGAGGCAACCAGCCGATAGTTGAAATCGGGACAATGCATGCTTCTCACCGTGATTTGCGAATGCAGTTTCGCACGCAAGGGTTCGTGTTCTTAGAAGGTCAGACCATGACACTGAGTTTCTAACGGAACCAGCAGCATGGTAAAGTGCCACGTGTAGGCCACAGACATGGTATCTACTGCGATCTGGTGAATGGACCGTGTTACTCGGAACGCTCCAAGAACCGACATAGAATGTTCGCAGCCTGCATCGAACCATCCGACAGCCCTACATGGTCATCGGTCGTTTAACGATCGTGTATACAGACCATCTCTATTGCGAACTGCTAGATATCACTTGTTCTTCCAGATTATTGTCATCCTGTACAATACCTTGACGTCTATTACGGCCATAACGTTCGCTGACGCGTTTGAAGTCCGAGAATATCATCTTAATGTTGGTGCGGTTACACAAATCTTTCATTCGCCACGTGTTGGCAGATTCGGGTGGTATTCGTGTGTGCCTTGTTCATTTGTCAACCCGCTGACGCCGTATCACCAACCCTCGCTCAGATAACGAGCTTATTCACACATAACAAATCACCATGGTTAGGTCCAGTTCCAAAGCTGCAAGTGGACACGCAAGGATTATACGCCGAGTGGTACCAGAGTTTCAGCCGAAGAATCGATACGAAATGATGTGTGTTGTTGCCTGATTTCATTCAAAGCCCAGAATCTTGTTCGCTTGTCGCATAACCTCCTTCTCGCCAGCAGTGTAACCATCCACCTCGGCGTCCCATCGCTCGAGCCCCATAGCTCTCAGACCCTCTACTCCAAGCTTTGCAACATCTGCAGCTTTCGAGACCCCCACATGGTTTGATTCACCCACTCCACCAGGAAAGTCTGGGGACGGAATGCCTGAATCCTTTGTCAGCGTAGTACTCTTGACCCAAGGAAGGCGAACGAACCTTGTAGGAAACACTCCCTTTGTCTGGAAAGGTACTTTGCATTCTCCACCGTGAGTGGACATGCAGGGATGTACATCACGCTAGAATCTGATTGTCCTTGATGCACGGAGTCAACGGCATGGATACTATCACAGTGCCAGACAACGTAGTCGCCAGGTTGGACTGTGGGAACGTGTACCTATTGGTGTTTAGTGTAAACTCAGTTGTGGACAGATAGCCAAGACTCCTTACCATAGTTGACGGTAGGTTGAGGTGAGGATGAAGCATGGAATTCAGCTCCTGCCCTCTACCAAGATTCGCTCCATGGACCCATGAAGACATTGGTGATTCCAGCTTCCAGTTGTCAGGACATAGGTACTCTGAGGTATGTATCTCCTCTGCTTTTCCTGTGACTGAGCTTGCTGCTGGGGGCAGAGTCTTGGCCACGAAGAATGGCCTGAGCAGGTAGTATGCTGTGGCAAGTTGCAGCAGAGGATTTACTAGCAGAGTGCCCTCAAAAGCACTGGTGTGCGACATGCCTAACCAGCCTTGCGCCATTCGGAATGCGCTGCATGCGCCCTGGCCTTGATAGAGGTCTGATTGGACTTCGAGACGACAGCTAGATTCCCAAGGGTCATACGCCTCCCAGTTTCCCTTCCATATCTCTTCATAGACTTTGCCGTTACCATAACCCTCTTCTTCCCACCGCTCACAGCTGCCACCATCAACGTGTGGACCTAAAAGGGTCAGAGTCTAAGTATACTACAGTGCGCTATGGTTCAACATACCTAAAGCGAACTTGGCATCTCCAGGCTGACGCATACGCAAGCGATCAGCGTACGATATCGGTTGCGATGACACAAGAGCATCTGGATTGTTGGAATGCCAGTAGCTGAGAGTGAATTGTTGTGCCTTCAGCATGTTTGCGTGAGCTCGGGCCCGAGTCTGTGTCGGCGACCAATAGAGTTCGTAAACCTGACAGAACGATCAATAATAGGTCCAACCATGCGATAAATAGCAACACATGCTAAAACAGACACGAACCTGGGGATTGTCTGCGGGGAAAGCTATTCATGAACTAGAATTAGCATAAATACGAAAGAGCGCATGACCTTTTGCGCCACCCACCTTTAGTTGAAGGATTCTCCCTGATGTACGTTTTTAGATCCTCTTTCATCTGTGAGATTTCCTCGTGTGGAATGACACCTTTGATTACAGCACAGCCTCTCTTCCTATATTCAGCAGAGAAGTGCTGCGATGGAGAGTCAATGTCGGTGAAATTGATCTGGGGAACAACAGAAGATCCGAGCTGCTGAATTGTCACGATCTCCTCCTTCAAGCGGAGCAACAATCTATCCCAGGACGCTTTGACGGCTTCTTCCTTTCCTTTGATGAGATCCGCCTTTACGGTCGCGAAGCGTGGCTCTAGGGCCTCGAATTTCTGTCCAGACAGCGAGGCAAAGGCGTCGGCGATTGTGCCTTCTTTCTTCCCTTGGCTCATCGTCGCAGCTGTCCTGAATTGTGGGAGTTGTGAAGTGTTTGTTCTGCATGACATGAAGCCTGCGGCCCTTGCCACTTTACGAAACATTGCCGGAATAAGTAGGACTGAAGAGGTTTGCACGACTATGTAGAGACCATCCCTGAGAACGATTGGGGCTGTTTAAGTATTTCAAGTCGATAACTCCATGTTCGGGGAGATTGCCTGTTTTGGATGCTCCGACATCAGTGACCTACGTATGACCTCGATAGGACGGCTATTTCGCACGGCAGCCATCTATTCAAGCCGCATTGCAGAAGGTAAACACCAGCTGGTACTCTACCTTGAGTGACAGATACATACGATTGGGTCTGTGTCATCGGCGCTCGTTGTAGCAACAACCTCCGTCCCTTCCTAGACAACAAATGAGGCCGTCTATGCAGAAATTGTGTCTGGCGGAAGAGTGATACATAAGACTAGCCGACATGTTGCTGCAGCTTTGTTTCGGATGTTGAATTCACGCTTTGGAGGTTCTCTGCTTTATGGTGAGAAGAAACTTCGATTTCCTTGCGAAAGCGCTTCTTGGAAGTGCTAGATATCGGGACCGTTCCGACGTAATGTTCATACTGCATATGTGGCTCCGCTGCTGCTGGAAGCCGAGGCACATCAAGCCAAGGCGCAGGTTCCCGGTCGGGGAATATCACCCGCCCAACTGCTGGCTTGTCCGCCAACCCATCAGAAAACATACAGCATGGACTTTACGTTTGTGGTCAACGGAGAGCACGAGAACCGCAAGCGCCGGACTGTCTCGGGTGCATGCGATGCTTGTAAAAGGAAAAAGGTGAACAAAGCTCCTAGCCCACCTGTTTCACGGTATGCAGTCTTTTGACACCGGTATGCCACAATAGAAGCGTTGCACCCACCATGCGGTGCAAGACGACGAAATAGCAACATCGCCAGACAAGCCCCATCTTGATGCTGAACCTTCCGCTGAATCGAAAATTGTTTCAAATGGAAGTCGCGACAATTCAGCCTCCAGTGTTGGGCACCAGCACGTCTCCAGCCATGTGCATGTAGGAGAACGCAATCCTAGATATGGATCGACGCCACCTCCAACGACTCGATTTGTTGGAGACCTGAACCCTGAGGCCAGTATGATTGTAGAGGCTCAAGCCGGACCTGAGCCGCGGCGTGATCGTCATAGTCTTGGAATCTGGCTCGAGCATGAACAGGATCAGGCCCACGATCAGCGTATCGAACCAACCGAGCATATCCATGGAGCAAACAGTGACGCCTTGCCACCTCAGCCATCGGATACACGACCAGTCGGGAGCCCGATTGATGACACGCCTCTCCTCCCGAGCATCTCAGCTCAAGCCGCGCTCTTCGATTTGTATTTCTCTAGACTGCATCCTGTACTTCCCATTCTGGACGAAGAGCAGACGAGAAAGGATCTCGGTTCTGGGACTATCTCGTCTTCTGTTGCCCAAGCTGTGTGCTTATTAGCATCAAAGGACGCAGCAGCCAGGTCGTATCTCCGCCTGGAAGTTTTGTCAGCAACGCTGTTCACACCATCACACTTCTGTTCCGTTATCTACGAAGATCTTGTGCGGGGCCTCAGTCAGAGGCGGGAAAGGAATCGCTACCGTCTGATTCAGACTCTGGCTCTTCTTTCGCTCCATACAGACAGCGGGCCTGATGGTGTAGAGGATGCATCAATGCACCTTGCCCGAGCTATACACCTTGCTCAAACAATAGGCATACACCTCGGCAGATCCAGGGGCCACCGGCGGCTATACGACAAGCTCTTTTGGTGTCTGTGGAGCCTGTCGATATTTAACGCCGCCAGTAACGGAAGGCCGCGACTTATAAGCGATCAAGACGTTGGGCTGAAGATTGAGGACATATATGAATACTGCAATCCTGCGTTTCGAGTCATGCTATCCCTCTCTCAACTCTTATCCAGGGTTATTGGCTTATATCAGCCAACATCAGATCCTCAGATAGTAGGCATCGACTATGACTTTCCCAGCTTCGAGATATTGGTCGATCATGGTCAAGGTTGGAATATCGAGCCAGCCATTTTGACAAGTCTGGAACTCTACTACCACGGCATCTCCATTCTGTCCTACAGAACGAGGAGCACCGATGATGTTGAGCTGGCAGAGCCGTCATTGTCTTGCCTCAGGCAGATTCTATCTTCTCAGCAAGTGATGAGGGTGCTCGATCACACGTCGTTAGACAGGCTATTGCCACTTCCAACAATACCATATGCCATCTCGCTTGCATTATCTCAGACCTATCGCCAGCTCCGGCGCAGTCGTTCTGCTACGAAGCGCGCAATTGCACAAGAACAACTTGAATGCTACGTTCGCGCCTTGGATGAATTGAAAAACCTTTTTCAGTCAGCATTCACCATGGCTGCTATAGGCCGCAGAGTGCTGATGCAACTACAACATCTGAACGATACGGCAGCACGCCAAGCAGTAGACGCTACAGATAATCGTCGTGTCGTGGAGGTGGCTGAGACGCAAAGAGCACTTGCTCGTCCCAGCGCGGCCCCAGAAACATTCAGTGCGCCTGGTCCGGCTGCCAATAGTGAGGCCGGTGACAATCAGTACTTCCCAAGCTTGGAGACTTTCGGAGGTTTCGATGGGCTGTTCGCAGGCGACGGAACCTTGCAAGCCATAGACACAGTTTTTGATAACTTCATGGGCCTGGATTTGCCGAATGAAATCAATGCCTCCCTTATTGATGAGACCTTTGGTGTGGACTTTACTGGACATCAATAAGCGGATGGTAGCGGCGCTTGTGGTCTCGCTCCAAAGCTTGAGCACTCGGATGCGGCTCATTCTTGGGTCTCGACACACTATTGGCAGCCTACACAGACACCATAGAGTCCCTTTGTCCCGATTCGGTGACGGATCTTTGATCGGATCGTTTGAAGGTGCGACTCAAGCAGTCAGAGGCAGCGCCCTTCACAGTCTTGTTCCGCGGGTTTCATGAAATCTGGCATGTGGTATAACAGCTACTCCGAACGAGATAAGATTCGGAGCAGTGAGCATTGGTTAAGGTTCAATGAATGCGGCGAAGCCGACGATTTCGGAATATATTCGCGAAGACACCTAACCCTACAGACGTCGACGCCTCCTCGCAACTCAAATGGACTTCTACTTTGCTGTTTAGGGACGCTATGGAAATCTGAAAGCGAAGTTTTAAGTTCTCAGACTTCGCCAGCCGCAGGTCTGTCTCAGCTTAAATCTATGATATAGTCTTCCTCACGCAATGTTCCGCCCGTTGCAAAGCACACGTGATTTGAGCCTAAAATGATGGTTGTCCGACTTCCGTATCTTGACACACGCTTGGTTATGCAGGCAGGGCTTGGCACATGCTCGTTCCGGTGATTGCATTGATTTCTCTAGCGGGCCATCCACCTACAAGATCACTCTTTACAGTACATGTGGACCAAATTTGTCCCTTTCTACGGATTCGGAGATTTGTTGTTGTTACTTCGGCCTTTGGTGGCTGAACGGCACAGCCAAGAACACGCTGTACCTTGCTGTACCTTGCTGTGCTACCCTGGTACATGGGTCCGCTACCTCATTGCTTCAGCTGCTTGGCAGCCAAAGGTCGACATGGTCTGGACTGTGACACTTCAGGAATGTTCCTAGCTGAAGGCGAGCTTCACGGATCGTATATTCGATCACAACAAAGTTCGACTGCTTTAGAGAAGAGACTCGTTCGGAATTGCTTGAAGAGCATTGCTTCCGAGGACAGCATGCAAGCGTATTAGCCACACACGGGATGTCATGACGATAAGCATGTTGTGGCTCGTGGGGACACCCATACTTTCAGGGCCTTTTCCTTCCACGAAACGGATCGTAAACGGAAGTTTTAATCTTCCAAAGGAAAGTCGTTGATCGAAGAAGCAATGATCATACACTATATTATTTCCGCCCATGTCAAGAGGCATGTGCTTCCGTTCGCGCTATTGGCCCCACGCGGCAGGTATATGCATATGCAAGATGATTGCGAAAGTGTCAGTGCTTGTCGGCCTATACATCTCGCTCTCGGAGTTTGCTCCACACTGCTAACGGCATAGCATATGCGCGAGTCAGCTTGTCAACCATCGTCCCATGCGGCAGCCACAGTAGACACTGTTTTCCCGTCGCCACGGGTTCCTGTCTTCGCGCTCCGATTTGATGGCAACAGTGGATGATGCACCAACACGGCTGAACTATCGTAGTAGCTTAACGGTGAAGGAGATGGTGGCACAAACAAGCACATGGCAATGGTCGTAAAATATCTCTTACCATTTCCAGTAAGGCTCTGTCGAAACAGGCAGCGAGATGTCAGAAGAGAGGTTTGCCAGTCGAAAACGGCAAGGGTCAGCTGAAAGAAGATGAGTGTCAATCCAGATTTGATCTCTCCGGGACTGTTCCAACTCAGTCAATGCTTTCTTCTCAACCATTTACGAGCTACGAGGAGGGGCTTGCCAACAGAATATGGTCGGATAACACGGTGCTGAGCGGATTGTGTCCACTCGTGGGCGTTACTCATCCCTGCTGTCTGCGCCATAATGAATCATGGACGCGGGCCTGGATTATCCACGAAGCACAAGTGTAGTCATCTCTTGACGCCTCCAGCAGTATCTCCTAAGTCGAGCTCTCGCACGATGCGGCTGTGTTGTGGTCATCGACGCATCTGCTTCGTAGGCAAGGGATTGCGTACTCTTCCTGTTGCTGTGACAAGCATCAACAGTTAATCTCAATATCACTTTTGGCTAACGCTGGATCTTTCTCAACGCCAAAATCAGCATGCAAGATACACTTTCTATGTTGATCTCAATCTGGAACCTGTCAGCATATACCTCCGATGCCCATTCCACATTCGTCAACCTTCTTTCTCGAGTATACTCTTCGGGAACGTTGAAGATGCAACAAATTGGCTCGTTTTGTGCTCTCTCTTCAGCACGGCCTACGGTAGGCGGGGTTCAATCAAGATCGTATCTAAATTCAATGCTCTGGCCTTTGGCACAAAGCGAGCCCCTCCTTTTCCAGTCCTTCCTTATTATGGCTCATAGCAAAAGGGTAGCTCAGTAGCTTGGTAGCTTGGTGTTGGTTAGCTGCCTTTGATGCTTACCATGCACTTCAAGTTCATTCCCTCCAAAAGCACAAATGCTCACATACCCATATGCCCCCTGATCAAGATAGATATAACTCTACATATATCAAATCTTCAGTGTCTTTTCGCTCTCTCACATCTGCCTTTCAGTCTCCATCGTAACCCTGTGTCGCCTCTTTTTTCTTGTTTCTAAAGGTTGAACCACAGATATACCGATCGACTACCTACCTCCTCAATAATGGAACATCATTCCACGCGTTATTTTACAAAGCCTTTACATTCTTTCGCTGCGTTGATCAAGTTGTTCAATCTATGATTCATCATCTGCTGTCGTCATGACGTCACGAGTGTCAACGATTCATGTTCACATCACCACGTCGATGTTATATACCGAATGCGACAGGCGCATCTCAAACGTACGATTATGACTATTACATCACGAGAAATGTAGCAGGTCCTTGTTGACAGAAAACGTGGCACACCCTGTCCGCTCGTAGCATATTTATGGTCCGACTTTTCCTCCTTGGAAAGCGAGCACGGGCAAGAGGGCGACCCTGTCCGCTTGAAGCTCGAGATGTCATCTTACTCTCTCGTGTTCACCACAGCTATCTATTACCCCCTTGTGACATGGAGTAACTCTATGGTGCTTTGTCCTTCTCTCTCTTTCATTCCTTTTGTCTAATGAACCACCTGCCGTCGGTAGGTGGGTGGGCGAGATTTGTATGCACTCTTCAGAGATCCACACGACCGATCAACTCAGCGTGCTTCCGCGAGATTGGTCTATCGATGGAATCGAACCTCGGGAGCTAGGTTGAGGAGGAGCTAGATTGAGGAGGAGCTAGATTGAGGAAGAGGTAGAGAGAGGCCGGGGGTAAATGCGTTGGGGGTGGAGTATATGTGAGATTTGTATACCAGACCATATCCAGAAGGTATATAATATGCATTGCAAACTACCGAGGGTGAAAGAAAAACAAAAGACATACTACGCTTTCACAGAGAACCGAAACAGAAGGGATGGTGGGGACTGGTATAACAGAATATATCATATAGCTGAATAAGCCAAACAATGCCCTTTACAACAGAAAGCTTCACATGAGGTATGTTAAGACTAATGGTTATCTCCACTACGTCTCGTTCTATGAGACTGTAGAGATAAGGTGTAAATATATATCAAATCGATGGTCAAAGGTCACAGAAGTATGGACATGATTCTCGTGTTCACTCGTGTTCATCATCTCTAGTCATTTGCAGTAGATATTTGTTTTCCAGATCTTCCGAGGATTTATGAATAGTTGTAGAAAACAAGATAAGTTTTTTTCTCTTCCCCCTCTCTCTGTGGTAGTGCACTAACCTGTTTTTTGTACCTGAGGAACACTACGAAACAACCTCCTTGCACTACTTCAAGGCTGCAAAAAGACAGCTGATTGGACATCAAGACCCCCCACGACACTCGCGATATACTTGAATCCTTCGCTGTCTGGCTGACTGACCGGCTCGTGCTCCGGTTGCCTGGCGGAGAAACTGATCAAGCGACTGATCAAGATGAGGAAAGGGCGGATATTGGATCAATCTGAACAATGAATCGTACAACCCCCTGTGACAAAGTCATGCTCTATATCTAGCAATGCCGAAGAAAAAGAAGAAGAAAAGCAGAGACAGAAAAAACGACTGTTCCCACCCGAATGCTGCTTTGTTCAATGCAAGTCCATCCCATTCCATCCCGGTCCTTTCCAACCAAGACCCAAACGTATGCTAGTCCGTTCCACTCCATTCCCCTTGTCATTCTAATCCATTACATTGACCCACCAAAACACCATAGCCGCACTTCAAGCAGCGATGGTCATCACCTACTCAGCCAACACCATCCTAAGCATAGCCACGAAACTCTCCCTCATGGCCCCGACCTCCCTGACCTCAGGCTTGACCGGCTCGCCCGCCCTAGCCCTCAGGAGATCCGCCGCTTTCGCCCTCCTCTTCCTCTCCGCCACGATAGGATCCAGATCATCCTCGTCCTCGTCCTCGCTGCTAAGTTCATCCTCGTCGTCCTGTAAATCCTGCAAGTCCAAGGCATGCAGACCGAAATCACCCGGCTTGAAGCCCATGGACAGATCTGCGGCGCCACCGGCACCGTCAGTATTAGGGTTGTCGCTCGTGGCCATCTTCTGGCGCGTCTTGTCTTGGTGCCATTTCTTGCGTTTCTCCTGCCATTTGATTAGAGTGTTGATTTCTCGGATCGTGGCGTCCTTGTCTACGAGGTGCATTTCCACGGCGCCCTGAAAGAGGGCGTTCATGTCGAGTTTGCCGCCGCCCTTGGGTCCGTTGCGAAGGAACGAGAGGATACCCTCGATCCATTGCATGAGTTGGTCAAAGAGGCCATTGTCGTGGCAGTGCACCTCGTGTACGAACTTGTAGAGGTTGTGCTCGTGGCGGGCGCACAGGTCGATGAAGGCCTGCACGGTCTGATTGGGGTCGGCCGAGACGTCCTGGCGTTGGCACTTTTCGATAACGCTGATGGCGTCGTTTGCGAATTGCGCAAAGTCGGTGATGCTGTTGTAGACGTTGGCGGACTTGTAGACGCGCACGAGGGGTTCGTAAAAGATTGTAAAGAGATCGCGGAAGAGGCGAAGAGTTGTGGGCTCTTCGATCATTCGCAGCATCATCGCCTTGTCTCGCTTGCGGGTTTCGAGCTTGAGAAGAGTCTTGAGGTGGGCAAAGGCTTCGGCGCCTTGGCGCATCTCTGCGTCGACCTGTAGCTTACAATTAGTCGTGTCCAAGATAGGTACAACACTTCCACAACTCACATTTTCGACGGCGCTGTTCCATGCAACCCATCCGTTGACGACTCTAGCTGTATCCTCGCCATTGAGTTCCGGCTTGAGAGTGTCGTTCCTCAGGATAGAGACAAGTAAATCAGTGCCCTCCGCTTGTGACTCGGCTCGAATAACATCCTTGATATCGTCATCGGCCTCGACGTAATTGTGAATCTTCTCAGCAAGCACGGGCTCATCGATCTTGCTCTTCAAGGTATCAATGCTACGTTGTACCGAGCGAACACCATCATTGAGTGCCATGCCAAAGATTCGTTGAAGCAGTGACTTGGCACCAAAAGGTTGTGCTAGGAAAAGATCCAGTACACCTGCCATGACAGCGGCTGGGTTCGCGAACCGAATGACTTGCTTCAGGGCTGCGTACGGAACAAGCGAGTGGATACGCTTGAATTGGGCAAACAGTTCGGGACTGTTGTCCTCAGCAAGGAAGAGATGGTAAATTGTGGCAGCCACCCTAGACAAGAATCAGCGACGCGTTCGTCTTAGTGCAGACTGAAATATGACTCACTCTATCCGTAGCCACTCTGCAAACTTCTTGTACTCGGGCGACAGTTCTTGTATCGTATTCTTTTGCTTGATTTCCCCAAATAGCTTTGTGAGGCCATCTGATTGCACTTGTTAGCATTGAACCTGGCAAAGACTTGACCAATTTACTAACTGCGCTCAACAATATCCCTTCTGAACTTCTCCATATGCACATCCAACTCTCGAGCTCTCGCCCTGGCGATTTCGTAGAAGCGTCTCTGCTCTTCCATTCGCTTCTCATCCATCTCAACTCTCCGCCGCACATCATCCCAATCCTCTTCATTCAGCTGAATCTCATCTCTGGTCAGGAACTCGGCCATTGCAGCGCTGTTAGCGATATTCTCATTCTGCAAGAAGTTACGGAGGAAGGCGCGAAGCGAGACACGTTGCTCTTCTCTGTGCAGTACCCGAGGTGGGGAGTTTCCCCTGCTGTTCTCGCCTGACAATCGCAAGTTTGTCGCAGATGTCGCGTCCAAGGAAGCCCTTGGCGAGGGGGCTGGGGAGACTTTCGAGGAGGTTCGTCTGTGGCCACTACTGCCGAATGGGTTGACTGGTAGGTAGCTTCTGAATCCTCCAGTGGCTGCTGGTGGGGCTGACTCGCCTTGAGCATAGGTGGATTGGGTTGATATGGAGGATATGGAGTCTGTGTCTGAGCTGTCGGCTTTGCTGGTGTACAGAGATTGATTGCGATTCTTCCTCGGCGGAGGGGGCAGTACTTTGCCAGGAAGTTCTGTTCGAAGTCGCTTGTGTAGCTTTGTGAATTCGCCATAGCGACGGCCAACGTAGAACTCGGGCTGTCCAGCTCGTTTGACTCGAATAAGGAACATCTACAATAGAAGTCAGTGGTCGGTGTCAGCGTCGTCTAGTTCGAATTTGAGACTTACGGCATGCTTGTGATTCCTCACATGTCTCTTCTCGCTGACCAGCCTCACACCAGCAATATTGATGTCCCAACCATTGATATAGTGACCCTCTGGCGCATTAACGACCAAGCCCTGCTCATTCGCACCTCGATCCACGACTTCCATCTCGGAGAAGCGAATGCGCTCTTCATAGCCAGAAGCAGTAGGAATACCCGAGACCATCATCAGCTCGACGAGTTTATGCGCCTTGACAGCCAATTTCCGCCTCTTAGTCTCTTCGGAGCGATCCTCTGAACTGGAAATACGCTTGTTGGCGAAACTTTCGAGAAACTGCGATTGCACACATGAAAGTCAGACAAGCTCGTTCTTTCAAGACAGGGTGTTCAACTCACGACTTGCAGTTTGTCCTGCCAAAACTCTGTCTCCTTGGCTTGGTCCAGAAAGGGGAAGTTGCGCACAAAATGGACAAAGATATATCTCAACAGCGGCAGATCCGAGTCCTCTGGGGCGACTTCTCCAGCGTCAGACTTGAAGGGCGCGCCGAATCGTTGTAATGCCGTGGGTGACGAGAGCTCGCTAATCTCCCATTCTGTTTGTTGTGATAGTAGTTCTCGCTTGAGATCTATTGGAGAAGTTGTATGTATTAGCTGTCGTGTTCACTACAAGTACATTTGTGCTGTGCATGCTACCCAAAGTACATTTGTGCTGTGCATGATCATGGATGGAGTGTTGTTTCACAACGTACAATGCTCTTGCTTGCCCGTCAAGACGGAACCAGGCGGCGGTATAGACTGCTTGCTGGCAGTAGAGAAAGTAGAAACGCTCGCTCTGCCAACTTTCCTTCGTGGGTTATCAGGTGATTCTGATCGGAACTGCGACAGGTATGCGTCGTTGTACTTGGATGCGCCGTCTACTTGTTCAAGGCTTTCGTCCAGCTCTTCCTTTGCGGTTGCGAATCTCTCGATGCCTATTTGCGGCGGTCCATCGTCGTCTTCGGTTGTGGTCCGTCGGGGTTGCGATGATGGCGCAGTACCGGAAGAGTTGTCCGCGGGCTGAACGAGTCCTTGAGCCATGGCGAGCGTGTTCCTCTCTGGATGCGGCGCACCAGAAGATGGGTCCATGGTGGGCGTGTCGGTGAGAGTAATGGATCACTCAGGCAGCTGACGCAGTGCAGATCGAGTAATGGTGTCGAGGTAGTATCAAGGTAGGAGATGCGCGCAAGCTCGAGCTATGTCCCGGAAGGATGCTTGGACAGATATGGACAGTCGACGCTTGCAAGTGATGTAGTCGAGACGCAGAAGTGACGTGTGTCGAGACTTTGTCCCCGAGACTGGAGTGATGATATGGATGAAAACGTGGAGTAGCAGAGTAGTAAGGTACCAACAACCAGAGCAGGCAGCGTCGTCGTTGATCACCTGGGGGAGGCGGGCAGTTCAAGTTTCAAGAAGAGCCTCAAAGCTTCTTCTGTTCTGCCAAAGTTGAAACAAGAGTACACAAACACTCGTACGTCAAGAGTAATATAAAGAAGCCTGATCACTGCCAGTCTGTCACTCTTACTTGTTCAAAATCTTATAATCAATTGCATAATCATAAAGGCGCAGCCAAGAAAGAAAAAAGGTACAGACAAAGGTACGTCTACAGTACCACTTTACCTGCTGCGACTCCCTCACACGCGTAAACCAAATGACGTTGTTCATGCCCGCCTTACCCGCTCCAAACCGCCCACCCAGCTTGTGACTCCAAGGTTTCCACTTTCTGTGCCAAGCAGGGGCGAAGCCAGCATGGCCGCGAGGCATATCCGTCTATTCCCCGCTTACTACTCTACTCCCCCAAGCAACATGATGAATGGAACCAAGTGAAGACCAAGAGGCTCAATCAGAGAGACCGTGTCACTCTTGCGCGTCAGGAAAACTCACATATGATGACAGCACCACCTCGCTATTCTCCCCAAGTCCAGCCAAGTGTCTACATAGCACTCGTGCATCCATATAAAGTTTCTTTGTGACTGCATGCATAATATGCTCTTCGTTTCATTCTCATCCCTCGTCAAGGTAGAATAATCAATAAGAGCATGTGCAGTGGGTACCCTCACCATATACTGCCTTTTTCCCATATACTTCCACACACATATATACACGCACAGCCACAGCCACTATCGCTGTTTGCGGCTTTCTCGGTTTCGCTTTCGCCAATCCCTCCATCTCGTATACTCCTCCCCCAGATATGCGCTTGTTTCCAATGGTTACTTTGTATAGAAAAATACACTATATCTCATACAATGCAACGACAAGACCCCACAACAGTAGCAAAGCTGACGGAAGCCTCGGAAATCGGAGTCCTGCACTCACCACCATCTGCTGCTCTCGAACTGGTGGGGCTTGGACTTGAGAAGAAAAGGCTTGGCTGACTATTGAACTTATTGTTCTGGATTAACTGTCGTATGGTGAACAGAGCAGTCCTTTCATGGCCATCTATTTCTATTGTATACCCTTGTGCGTGCGCAATCTAATCCCACTATATCGCCATAGGCGTGGGAAATTGCGCATCTACTCATCCCATGACAAACCACCAGCCTATACGCTCTTACACACATTGCTCGTCATTTTTTTTTCAGTTTCAATATTGCCATTCCATATCGTGTCATGCTAGCTACCTATGAGCCTTATTTGCCTCGGGCACCCACTACCCCATGTTACACCATGGCTCTGTGTGTGATTGTATGCACTGCTATACCCTTGATGCGCCCATGATTACCCATACCACTCCAGCCTTTTGTACCTGAAACTTTGACCAACCGGAAAGAAAAGACCCGCGCTCATGTCGATGCCCTTGCCTGGCAGGGAGCAGACTTGGATTGTGGCGCGGTCATAATGAGCAAAGAAATCAGTCCTTGTCTCAGTAGTCGAGCTCTGTCGACCCTCCGTTGCCTCCTGCGGCGTCGAGGTCGTTGTAAGACTTCATCGTACGGCCTTCAACTGCCTGCTTGGGCCCCAGAGTGTGCTCTCCACCCTCCATGAAGATGCCACGGCCACGAGGAGGAGTGAGACGGCCAGAGATGCTACGTCGCGGCTCACGACCCATTCCGCGGTTGTCATATGGTCCATTGGCCCGAGAGTTCATACGCATGTTGTTGCGCATTGGGCCGACACCAGCTCCACGATGATCACCAGGAAGACCAAATCCAGGCAGCACGCCGAACTGGCCCACCATTGGGTTGAAGCCCATCGGGTTGGGCATGGCCATCTGATTGTTGTGGTAGTACATGCTGTTGAGGTTGAAACCACGAGGAGTACCGGATGGCATGTTGTTGTTGATCGGGAAGTGTCCGTTACTGCTAGCATCGTTACGACCCTGAGCAAGTCGAGCGGGATCCAGGACATAACGGTTGACAAGTTCAATCTATCGAACGGTTAGTAAGAGACTCGCACTCGTTCAGTGTCACTGCATTACTCACGTCCTGCTTGACTGTTTCGAACCATTCGACGTGACGCTTCTCCACGTGCTTCCGCCAGAAGCTCACGCCCTTGAACATCTTGGGGCAGTCAGGAACCTTGCATCGGTACTTGGACTCGTCTTCCTGCTTGACGTATTTGCTGAGTTCCTCCTCGAGACCTTCCTCCAGCGCTCGACCACCGAGCTTCTTGAGCTCGACATTCTCGGGCTCGAGCACTTGCAGAAGCTTCTCCTCAAATGTCTTGACCCAATTATAGGCCTTTTGAAGTTGGTTCTTGCCATATGCACGTGGGGCCTTTTTCTCCTCTACGGGAGATGCCAGGTCGTCGGTTTCACCTGCATTGGATTCTTGGCGCTTGAGTGGGAATGGCTCTCCGGTGGCTGTGGCTCTGGCTGTCTCTTTGGCTGCAGATGTGAGACTGGCTCTTGGGCGGCGCAGATGGCCTCCAGCGCACTTGCGTTGCAGCTCGTGCACTGAATCGCATTCGAAGACGCAGTAAAAGCAGAAGTTGTGCACACGACGGAGATACTCGATGAGCAGATCAAGCTTCTTCTTCTTGATGAGAAGTTCTTCGTCGTCAACTTCATCCTCGACAGGTACTTGCTCTTCCTCGCCTTCTTCCATTTCGTCGTCTTCACCCTCCTCCATGTCTTCATCATTCTTCACCCTCTTGGCAGATGGGACGGTGATGGGTGGTTGAAGGTAGCCCTTGCCGGCAAGTTCACTAACCTTGTCTTCGATCTTGGTAAGACCATCGCACTCGGAACCAATTTCTTCATCAAGCTTTTTGACAAGGCGAACGGCAAGATCCAGATCACGTTCAACACGCTCTGGGGCAGAGAAAAGGTCCCACAGAGCCTTTTTGCGAGGGCTGTCTTGAGGGTGGTGGACGCCAACATGAACAGTGAAGTCTCCCTTTTCTGGATCTTGAATGGTCTTGTTGTTGATTTCGGCAAGCGCCTTCTCGCAGGTGGACGCGATGGTAGTGGGCTTCTCATCATCCATGTTAGTGTCTTGGTTCTCGCCGTCTTCTTCATCACGGCTACCGCGACGCTGATCGGGCTCGTCGGTCGAGTCCGAAGAAGGATTGAGCATGATCCATCCAAGTCTGTGAAATTTCTTGCCAGGGTTGGGATCACTCAAGCTGAGCCATTTGAAACCGCCATCACCTTCGCCAAGATGCTCCTTGCAAAACTCTTCCATCTTCTCACGGGAGACTGCCGGGGTGATGGTCTTGACGAGCAAAGTTGGCTGATAAGCGACGGGGTCTCGAATGTCAGCGCCCTTCGTTGGAATCAGATCTGAGACCGCGAGGACTTCTGCAGCTGCAACAGCCTCTCCTTCTTCCTTCTCCACCAGCTCACCAGAACCGTTGGTCTCGCTCTTGTAGATGCCCTCCAATGTGAACTCATCAAACGTTCCAGCATTGAGATCGTTCTCCCAGAGGTCATAGAGACCGCGTCTGAAATCCAGAATCTTGCTGCGGAGGGGATCGCGAATCTCTGGCACGTATCGCTCCTTGAACCACGTGTCGTACTTGTGAGCGAGCACAAACATCTTGCTCATTCTGGTGTTCCAGTTCAGCTTGTACTGGTCGTATGCGGCTTGAATCTTGGAACGCTGTTCCTCACGGGTCTCCTTGATTGGCTCGGGGCGGCGTCCATTCTTCTGACGCTCACGTTGTGACTTGATATCTTGCTCGGCCTTCCACCATTCGGAGAAGTAGCTGAAGCCGACCTGGGAGGGCTCAAGCAGAGGATCTCTGAGCTGGTTGACAGGAATCGCACGCGGCATGGGCTCTTCTCCAGGAACATATCGATCGATGTTCCTCACTGGGGGCGCACCATGAAGCAATGCATGTGGAGATGATTGGCGGCGATCGCGAGTGTCCCGGCGGTAGTCATCGCGATTACGGTAGTGGTCGTCGCGAGGGCGATCTGGCTGGTAACGATCTACCTGATATTGTGGCGAGCGAGAACGTCGACGTGCTGCACGGTTTGCCGCGCCTTTGATTATGCAATCGTCAGCGACAGGGGTCTTGTTGTCAACGGTATTTGTGTAAGTGCTTGTGCTACGAGGCATCTTTCCGAGCGGCTTGATGCCGTCAACGTATCTACGAGAGTTGTATCTCGTGTATGAATCAATGCGGTTTCCACTATGAGGGTTGTACTCGTTGGTGGTCATGTTGTCAAGATTATGTTGGAGCGGGGCGATATCGCCAGGCTCAAGGGTTAAGTGAAACTTACCAGCAGGACTGCGTCTACGTGAGTCCCTGTAAGGGTCCCTTTCACGCGCAGTATAGGTCTCGCGCTCGCGGTCGTAGGACTCCCTACGCGGCTGGCCATTCGGCGAGGCAGCGCCATTGTAGTTGTCGTCGTAGTTATCCATTGCGGTCTGTTGGTCAATGTCGACTGTCGTTGAAGTGTACTTGTTGGTAGGAAGGGAGAAATAATGGAGCCTGACAGCTATAGAGACTGAAACACAGAGGTGACCTAGTGAGGAGGGTCACTGGTAGGTGATGTTTCCTGCCTGGAACCAAATGTCCAGGGCGCACGCCCAGTGGGTACTCTGTATTCGGCCATGACGCGTTAGAATTGCCAAACGAGTGGTTCTACAACAGAGCAGAGGAGGGTTGAGCGCAGCGCCGGGGCAATGTAAGGTAGGTGTCGAGTACAAGAAAACAACAAAAGGTGCTCGGAATGAAGTAGAGGGATGGTCGCTGAAAGAGGTACGTAACCGAGGAAACAGGATGAGGGTGCGCTGAAGTCTCGTAGAGAAGAGAGACAAATACGAACAATGTAATGGTATGAGGAAGGTGGCGAGGCTTCAATGCAGACTCTACACGATGCTGGGCATTGTGTGTATGTCTGATGCTGATGCTGATGACCGGGCAGGGGAAGGACAGCAGCAGCAGTATGGAGATGGCTGGCTCGAGTAGGCAGGCGCGCGGCGTCGGATGGGTAGGTGGAGCTCGGTTCCACCGGCGCAGCTGTGCAGCTTCAAGCTGGTGCTCGGCCAAGATGATCCGTTGGACACTTTCAGTCCAGGAACCCGATCAGTCTTGCTCCGCCAATCGGCTTCTGTTCCTCGTATCCGATACCTTTATTTGGCTCTGACAGTACTAGTAGTGTGGGGAAAGCTACGGGTATTGATCCAAGGCTAGCAGTCTGGTGACGCAGTCTTGCTATGCGGCTCTAGCTGCCCTGTTGATTACGAGAGAAGAGAGAAGACAGCAAGCGAGTCTTCAAAAGTCGACATTGGTTGCTACATCTGAAAGCAAAGCAAGCTTCCACTCCCAGTTTTTCTTGAACAATCGACACGTCGCCGACAAGAGCTGCTGCAGTCTGAGCGCCGAAGCTTAGCAATTGCACGATGACTTCCTATATCCCTTCCATCACCCTCCCAGGGGTGCTCTTCGAGCAGCCCGCTGCTTCAATACTCTTGCCTGTCGTTCTAGGTACTGCAGTTGGCTATAGCAACAGACGTATGCATATATTCTACATCATTGTCCGACCAATGGACTATAGAAACTGACAAACAGTGTAGCGAAAGAGACTCAGAGCAAGTACATGTCAATCAAGCAACCTCCTTTGCGCCCTCCTCCATATGTCTTCGGACCAGTCTGGACAGCTTTGTATGGTGTAATGGGATGGGCTGCATACCGCGCTTGGAATACTGGCATGAGCTCTTGGGACCCAGAGAAGATCCAACTCACAAAGGTACGTTTGCATTCATAGGACCAAGCGCATTCGCAGACTGACAACGCGCGCACCAACAGCAAGGCGCTACACTATACACTATCCAGCTCGCCCTCAACTTGATCTGGATGCCACTGTTCTTTGGCTACCAGCGCCCTATCGCAGCGACCGTCGACATTGTTGCCCTCACAGGTGTCACAGGCTATTTGGCGTACATCTGGAGTCAGGTTGATGAGGTGGCCGCTTGGTCGCTCGCCCCGTACCTCGGCTGGTTGTCATTTGCTACCTACCTGTGTGCCGGCTGCGGCTACTTGAACAACTGGGACTTGACCGGTATGAAGGGTTCCAAATCTACCTAGATGCCTGACGTCGCAAGGTCAATTGGCTTTGACCTAGGTAGGGGACTAGAGTATCCGCCAGGCAGCATCGCAGTAACAAGTGATTGTCAATGCTAAAGCACTTTGCACACATACGAGAGCTTTGATGTGGTTGCCAGTGTCCAAAATTTGTTAGGGCGTAACCTGTTCTCCCACTTGACATATGACTCCATTTACTTGGCTTACACTGTTTTATGCACTTTCGTAATTGCAATCTCCCACAACAATCGCCTTGTTGGCCACATTCGATTAAAAAAGTCCCATACATCCGGGATCGGGGGCCGCCGACGAAAGATAGCGCTACTCTTTCGGATTGTAAATCAGGCGATCGCCTGGAAAGGGTCGTGGTGGTGTAGTTGACCGGTCGTCGGATACCATCGGGCTTGGTGGCTATTCCTTTGCCCAGCTTCGCTTCCCAGTAGTGGGGAGCAGCTGGCTATTTGGCTGGACATCCCTGCTCACGGCCAATCTATCTCGGCATAGCGATCCCGGCATATTGATCAGATGCACATGACGATCTGTTGTTGTACAGTCTGCACATGCGATACAAGAATACCGTTTCCTCCTCTACAATTGCCATCATGACACCGCGTGGTGAGGCTATTCTCCTCGAGTATAGGTGTACCGTCTCACTCTATTGGAGACACTACATCCGCGAACCAGATTACAAAACTTCCTAGGGCCCGCACATTATTGTGTATCATTGCATTGTCACAGCCGCTTCTTCCTGCAGGTTTCCCCTGGCCTGTCAAAGGCACACCGGTTTGGCCCCCACACTACACAACCAGCCTGTACGTACGACCAAGTGTGCTCCGCCCCAAATCGACAATCTCAACTTTTCCATTATCAACTTACCTACATCCATATCCTTCTTCACAACTGACCTTGCATTCGTGTTGGTAGGCAAAACAACTGGTACAAGTACATCCAAAGTCACTGGCGCTATGGGTGACGATCCGTACCACAACCCCTTCGCGCATGGTGACATGATGGTGAGTACAAAGCACCTGTCGCTTCATATCGCTTCAGCACTCTCGCTCACATCAAGCTGCAGAGCTTTTTCGGCGCCGGCACCATGTCACTCGACAATGAGCAATATGCACAAGACCTTGATGAGGACGACATATTCGCATCCTACCCGCCCGCCAGCTTTCTTGCTGCCGACGAGCTTGCACTTGGTCCTGGAAATGAGTCTGCAGTTGTACCTGACATCCAAGTCCAGCCTCCCTCCAGAGTGAATACGCACATGGACCAGTACGAACAGGATTTGAGTGGCGCCCCCGAGAATCGACAACCATGGAACCCTTTGGGTGTCGCCAACGGAGACGAAGACCGGGATGCTGCTCAGATGGATGTGCTGATTTCGGGATCGCTTACTAGCACCCTCCCATCTGACGCTGGCACCTCCTTGACATCTGTTATCGACTCTGCCTTTGCCTCGCAGGAAGCTTGCGAAGTTTGCAATCATGTATATCGAAACAACTCAAACAAGAGGTAGGGAAAGAAGCGAATGAATATGTGAAGCTGTTACTTACTTGTGTATAGGAAGCACATCTTGACCCACATCAAGCCAAACAAGTGTCACTACCCAGAGTGCAAGAGGAGCAAGACTGGCTTCGCTACCCCCAACGATCGCGAACGCCACCTCATGTCTGTGCACAAGGATGGCTTGAAGAAGTGGTGGAAGTGTGGCTACCCTGGCTGTAGCAAGACCACCAAGTTGCACTGCTTCGACCGCAAGGACAACTTTATCGCTCATATCAAGCGTCGCCACTTGGAGTTGAGGACGAGCCAGATCGATGAACTTGTCAAACGGTAATTGACCCTGTCCATACCAGTTTCGATGTGCTCACCGCGCTGATTCATCACTAGTTCCGAGCACGAGCCCACACAAGCGGAGCTAAAGGCTGTCCTTGACGCCAAAGATAATAAGGCGCCAGCCAGGGGCATTCCTATCCGGAGATCCTCACGTGGTAGACGAAGGGTGAAGAGTGATGCTTCGTCAGTGTCGCGCGCCATGTCGCCCATGTCGCCTGGCGAAGGATCATCAAAGACTTTCGCCAGCTTCCCACAGAGCGCCCCTGCCATACCTTTCGAGAGATCCAGCCCTAGCCCGGCACCTTTCAGTCCAATGGAGGATCTCAATTTCGCTGGCATCGGGCATGGTATGCTTCCTGAGTCAGTAGCCCCCAACCCAGTCAAGCTCGAGGACACATGGCTTTCTGCAGGACAACATTCCATGCCTTCGCGTAATACGAACTTCTCCTTTGAGGCCAGCGAGATGGAGTATGGCAACCAGACTGCGTGGAAGGGTAAACAACGAGCTACCACTACTCAACCAATGTTCCAGTCCCTTCCTCAACAGCAGTTTATGGGCAGCCGAGGGTTCAGCAGCATGTTGTCGGATCAGATGAACCAGCAGACACGCTACAACGCAGTGTCTAGGAACAACGGCCTTATGCAAGGAGTCCAGGGCACACACCCTATCTGCCCCATCACAGGCATGAGTCCCGACGTTCGCAATATCAGTGCCTTTGGCGGCCGAGCTGTCTTTCCTCACCCCAAGAACTTCGGCCTGTCCATGAGTCAAAGCTTCGACACAGAAGTGAATTCACCTGCATATCACTCTTCAGCCACCACTGGTACATCCTTCAGCCAGGCCCATGGTCAAATGTTCAACCTTTCTTCCCCCAGCGCTCCCCAGGACATCGACATGGACATTCCACCATTTTACATGCCGTTTCAGGGCTTTGGGCCGCTCGATGAGGGATGAATAAAGTCCCGGAGCAAAACATCAAATCCAACGACAGTATGAATCACCAATCCCAGCTACCTCTTCCAACGCAGACTCTTGGTACAACTCCCATGTCGACAGCATTTTGCAACCTTCTGTCCCCACTTCATCAACAGTGGGTGGAGTGGGAGCTACGCATTCGTCGCTACCATCAACGCTCTTCAAGCTTCCTGCCTTCATGCTCACTGCTAGTGCTGACCGCTCGTTCCATCGCGACCAGGTTCCTGTGCTCTGAGATGTTGTTGAATACGCAGTATTGCTTCTTTCTTTCCGTTATCTTTTCTTTTGTTACGATATGGCCTGACACGATACGACACGACTTTGATGAGACCCACTTCCATACAGAAGCTGCCTGCAGGGTGGCTATGACCTGTTTTTCCTTCGCAATTCAACTTTCTTCGCTATACTTTCTGTTGATGGGAGGAAGTGAGAATGGGTGGGATTGATGACCTGTACTTTTTGTTCATAACGAATTCAATCATATAAATATTGGCGATACAATTCATTCACTATAGTATACAATGAAATGTGGATACTTGTCATTGTGATGGGAAAGAAAGCTCGACACAGCTCAGTTCAAAGCTGTTGCATGTATATCCCCTCCCCTCACGCTACTCGGAAATAGCCAATTGTTAAGTCCAGTGACAAAAGACGTGTCATCTCTAATATAGGTATCACTTTGAATATACGAGAGGAAGAGAAGAGTATATAGAGACCTAGGAACTGGCTATACTGCTCTTTTGATTTTGCCAAACCAGTAAAGTATATCTCACTTTCAATGCATACTTTGATGTATCTGTCAAATATCAGGCGAGAGTCAAGAACATCGACTTCTGTCACTGACGTATACCTGCATTTACCCCAACCCACGAAACTCAAGCTGACGCGTTTGTGTGAGGGAACCACGAAGTTCGTCCCTGAATGCCAAGACATCTAAGGCCAGCTTGTCGCCCAGAGCTTCGAAGTGAGGTCCCCCATTCGGATTGTAGTATTGTAATCGAATACCGTGTCTCATCGCAGTATCCGACTCACCTTCAATCATGGCTATCCAGGACTTTGGAGGCCAGTTCTTCAAGGGGGAGACGGGGCGCAATACCAGGGGTCTGCTCCGGCTGATTATCCTGGTCACCATTGCTGCTGCCGCTGTCAGTAGTCGACTGTTCTCTGTCATTCGCTTTGAGAGTATTATTCACGAATGTGAGTGTTATGCCGACTGAAAAGAGATGGAGTGGACGAGAAGGGACGAGAGAAGAGGATGTGGTCGTGATAAGACTATGGAATTCGATGCTAATACATTGATATAGTCGATCCTTGGTTCAACTTCAGAGCTACCAAGTACCTCGTCTCCAATGGCTTCTACAAGTTCTGGGACTGGTTCGACGACCGTGAGTGTCAACTCTTGCGACACATACTGCTCTATTGCATATCGCATATCAAGCAGTACAATAAGCAGCATCAATTGACAATCCTTCAGGAACATGGCACCCTCTGGGACGTGTCACTGGTGGCACTCTCTACCCTGGCCTCATGGTTACAAGCGGCGTCATCTACCACATCTTGCGCTTCCTCACCTTCCCTGTCGACATCCGTAACATCTGTGTCATGCTTGCGCCCGCCTTCTCTGGTCTCACCGCATATGCCACGTACCTCCTGACCTCTGAGATGTCCGACTCGCCCTCTGCCGGCCTGTTGGCTGCCGCATTCATGGGCATTACCCCTGGCTACATTTCACGTTCCGTGGCTGGCAGTTACGACAACGAGGCCATTGCCATTTTCCTATTGGTCTTCACCTTCTATCTATGGATCAAGAGTTTGAAGCTGGGTTCTGTCACCTGGGGTGCTCTGACCGCCCTCTTCTACGGATACATGGTGTCAGCATGGGGAGGCTACGTCTTCATCACCAACTTGCTCCCCCTGCACGCCTTTGTTCTCATCTGCATGGGACGATACAGCCCTAGACTCTACGTCAGCTACACTACCTGGTATGGTCTCGGCACGCTCGCGAGCATGCAGATCCCCTTTGTCGGTTTCCTGCCCATCAGGTCCAGTGACCACATGGCTGCCCTCGGTGTCTTTGGCCTCCTCCAGATTGTCGCTTTCGTCGAGTGGGTCCGTGGACAGGTTCCCAGCAAGCAGTTCCAGACTCTCCTGCGTGGTCTGGTTCTCCTCATCTTTGTCGTCGCTTTCGGTGGTCTTGTCCTTCTCACCCTCTCCGGAGTTATTGCGCCATGGAGTGGACGCTTCTACTCTTTGTGGGATACTGGTTACGCAAAGATTCACATCCCCATCATCGCTTCCGTCTCTGAGCACCAGCCTACCGCTTGGCCTGCTTTCTTCTTCGACTTGAACATGCTCATCTGGCTATTCCCTGCTGGTGTCTACATGTGCTTCCGTCAGCTCAAGGACGAGCAGGTCTTTATTGTCATCTACGCTGTGCTCGCCTCTTACTTTGCAGGTGTCATGGTTCGTCTGATGCTTACTCTCACCCCCGTCGTTTGTGTTGCAGCGGCCATGGCACTCTCCCAGATTCTGGACACCTTTGTCTCCACCAAGACTCCTGTCGAGCCCGCCCAGACCAACGGCAACGCCAAGGGTGAGACTGATGCCCTCAAGACTGCTGCCGCCGTCCTCCCCGACGGTCTTCGCTCTACCACCAAGCCTTTGATCGGCATCTACTCCACCATGTCCAAGTTCGCCATGGCTGGTACCATCACCACCTACCTCCTGCTATTTGTACTTCACTGCACCTGGGTCACCTCCAACGCCTACTCTTCTCCATCCGTTGTCCTGGCTTCTCGC
This sequence comes from Dothideomycetes sp. NU200, assembly GCA_027943355.1. NCBI lineage: Eukaryota > Fungi > Ascomycota > Dothideomycetes > Dothideomycetes sp. NU200. The sequence continues at coordinate 119,299 of BSCJ01000019.1, read as the reverse complement.
ATGGCCGACGGCTCCCAGCACATTATTGATGACTACCGCGAGGCCTACCAGTGGCTCCGTCAGAACACCGAGCCCACTGCCAAGATCATGTCCTGGTGGGATTACGGCTACCAAATCGGCGGTATGGCTGACCGTCCTACTTTGGTCGACAACAACACCTGGAACAACACTCACATTGCCACTGTCGGAAAGGCCATGAGCTCCCGCGAGGAGGTCAGTTATCCTATCATGAAGGAGCACGAAGTCGACTACGTGCTTGTCGTCTTTGGTGGCTTGATTGGCTACTCTGGTGATGATATCAACAAGTTCTTGTGGATGGTCAGAATCGCTGAGGGTATCTGGCCCGAGGAGGTCAAGGAACGTGACTTCTTCACCGCTCGCGGCGAGTATAGAGTTGACGATGGTGCTACTCCCACCATGAGGAACAGCTTGATGTACGTGATCATTTATCTACCCTTGCCAACCTCTTCAATGCTAATGACCTCTACAGGTACAAGATGTCCTACTACAACTACAACTCTCTCTTCCCTGCAGGCCAGGCCACGGACCGCGTTCGTGGCTCTCGCCTTCCAGCTCAAGGACCAGAGCTTACCACCGTTGAGGAGGCCTTTACCAGTGAGAACTGGATTATCAGAATCTACAAGGTCAAGGACTACGACAACCTCGGCAGAGACCACGGGAGCGTGTCTGCCTTTGAGAAGGGCCAGAAGAAGAAGAAGGCTGGCAAGCGCAGAGGTGCCAGGGTTCTCCGTGTGGATTAAAATGTTTCTCCGATTAGCTGCGCATAGCCCGCAGAGGGTTTGTATATCTTAGAATTTTTCCCCTAGAAAATGCATGGAAAGAAAAGTCTATCTTCTCTGCTTTCCGCTTTGCGACTTGAGTTTTGCAGTTGTTTAAAAGCCTTCATCGTGATGGTTGTTGGGTCTCTGGCATCACCAGAGTGCGGCTTGTATTAGTCAACGAATGGCTAAAGGTTTGGTCATTGGCGCTTCCTGTTTGTGCTGCATGGTAATCCGGGTCGCGACTTCCCCTGTGCAACTCTCCTGGCCACGCCGGGTTACTGCTGAGACGCTTCCAGGCATTTCGTGTACGTCCGCCTACCCCATCACCCGCTTATCCCCAGTCTCTCCAACGGACTTCCCTCAATTTTTATCCCATCACTCCTCAACTCAGCTGGATCTCTCGTTTTCCGCACATTGAAGAGCTGGCCTTGACTTTACATCCTCTGCCAGGTTGATAAGAAGAGCGGACTGCCTTGCGCTGACTTGCTGCCTGTGTTGTACGCACCAGCAAGCTTGCCTACATCTTGACCAACTACGACTATACACTCGTAAACGCTTCGTCTACCTCCACACTTCTTCACTACGCCTCCCACGACTCTAATCACTAGCCATTGCTTCACACGCCTCGACCCAGGAGTCTTCGGCGCCCATACACTCTTCCACTAGGGTAAGATCAATGAACAACATCGGTACGTGTTCAGATACATCAAACTGACAGTGAGCAGTACCACTAAACATGGTCTGCAAGGAAGTGGCTATCCCCTGCGCCGTCCTCGTCCCTATCTTTTCGTACGGTGCAATACTCTTCACATTGACATATTTGCACCACAAGTACAAGAGAGAGGAGAAATATCTCGAGGAAGAACACAAGCGTGCGAAGCGGGCTGCCGAAGAAGAGGCTGCAAAGCGAGTCGCTGAGGGTGCTGTTGCCGGCGGAGCTGCCGGTGGTGCTGCTAGTGGAGCGGCTTCAACTTCTGGTGCTAGTACTGGATCTGGAGGTGCAGCTGGCGGGACTGGTCAACAGTTAGTCACCAAGACGAACCCGGCTACTGGACAAGTCGTGACGGAGACGTCTGCTCCGGGTAGTGCTGTGACTGCTCCTGCAGGAGTAAAGACGGAAGTTGTCTCTGCTGGCGCGACTAAGTAAGGTATTGTGCAACTGATAAAGACGACGCCGCTCAGCTTGTCTACAGCCTGGTCGCGGCAACTGACGAGCTCGAGATCAAGGTGCGCTTTTCTTCCATTTGTCCCATTTCGCTCCTTCCCACTTTCACCTTCACTTGATGTCCCCGCATTTTCGCGCCTTTTTTGTTTGTTTGATGGTCTGATGCAATCTTCAGATCAACCGTCGTCAACACGTCTTGAGGAAATAATCCTTCTTCATGACATCGCAAAACACCTTTGTCTATCCAGCAGCAGCTGGCCTGCCTCCTGGCTGGTCTTTTGTTCCTCCACCTAATTCTGCTCTACAAGGCGTTGCACCGTCGCAGTGTGCGTCACCTGCCCTTCAATCCTCTCACCCTCCTGAAACTCTGCCTCCTTCACCATCTCAAGCGCTAGTCTTGGCAGGCTCACAACTTCCTACACATCCGCTGAAACTCCAGTGGTCCTCTGTACCTAGAAGATATCCCCAAAAAGAAAACGCTTATTGCTACACTGCGGATGCCCATGACGCCCAGCAAGTGAGTCAATTCTACCAACCATATCTGATTACGCCCGCCATCGTCGCAGAAAGTACGCCTCACAAAAGAAAGAAGAAGAAAAGCCGCAGTCATCACAGAACAACAGACGCGCACACTCAAATGGTTCCTCCACCGCCACCCTCTCAGCTGGCCGAAGCGCGATCCGTCTCCTCTATTCCAACCATCCCTTTCGATGCTCAAACTCGCACAGGCTCGCCATTCAGAGTCTGGCATGTCTGTCAAATTTGCCATCAACCTCGGTCGAAAAGCTATCATCTCCGCCATCCCGTCCAATATGGCGATTCCATGCCTGCTCCCAGCATTTGCCATCGCTGCAAAGTACCCAGAGATGAGCACGAGGAGATTGTCATCTCCCGTGGACGAGAACAACCAAGTGAGCCCGTTCCAAGGGTGCAAGAGATCGAGACAGACGAAGAGTCTGTCGTCCACTCAAAGGTGTCAAGAGAAGAATACGTGTCGGAGTGGATGCATGAATCCAACGTACCTCCCCCCGAAGCACCGAAGAGACAGCCTCACTATCCCCCACCTCGTCATTTCCATACGAAGATCACGACCAGGATCTATCTTGATGACGGCGGGACCTCTGCAGCCCCCACTCGAATACCAACTCAATCGCCTACACCTGCAGCTCCATCTAGACCACTTCTTTACAGACATGTCGAGGCACCTCGTCATGTAGACGGCGTGCAACTGCTCGAGTCTATTTTAGAATCAGAGAAGCCAGAATCTCTCTCACCAAGGTCTGCGATTGCAGCGGCCCAAGTAGCAAGCCACCACCATTCTACCACAGCCTGGATGCAATGCCCTGAAGGCCAATCAGCTGCTCCGTCGTCATCCAAAGCTCCATCTATGAGCTCTTCCAAAGTCCGCGAGATTGCTCAAGAGGAGATCAAGAAGATGCAAGGCATGCCAATACCAATAATGCAGGCCTATGTCCCTCAGGTACATGTTGTCTCCAACTTTGTGACTCCGTCCGAAGTCCGCAGAATTGTTGGCGAAGAGACCCTGAGACTTGCCACCAGCACTTCGCCGCTCCCTCAGATCAACGATCCCGTCAGCTCCAAGTCGTCCTCGGTCACTCCCTCTGAAGTCCGTCGGATTGCTCGCCAGGAGATCAAGAGCTATCGTGGAGCTGAGCGCGCTGTGCAAGATCATCCGAATCCCTACAGCCATGGGTATGCCGTCGCTATTGAACCTGGAGATTGCTTCCAACCATCCACTGAAGCACCAAGTGTACGACCTGTTATGTCGGCCCCCTCTCAGGCGGCCCCCAGCAAATATGCCAAAGAGTCAGATGCAGCCGCATCTCGCATGGGTCGTGCCCAGGGAAGATCTGATACCGAAGCCGAGTACTTCTACATCTTGAGAAAGTCAGAAGCCACGTCCCACCCTCCACCACCTCCGACACGTACACAATCTGTTCCTCAACCCAAGATGGAGCATGTGGTCTTGGAAAAGGACATCGTTGAGCAATGGCCAGGTGAGACTCGTGAACGTCACTACCGTGCTGCGGAAGTCTATCACAATGAGCCTTCTGAAGGCAGAGGCACTTACACAGACACGGTTGGGCCCAACTCTTCAATCAGTCAGCGACCTCCAAGAGATGTCAGGCAGCGCAAGCAAAGACCAGAGCGAGGCTACATCAGCCAACATTTCGTCGAGGATGACTATGCAGGCTCTTTCCCTAGAATGCGCAAGGATAACGACCATAGCTCCAAAGACGTCAATATTATTTCTCTCGTCAAGTCTCAGTTGATGAAGTGCCCCGACGTCCTGATCCTAATCGATCAGCAATCGCTCATGGGTACCAGACCTCACCCATACAACAAGTGTACATTGAAGAAGAAAGTCAATCTGGCACCACAGCCACCATGGCTGAACAGCGCCCCGAGAAGCCTGCAGAAGCAGTCTCTTCGAGAGCTCAACGTTCTCGCTCAGGATTCAGGACATCGGAACATGCGACCAACATGGGTCTTGCAGTCGTTGACGAGCGTCCGGTAGAAGATGCAACATATGTTCGAGAGACGTACGCTGCGCCTCCTCCCAGCAGAGATAGCGACGACGTTACTGTCTGGCCAGGTCATGTTCCGGGTCCGGGGCGCAGAGTTCCCCTAGATTCTGTGGCTATGCACAAGCAACGACTAGGCACGAGACGCGAGGACGAGCGGCAAGAGCAACCTAGGCATATGGGCGTTGACAATGGACCGTACATTATCCCCCGGGGGAGTGTGATGCGGCTTCCCTCTCCTCCAAGAGATGAAGACATCATCCGAGATGATCGCAGAGTCTATCGGGAGAGAGACTCGTCCCGCGAACGCCTAATCAGGGAGCGGATAGTCCGTGTCAGTCACGACTCTCCAGAACGATGTGGTCGGCATTTTCATCCTTCACGAGATACGCCCCCAGCTCAATATGCATCAAGATTCGATGAGGACTCTCGCTTCGGAGAGCCTGCACCACAGCCAAGGAGTATTCTTCGCCCGGGTAGCACCCCACCAGGCGATGGTGGCGGTTTCTACAACAATGCCCGCGTCACTTTTGCCAGCAGAGATAATATCGCGCCAATGCCACAACGCCGTGGCCATGGATTTGATGGGCCCAACAGCAGCTGCTCCGACTCGGACCTCATTGATTCTGGTTCAGAGCATACCAATGACATAATCTGGACTGATGGCGATGAAATCACTACCCGCGGACGCGCTGTCAACCGCGAAGGTTACTCGACAGGCATCGACCCTTACGTGCCCGAGATGAAGTCGGTGCAAACTCGTCCACTTTCCGAGTCACCGTCTCGCGAACGTGCCGAAGATCTTGGAGAGAAGGCCGAAAAGAAGAAGGTCAGGGTTCAGGTGATGAGTGATTGTCATGCACCTTATCGTGCTGAGTTGAGCCCGTCATCCAGTATGGAGGGCCTTGCAGACCACAGCCAGGTTGATCACGATGGTAGCAGATCTCCAGCTATGGTAAGATCCAGGACTATGCCAGGGGATCCAGAGAGGATGCCTACCATTGGCGAAGGGCATGAGCGACCTCCTGTTGCGCCGGGGTGGCTGAGAGTTACCAAGGTCAAGCAATACATTGATGCCAATGGTAGACCGTACGAAGTCGTCAACGAGGAGATTGTGCTCGATGATCAGGGCGATTCGGGAAGAGCAGGCCCACCGCAGTCGAGGTTCTCTGGCGATTCTAGGAACCAGCGAATGGGCTGAACTTTGGGCTCTTTTTCCTTGCTCTGCTTTTCCTATGTTATCCTTTCCTGCCAGGTGGTCGAGGGATCATGAGCAACATTCTTGCTTCCTTTTGCACTATGGTGACATAGAAAAACCGGGTCGCTGCACCTAGCCTAATTGAAATGTCTTTCCCTAAATTGATGGTCGTCTTTGAGACCCATAGTATGTTACACTCTTCCCTGGTCTCCATCCTCGTGCACAATGACGGCAGCGTAGCTAAGCCTAGACATCCTGATCTGGGGCAAGGGACAAAAGAGACCATTGTGCGCATCGAATGGCAAGATGCGACGCAGATCGACACAGATTACGCCACTTCAAGATGACGAGCAACCATAGGTGAGGCAAAGCAAGTGTTTAAGAATGTATTAGACAGGGTCGCCCTACCTACGAAAGCTCTTCGAAAGACGACCTTCAAGGCCAGTCGCAGACGGCCGGTTGCAGATCTGGTTGTTGAATTCCGACCCGAATGGTTCTCTCTCATCAATGTTCAATCTGCCCACAGATGTCGCAGAAATAATGAAAAGGATGTGCAGAAAAGGGGCAATAATCGGCGAATCTTGCTCGTATGTGTGCTTGAAATGAAGCTTCCTTGGGCCACTATGTCCCACCGTCTGGTCTCTGCCTACTTAGAGACTGCCTGTTGGAACAGTCCCGGCCTGAGGTACTGTACTCTCTTTCCACGGACTCGGCACTGAAGGACCTAGAAAGTAAGGTAGGTAACTTTAGTAGTGCTGGGGGTCTCCAGTATGGGGTACAGTAGCCCGCCGCTGTCTTGGCAGATGGAGGTGCAGCGGAAGCGAACAGGCAAGAACTTCCGGAGGGCAAGACTTTCCGCTGCACTGCCTGCGTTTTCTCTCTTCAGCCAGGAAAGGTAGGTAAGGGTTGACCTTAACCCTGATAGCTCACCGATCTGGATCAAGGCGATAATGTCAGTGGGGCGCTGGTCGGATCTGGGGTAAAGATGGGGAAAAGAAGATGATGTACCGGTTTCGTTTACCTCTTGCTGGCATCGTAGGTTGTAGATGGGAGAAACTGAGGTGAGTAAGTTATCCCGACGATAGATGATTTGGTTGTAGAGCATGGGATTGAGATAAGTATATATGTGTTTTCTCTCCAGTCTGATTTCACACTCTTCTATACACTTGTTTCCACGCATGTTGCCACTGCTTCAAAATCACCGTCTGCTCCTCCTCTCCTACAACATCAGGCATTGCTTCTTGCTTCGGTGCTCACAAGCTCCAAACCGAGCATAATCACATTCACATCTTACGACAATGGCAACATTAGCAACAACACTCCCTTCTTTAGGCCCACTTGTCTCGCATTTCTCCCGCAATGCCAGCATCGACGACATCGCAGCCATGGCCGCGGTCGGGCTGCTAAGCGCTGCGTTTCTCACAAAGGGAAAGGTGTGGGATCGTCCGGATCCACACTACTACAAGTGGTTTGAGCGACCGCAGGAGGCGCTCGGTGCAGGCGGTGTGGCCAAGGCTACTAGAAATGTTGCTGAGAAGATGGCTGAGATGGTGAGTCTTACCACTTACATCACACGAGTCGCTGCGTTAGATCGAGCAGTCAGTGCTGATGTGTCCTTTATAGAACGTAGATGTGGTCGTCTTCTGGGGATCACAATCCGGCACCGCGGAACGGCTCGCAGGACGACTAGCGAAGGAGGTCCATCAGAGGTTCGGACTCCGCACACTATGTGCTGATTTATCCGACTACGATGCGACTTCTGTGGCGCTCATCCCTGGAGACAAACTCACCTTTTTCCTGGTGTCCACGTTCGGAGAGGGTGATCCTAGCGATAATTTGCATGATTTCTGGGGTTGGCTACAGCAGGGACATGCTGATGGTGCGCCGCTTGGGAGTCTGAGATATATGGCATTTGGGCTGGGCAACAGCTTCTACAAGCACTACAACAAGGTCGTCGATGTGGTTGTTGAGCACCTCGATCGATTGGGCGCAAATGCTTTGCTGCCTACCGGACGAGCAGACGACTCAAAAGGTGGGACTGAGGAACATTATTTGGAGTGGAAGGAGCAGGTCTTCGCAACTCTGCGTGCAGGTCTCGGGTACGAGGAGCGTCAGCCTGTCTACGAGCCTACTCTCAAGGTTGTGGAGGATGACTCCCTTGAGCCGATTGATCTGCATCATGGCGGACCCTGGGAAGGAGGCATGAGCAAGAATTTGAAGAGTGGGTTGTCTGCTGTCAATGCTCTGCAGGTCAAGCATTCGAGGGAGCTGTTTTCTGCTTCTGCGGGCCGACATTGCATTCATATGGAGGTGAATCTGAGCAATCATCCTTCTATGAAGTACAAGACTGGCGACCACCTAGGTGTATGGCCCATCAACCCGGAAATGGAAATACAACGACTTTTGCGGGTAATGGGCTTACACCAGAAGATGCAGATGCCTGTCATGGTCAAGTCTTTGGAACCAGGCATGAAGCCAAAGGTGCCCTCTCCGACTTGCGTTGCCGCGCTGTTCACGCACTATCTCGAGATCAATGCTCAAGTGTCGAGAGAGACACTCGCTCAAATGGTCCAATTTGCGCCCAACGAATCCGCCAAGCAGGAATTAGCCCGGCTCAGCAGCAGCAAGAAGGTATATGCAGAGTTCTTGACATCAAGATATGTCAACCTCGGAAGACTGATGGAGTACCTCACCGGCGAAGAAGGAGCCTGGAAAGACCTACCTCTTTCATTTGTAGTCGAGGCTTTGCCAGCCATGCAACCGCGCTACTACTCCATCTCGTCTTCGTCTGTCGTTCAACCACGCCAGATCGCCATTACAGCCGTCGTCTCCAATACAGACATCTCAAGCACCGACCGCATCCCAGGACTGTCGACAAATTACCTGCTCGCGCTTAGGGAGTCTCTGGAGCAAACACCTCAACTACATCCCCACGGTCTCACATATCCGCTGCACGGCCCAGACAATGCCCTCCAAGGCGGCAAACTTCACGCTCACATTCGCAAATCAACTTTCAAGCTCCCGGCGTTGGCTTCACAACCAATTGTCATGGTCGCCGCAGGGACAGGTATCGCACCCTTCAGAGCCTTCCTGCAAGAACGCGCTAGAATCAAGTCCATGGAGCGAGAAGTAGGTCCCACCATGCTCTTCTTCGGCTGCCGCAACGAAGAACAAGATTTCCTCTACCGCGACGAACTGCTGGAGTTGCAAGAAAAACTAGGCGATTCCTTCACGCTAGTCACTGCCTTCTCGCGCCCACAAGCCGGGAAGAAGATCTATGTGCAGGACCGCATCGCAGAGCATGCGGACAAGGTGTGTGAGTTGCTGGGGGAGAGTAATGCATATTTCTATATCTGCGGATCTGCGGCCATGGCTAGGGAGGTCTCGAATGTGGTGTGTGATAAGCTCCAAGGGACGCTCTCACTAGACGAAATGCAGATGAAGGGGTTTGCGGAGAGGCAGAAGAAGCAAAAGCGGTGGCAGCAGGATGTTTGGGGTTAATAGATGACGATGTTGTTGGATGTACTTAGATTTGGTAATGATTATTGTGTTCTCAATGTGTGGATGAGCTGGGCTGCGTTGGCATAGTTTGTGTTGTATACTGTACTCGAGAGCATATGCCGATCGGGCTTTGAATTGTTCAAGGTTTGATGACGAAGCCTAGTGCCCACACCTCCTCCTCTTTCCCCACTAAAGCTGCTAGGATATGCACATCACTTCTGTAACATAGTTGAATCTTCTAGCACATTGCGTACGAGTGTATGACTTGGACGATTCGATAGTGAAGCACTACTTCTGGTACATAATATTAGTTTGGGATTGAGAGGTTAAAGAAACGTCGGCAATGGAACCAAATCCATAACGTCTCCCAGCCAGGCTCGCCCTTCCTACACCACCCTTGAACCATTACCACCTGTCCTGCAAAGTCCTTGGTTTCTGTTCCCTGAAATGAGGGGTGGAAGAGGATGTCGGATTTGCCGCCAGCAACACACCAAATGCGTGGTGCAGAATGGTTCAGACTCCTGCCAGCGATGTCTTGAAGCCGGTCGAACTTGTGATTTCGATCCCAAGTTTCGCTTCAAGCAGGTTGTTAGGATTGAGTCTTCGCAGGCTGCGAGGCCCGGTGTGGATCTTGTGCACAAGAAGGATCAGGTTTGGGTGGATACTGAAAGGTTTCCTTGTGAGTATTGAAAACAAAGTGCATAATATTAAAAATGAAGTGTGTGCTGATTCTTTGATACTGTAGTGAATTACGTTTTCGAGGATGGCATCAACCTCGATCAGGACTACAGCGGTGTTGCTCAAGAACAGCAGTTGCATAGATCTCCTGTTGATGAGCGTCCAGGAAACAGCCCGAATGTATCGGGTGCCAATGATGCAGAGTCGTTACCACCGGGTCTAACACGTGGTCAACATTATGTTGACATTTCTGATGGCCTGCCTGGTGCACAAAGAACAGCTTCTATGGATCATTCGGCACTCGTCATCGATGGACCTCCTGACCCATTCCTTCCGTTGAACCTTCCGCCATTACAGAGGAATAACTCTCTCAAATGGACGCCGACTGGTGCATCTCCTAGCTCAACACTATCACTCGTGACACCTCCACCGAACGAATATCCGATGCTCGCTTCCACCTATGTAGCTCGGCCGCTAAGTCAAAACGAAACTCCGCATATCAAACTCTCAAGACGAGAGGCAGGTCTAATTCACTACTATATAGCAGTAATGACCCCGTGGGCCGATACCAGTGACCCCGACAAACATTTCGCCCGTGAGGTTCCACACCGCGCACTCCGAAAGCCTATGATGCTCTACGCGATCTTTGCTCTGTGCTCACGACACCAAGCCATCATGTCAGACGGGACAGACGAAATCGAGTCTTCGGCATATCATGATCGTTGTGTAGGACTGCTGATTGAAGCACTCTCCGCACCCGAAGATACATACGACGAGGACCTATTAGTCACAGTGGTAATCTTGCGGCATTATGAGGAACTAAAGACTACAGATGACAACCTCTACCATCTCTTCGGATCAAGTCAGCTCTTGAATGCCATTTCTAGATTCTCGTCGTCTGGTGGCCTCGGCGAAGCGGCGAGCTGGTGGTGTCTCAGACAAGCCATATATGTGTCCCTCGTCCAACACCAACCCCTAGATATACGCTTGGAGAATTTTGATCATTCTGCAGCATTCGGTATGCAGACGGATCATTCGGCAACAAATGTCGTGGTTCTCATATTTGCAAAAATGCTCCGGCTCCTTTACTCCACTGAGTCGGTGGTCGCGGATCAATGGAGTATACTTGAGCAAGATCTCGACAGGTGGAATCTGCTGAAGCCGGTCTCTTATCGTCCGATATACTATCAAGAACCGGATTTTGCAAAGGACAGACCATTTCCCGAGATCTGCATGATGAATACGCCTCAAGGTGAGCCTTCTCACAAGAAGCGCCGAAAAAGATATGTGTTCTAATTTGTGGTAAAACACAGTCGTGGGAATGCAATACTACCACGCCTGCAAAATCTTCCTAATCCAACATACAGCGACCACCCAACCAGTCCTAGGCTTTCACGCCACAAAAGACAGACGGAAAGCCGAAAAGGACATTTCCATTCACCTCAGCGCCATCATCGGGCTGGCTGTCAATAACGACTTTGCGTCTAATGCTTGCTTTGAGGCACATCATTTACTTTATGCTTGCGGGTTTTGTCTGCATCATCCGATGCAGAGAGTGCATGCGCTTAGGTTTTTGGAAAAGGCGGAGGCGACGACGGGGTGGCGGATGTCGCATACGGCTGTCTTACTAAAAGAGCAGTGGCGGGACCTTGATGCTCCTGGATGAAGTCGCCGTATGGGTTCAAAGTAAAATGTAGGCAGTTGGACCATGGATCCGACTTGGTGGCAGCCAGAGCCTGCACATTAGCAGCAGGAGTCTGAATCTCAAAGACGTCGCGTTGTAATACTATAGGTGGGGGCCTTCATCATACCGCCAGCCCAAACGTACTACGAAATATCACGTCAAGTATCAAAACCAAAAGCATGTTCTCACGTTGTGTTCGGATGCATTGAACATACAGTAGTATACCAAGAACATGGCATTGTTCATAATAGCTATCTAGCGTTCTACTGCATGTCAGGCAACAAACGACACATTCCTCTTTGTGAGATCTTCCATAACCATCCACTCAGCAGTATAGATGAAGTGAAGACCAGGAATAAATCGCTAAGCCGCAACAAGACTCGCCCCCTTATCCAACCTTCTTCTAAGTTTGATCGGCAGCTCGCTAAGATGCAAATTCATAGTCTCCAGCCTCTCCGGCTCAAAGCCAGGTCTCGCAAGCTCAACCTCATACCGATGCAAAATACTAGCCAACAGTACTGTCTGCTCCAAATACGAGATGTTCCTCCCAATACAACCTCGTGCACCGGCAGAGAACGCCACGAAATAAGGCCCAAGTTCTTTGCCTGCGTCGCCCATCCATCTATCTGGATCGTACTTTTCTGGGTCGGGAAAGACAGTCGGGTCGCGGTGAGCGACATATGCGCTAATTGAGACGGTGGTGTTGCCTGGGATGAAATCACCCATTATGACTGCTCCTTCAGGCGGTGTAGTGCGCGGAAGTCCATGGGAGGTAGGTGGCCAGACACGCATGCTTTCGTCCAGACAAGCCCGCAAGTACGGGAGATATTTGACTTTCTCGTAGGGAGCGACCACGTCGTCTTCGTCCAGGGCGTGGTCGATCTCCTCGCGTAGTCGTGCCATACATGTTGGGTTCTTGAGAAGCAGGTAAAGCACGTTGGCCATGGCGATTGCGGTCGTGGTGCTGCCTGCGTTCATCATGATGGAGACTTCGGCGCAGATCTCGCCCCATTCCAGGTTGTGGTTTATGCCGTTGTTGTCGTGCATGAGGGCTTCAAAGAAGTCGTCGAGTTTCTCGCCCGCTTGGTAGCGCTTTAGTCGCTCCGTGGCGAGGTGCAGGTAGATGCCGTCCCAGCCTTCGTTCAGCTTCCATAGCTTGCGGTACATGGGGGACACGAGCTTGCTGAGACTGGCGAGTCGTTTGTACCACCCGTAGGACCAAACGAGGCCGGCTTGAGCGCGCGAGTTGGCGTAGAGAGATTCGCGGTAATTCACTTCCCAGGTTGAGCCGTCGGGTCGTTGGGCGATACAGCGATCGTGGCCGCGATCTAGGAAGCCAAGGCTGGAACTCAGCCCAATGTCGGAGATGGCGTCTAGAGTGAAGAAGTTCGTCCAGGCTTTGTAGTCGATGGTTTCATCTTGGCCGCAGTCGCTGCAGCAAGTGTCGAATTGGCCAATGATGCGGGTTGTCTTGTCTGCGACCTTGAACTCCCATTCCTCTAGGTTCTTCAAGGCGTACGCAGACGAAAGAACCTTACGCTTACGAGCGTGGTCTTTCTTGTCTGTGACATCGGCAAGGTTGAAGTGCGAACCAGCTGTGATGTTATACTGGTCGTCCTTGTAACATTTGGTATTGTGGCCGTAGATATCCTAAATTCATCCATGAGTGTTGTGAGCTTGAAGATTGATATTGACAGTCTACATACCTTTATAGCTCTAGATGAGCCATAGGATAGGGCATTAGGACCAGTGCGGATGACCGGTATGCCTTGTGCGTGAAGCTCTTGAAGCCTCTTTGATCGAAAGCCCTTGTGTGCCAAGACCAAGAAGGGTATGTTGGTCATGCCAGCTAACAAGTCTAGATTTGGATATCTCCGTAGTCCCTTGGGATCTTTGAAATAGTCGAAAAGACATCTTCCCACCAAGAAGGCCAGTCCAGCAAGCACTGCAGATACTCCAAAGATGAAGCCGTACATTTTCGCTGCTGTCGTACACAATGGCAATGATAGAAAGCAATGAAGATGAAGAGATTCAAGTTATACGGCGGAAGTAGTTCATAAATACTTACCTTGGTTGTTCTATGTTGTCTAGAGGTGGACTATCTTGATACACTTACCTATCGTGCCCGAAAGGAGCAGGCGTCTCCGTGCCGGCGAAGACTACTGACTTTGAGCGTGCTCATCCCCACGTGTTCTCTCTGACTTGCGGGGAGCGGAGGCGGAACGTAAATCATTAAAGGGTTACCAGATTGGTGTACGGTGGGTGACCTTGGCTGAAGTCGAAAATGGGACAAGTCGTCGACTATGCCTCATCCTGATTTCAACGTCTTCATCTGTCTTGTGTGATGCTTTCCCCAGGGGCGCGGCACGAAGTTGTGGAGCAGATCACCGTGCTCGATTAAGGACACAGGGCCTGTCGATGCAGATGCAAACTATGCCGTATGGTGCATATTACCCCACTACCTTGACGGCGAGATCATGTTCAATTGAAGTGACTCTTGTGCGTGAGCATGGATGTGACTTACTTCGGGTGTGCAAATCATGAGGCTGGTGAGAGGTTAGACGTCATGGAGGCAAGTCGCCCCGATGCCTAACCCTTCGCGGTAATTGTCGGCGGGAGTTGCATTGTCCACATGACCTTCAAACCCGCCCCACTCAATGGCCTTTTATGTTTCTGCGAAGGCAACAAAGCTGAGGCTCTTGTGCTCCATGGCGACTATAACCACCCTCATACCCCATCGCTGTGAGACGCGGCGTAGGCCCATTCGAGCAAACTCAGGAGCAGACAAGACTATGCTCAGTAGCCAAATCTTCCCTTGGTATGGCATGACACTGACACAGCTATCGAACTGGGTATGATGCTATGCAAAGCCCGACAGAGCATATGCCGACTCACCCTGTTTGTACACAATACCTCGCCACGCTCGCAATGCGTAATGATCGTCCCCCGCGAATTGCCCCGGACCCCATACCAAGACCCACTTTATGGAGATGTTAGCCTCTACAGCATCCTCCTGCCAAGTCACTTGATGCGAATAGGCAAAGTAGGCTATTGATTGCTGCCAAGGCACAGAATGCCATGGTCCCGAATCAAGCTACTCACTACGTAAGGTCTTTTTGAGTGTAACATATAAGGATACGACGTCGCTTCTCATGGAGGAGCCGGTAATCGTGATTGTTATATGATCCAATTGCAATTGTTTTGACTCGCCCCTTTCATCTGTCACCTAAACGTCCCATCTCGTTCTTTGTACACAGAAACTTTCCATATAAGAAGCATACATGGAGAAACATCAAGATGTCAAACTAGACCTCGATGTCGAGAAGACGACGAACATGACCGAGCACAACGAGAATGTTCTCTCTACATCGCCGACACCAAACACGCCGAATCCTTTCGACTATGAGAAGCTCTCATACGGCTCCAACGGGCTGAAAGGTCTGCTCGAGTCTCCCTATGTGCTCGGTGCCGCATTCCTCGCCTCAATGGGCGGGTTCAGTTTCGGCTACGGTAAGGAAGACAACATTTCTGCAACCAGGTGTAGAACAGTAGCACTGACAAGCAATGATGTAGACCAAGGAGTCGTCTCCCTGATCCTGACAATGCCCCAATTCCACGCAACGTTTCCCCAGACAGCCCCAGGACACGCCAGACAAAGCTTCTACACTGGCTTTGCAACAGCCATGCTAGAACTTGGCGCTTTCTTCGGCTGTCTCTTCTATCCAGCTTTCGCCGACCGCTTTTCACGCAAATGGGGTCTCTCCTTTGCCGTTGTCTTCTTTGTCGTTGGTGCCATTATTCAAACTGCTGCGAACAACTATGCTGAGTTGGTTGTTGGACGGACGATTGGTGGTATTGGCGTTGGTACTTTGGCCATGGGTATGTTTGATCCTGCAGTTCCATAATGATACCATACACCGGGTTTTATTCTCTTCGTAGAGAAGAATGCTAATGAATGACAAAGGCGCACCCCTCTACATCACCGAGATCGCACCTCCAAACCTTCGGGGCTCCCTCCTAGTCCTCGAGCAGTTCAGCATAGTAATCGGCGCGATCTCCGCTTACTGGATCACCTACGGTACCAAAGACATCAAAAGCGACTGGTCCTTCCGCCTGCCCTTCCTCCTTCAGATGGTACCCGCCCTCGCAGTCGGCACTCTGATCCACTTGTTCCCTTTCACACCCCGGTGGCTCGCGATGCGCGACCGGGACGAAGACGCTCTCGCTTCAATCTCGAAACTCCGCCGACTACCGCCCACCGATGCAAGGGTACAGCTGGAACATACTGGTATCCTAGCCGAAGTCCGCCTCCAACGCATCATCGACCACAAACGCCATGGGGACACCACAAACGGCTTCGTCCACGACCTACGCACATGGCTCGAGCTGCTCCAGCCACGGTATGTAAAGCGTACGATTGTAGCAGCTGGAATGGCTTTCTTCAATCAGTTTGTAGGCATCAATGCGTTTGTCTACTACGCTCCTACATTCTTCGCAGGACTGGGTCAGTCCGAGGGTAATTCGCTGATTCTGAGTGGCATGATCAATATTGGGCAGGGCATCGGAATCACAATCACTACCCTCTACATCGACAAGATCGGACGTCGGTTTCTGGCTATCTGGGGCGCGTTAGGCATGGGCATCGCACATGCAGTATTGGCGGGTCTGGTAGGCACGTATAGTGGGGACTGGGAGAATCATAAAGGGGTTGGTTGGTTCGCGGTGGCTTGCGTGTATGCTTTTGTGATTCTGTTTGGGTTGAGTTATGGACCGCTTTGTTGGTGGTAAGTCGTTACACTTTACGGACTCCCATCTGCCAATGCTGACTCACCTCTTTAGCGTGCCGGCTGAGGTCTACCCAAATGCGGTCAGGGCTAAGGGAGTAGGTTTCGCCATTGCGGTCAATTGGTTGAGTAATTTTGTTATCGGCTGGGTTGTGCCGCCCATGTTCGCGGGCATTGGTTACGGGACTTATATCTTCTTTGCTTGTTTCTGCTTTCTAGCGTTCGCGTTTGGATACTTTTTGGTGCCTGAGACGAGCGGCAAGAGCTTAGAGGAGATCGATGTGTTGTTTGGCGACTGCAACGGTGTGGAAGAGGAAGAAGCTAAGAGAGAGGTGTTGAGGGGGCTGAAGTGATGGTCTCGTCGGGCTGTGTTTCATGTTACTTGGGATTTTCGGAAGAGAGCATTGGGGGAGAAGTCTGACTTCTGAGCATTGGGTTTTGGAAGTTACCGAGACTTCAAACTGTTGTCTGATACCACCTGGACTAAAACATATGTTTGCGACCAACATGAATACTGCAACGGTGCAAATTTCCCTTCATAGATGGTATGAGATTGGCGAAACTCGTTCGGGTTGCACAGTGTTGTGTACTCACTGCACCTCGCATGAATTTGTCCCTACAAACGACATGCTGTAGTGGGCCCCCAAGACGGTCGTCCTTGAACAATGGCATGTTCCCAGTGTGCCGTTGACACGTGTTGCCGATTCATATTGCATTATGACAAATATTAGCTTCCATCAATTCTTCCGTGGCGCAATTGGCTAGCGCGTTCGACTGTTAGAAGTCTATAGACGACTGCAGATCATCGAGAGGTTCCTAGTTCAAGCCTAGGCGGGAGAGCGATGTTCTTTTGAACTCATGACATATATCATGGAAATGGTTTTTTCCGCTAAAATTGAGATGAGAAGACGGCGCGATCTCCTTGTAGGTGGGGTCCTTTGGACGAGCGGAGAGTGTGCTCTCCTCGAAAGTGGTGTCTTGTGGACGAGCAGAGGCCGTGGTCTCACTCAAACCTGCCACTCTTGGACAAGAAGTGAACACGGTCTTTATAATCGCGGTTTTCGGCTTTTGCTGTGCTACTGAAAATGAAAACGAGTAGAATGATGCAGGTAACGATAGGGTCATTGATTCTAACAACAAATCGGATGCCTGATGGTATCTTGTAGACTACGGTGGTGTCTTGATATTCAGGCGGTGACAACCGTGGAAGGAGTAGTGGATCTGGGGTGTGCAGGCTCGCGGGAGGATCTGTACTGCGTCGGCTCGCAAATGTAACTGATAGGATTCTTCTCAAGGTGAATGTCGTTTCGTCTCACACCTTGCCAGCCTCGATGCTATCCATTCTATAGCTTCATCCACTAGGCGCTCAATATGCTGCGGATCCAGCCAGCCTGTCGGGATCCAGATCAGGTAGGTCCTCGTGGCCTTAATGAACGTCTGATGCTTGAGTATCACCACTGAGTTCAGACTGAAGATCAACATTGGCATTGCGGCTTTGTCAATCGAGTACGGATCGTGAACTGGCGCGGCCTGTCGACGTATGCTGTTCCCCGTCGTCCATGGTAGCAAGTATTTGTACGAGAACAACAGAAGACATAGAGAGGAGAGCAGACAGTTTGTCTGTTCTGTTCGGGGGACTTCGTGCTTGGAAGTATTGGACAATGGTTGAAGTGCGTTTAACCATTGTAGCAGGTTGTAGCAGGAGCGAGCGCGCGCACTTCGCATTGCTTCCGCTGGATGGCTCTAACACGGAAGCCACGCAGCTCTTATCATGAAGAAGCACATAATTAGGGTCAGGTAGGCTGATGCAACTTATTGTATCATTGGTGTGTGTTCTGTGCCGAGTCTCATCCATCTAGTCTCCCCTGCTCATTCTCCTCTGCTCAATCTCATATAGAAGATCGCATCTGTTTGATATATTCTGTTGAGCCTCTGCCACCCAACCTTGTTTATTCAGCCTTTATTCTCTCTCTTTGATTAAGGTATCTATTCTGCGCTGTTGTTCCTGGCAGAGTCCCAACCTCTCACATTCACTTGTACTCACTCAACTGTCGTACCCAACCTGATTAGGCTCACTTTCACGTGTAAACACTTGTGATACACCTACGCTTCATATTTGTAGCTCTCCACCTAGGTGTCTGCTGCTGTCATGCACCTCGTTCTCTTGCTTTTCTGTTCACAGCTAGAAGTCAACATGGCATCACCAGGCAGTGAAAACCAAGGTGCTGGGAAGAAGGCATTGGTCGCCAGACTAGGCTGGACAGACAAACCAGAATCCAAGTTGTTCGACGCCGCGATCGAGTCAGTATCTGACTGAGCAGAGAGCCTATTAGATGAAGAAAAGGACAAAGAGGAGAAACAAGGGCCTCGCGTAATCACCGACAACGCGATTGATGAATTTGTCTTCGGCAATCCACAGCTTAATTTCTTAGGCATCGATGACTCTAGGGAGAAGATCAAAGAGATAATCTGCGTCTTGGTGATCAAGAAGAGACATAAAAACAAAAAGAAAGAGAAATCAGTTGCCCCTACCACACCAAAAAGACCAGTCGTCCCTTCAGAGGGCGAACGGGCAGAACGGGCAGAACCTTCGGATAACCTCATCAACACGCCTCGCCCCTCACAGCAGCCCCCCTTGCCTCCCGCTACGTTACCAGCAATACAGCAGCAAACCAGAGATGTCACTCCAGATATCCCGCACATAGGCGATCGCATGCTGCGCCATACGATTGTCACGGCTGTTTGAGACAAGTCCAAGGATGTCACGAGTACAGACACGAGCGAACTCGTGGATCCTCTCACTATCTCTCGTTCCGGAGACTTTGTCGCGTCGAACTTCCAGTTTTCCGGACTGATAGAATGGCTGTCAAGTGATGGCTACATCAAGTATTCAAGCGATCGAGACATACGTCTGAAGTTGATGTCTGAAGGCTCCACTCCTCTCGTTGTGAGGAACCAACAAACTTTGTATCGGCAATCCAACAACACTGCAATACCGGGTCGCCGTACGTGAGATTTGTTGTTATGGGGGCCGAGGGTCAGTCTAAATGCCCCATGAATTTTTTCTCTATCATGCTAACAACACGCTGCAGACTGGCGGAAGGCTCAACGATCCATCGAGCCCATCGATATGACTGCGTACATGTCTAGATGTAACAGTACATACGATGGAAAAATACTTCGGAGAGGATAGGAGTAGGTTTTGTGGTAAAGGTCATCAACTCGCTTGGATTGGAATAGCGTGACATGACGCAAGTGCCAAGCACGCGTCAAAGTGCAACAGGTTGGATGGAGGGGCCCAATAATTCGTGCCTTACTCTACCAGAACACGATTGTTAGTGCTGAATCATCGCATTTGATATCACAAATCACCTCATTTTACACTTTTACTACCGCTCATCTGCCCCGTTCCGTCAGCTTGACGATTGTTGTATATACCCATTCATCTCTGCATACACACCCTCACCCCACCAATCACCGCTCGAGACACAGACATCACCATGGCGCCCACCACAGTAACAGAAATCACGTCCCACCAGGCATTCAAGGACATTGTTTTCGCCAACCCCTCCGCCCTCCTCACAATCTACTTTCACGCCAACTGGGCCGCACCCTGTCAACACATGAGCACAGCAATCACGACCCTCGCCTCCACCTACGAAGCCACATCACCCCCATCCGTCCTCTTCCTCCGCATCGACGCCGATGAAGTCTCGGAAATCGCAGAAGACTATGATGTCTCAGCCGTACCCTACATCGTCCTCCAAAAGAACGGCCAAGTCATCGAGACAATCAACGCGCCATCCATCGCCGGTGTGCGCTCGGCCGTAGAAAAGCACGCAGGCGCCGGCAATGCCTCCTCTGGCTTCGGCCTCCCCCCAGCCCAGCAAGTCAGCCAGAAACCCGCCGACGAGACCAAGAACCTGAGCGCGTACGCACCCGGCGCAGGCGAGCAACAGACGGCGCCGCAATTCTCCTCCGGCGACGCACAACAGCCGCAGCAGGAGAGCAAGGAGGAATTGAATGCGAGACTGGCGGAACTGGTCAAGGCTGCTCCGGTCATGCTGTTTATGAAGGGGACGCCGTCTGCGCCTCAGTGCGGCTTCTCGCGCCAAACTGTCTCCCTGCTGAGGGAAAAAGGCGTGCGCTATGGCTTCTTCAACATTCTCGCTGATGACGACGTCAGGCAGGGTCTGAAGGAGTTTAGTGAATGGCCTACTTTCCCTCAGGTCTACTGCGATGGCGAGCTGGTTGGCGGTCTTGATATTGTGAGTTTGTCTTTTACTTCTACTCTCCGTTACCCCCGCTTCTTTGCGTATATTTCATTGGAATATCCACATGTGCTGACTTGCAACAAAGCTAAGGGAAGAATTCGAAAACAACCCCGACTTCATGTCCGACTACGCCGTCGCGGCCAAGGGTGGACCTGGAAATTAGGAAACTCTTCCGGAGCCTCCAGAGGTCCCCAAAGATGCCTGTCTCGAATGCAGGGATGAACGACGCAAGCAAGAGTGGCGCAGAGCCATCGCACACGCCCAAGCGATTGGATTGCTCAATCGACCTGATATCGGTGGTGATGAACATACGCTTCCGCAGGGGACGAAGAGAAGTGCAGAGGATGATGATGATCAGGACATGCGGCCGAGCAAGCGACATGAGTAGAAGGTTGTCTTGAGAGTCTCCTGGGGGATTGCTTGCGCCGTTCATACTCAGCAGGAGCATATTCATACCCTTACAAACGTCTTGTTCTGCAGTTAAGCGCTTGAATTACAATGGAGAGGCCGCGGAATAAATAGGCAGTCATGAACGTTCTCTTTCTACTGATGAACCATATCACTCAGCCACGCACCGTCATTAATATCAGACGGTGTTGTTATTCAAAATCCCCCCTTCTCGCTTTTATGCTGCCCATGTTTGTATCTGGCGCTTATTTACATGCATATGTACCAACCTCATCTCTCCACCCTCTTTCCTCCAAATCAACTCCTCACATTCTTGCTACTCACTCGCCCGCCATCGCACTCCCCCACGCTTCCTCGAAAACCTTTCTCTCACCTTCTCTGCCACCATCTCGCCCCTCTCCCTCCACATCAACCTCACCATCATCCTGATCCTCAGGTCTAGGCGTCAGACAAGGCGTCCTCGAAATCCCATGATGCGCACCCTTGACATGCACTCTCCACTCTGCCTCCTCGACATATACATCGTCGCACCCCTCATGTACACACGCCAACCCATCGAGGGTTCCATCAGAGGAGTATTGGTATTGGTAATTGTTCTGGAAGTGCTTGTGGCAGCCTATATATGGGCAGTGGAACGTGAATGGTTCTTTATCCTTTTCGTTTTCGCCGTCGTCGTTGTTGGTCTTGGTAGATTGGTTGGTCGTGCTGAGTGTAGTAGAGTCATGATGGAAGACTGGTTGAAAAGATGGCCTTATCGGGGTGGAGGTGTATGCGATTTTGACCTCTGCTTGTTGCGTGTGCTGTCGGGTAAGAGGGGTAGAACAGCCGTCTACGTGCTGCTGCTGCTGCTCGTGGAGGTTCCTCGCCAAACAATAAGGACCCTGTGCTTGAAAGTCGTCCCACGCGTGGTCGGTTTCCCCGTGGCAAAGCTGGTTGTAGGCACTTTCGAAGGCGGGCTCTCTGACCATGGAGGCTGGGGCGATATCGGTGGAGTTGGCCCTCGAGGATATCGTGGCCAGGTGGGAGGATATCAGTGCCAGTCTTCGAGCTGCTTGCTGTGTGAGCGAGGCGGACCCTTGATTCTGCTCGGTTGGCTCTTGCGGATCTTGGACCGCTGTCCAGTGGGTGTCGAAATGTGCGGCTTCCCGTTCTGCTAGGGCGGCCGCAATCTGCTTTCGCACCGAGTCGGTCGGGTAGTCCTGGAAGAAGGATTGATTGTCTAGCGGCGCAAGGGCATTGCTGGCATCTTGCATCTCATCGCCTACACGGTGGAAACTGCCCGGGGGCAAAGATAATGCTGGGCTGGCATATGGGTCATATGCGGAAGCTTTGCTGTCATTATCAAATGCGAACGCTTCGGTCGATTCTGGTGCTGTTGGCTGATGCCAGGAGACCTTGTACCCACTTGCCACCTCACCTCCAACATGACCATCTGAGCCAGAAGATGGAGACACTGACCTAGAGCTTGATGCCCCATCATTATGGATCGAACATTGCTGTCTCAAGAACTCCACGATTTCCTCTTCCAAATCCGAATCACGCTCATATTCCATAGGTTTTTGGGAACTCCGGAACGTGCCATTCGCCTCATGTCTCTTGCTCAGAAGTTTTTGATGTCTTTCACTACAAGGCAAAAGAAAACCTCCGTTCCGATCCTGATATCCAGTCTTGGTTTGTGCGGACCGCAATGATTTCAGATCTCCAGTGGTTTCGTATGCATTATGGAGAGACAGTAAGTCGTTTGAGAGCCCATTGGCAGACCGAGCAACTTTTCCCAACCATCCTTCTGAGTCTTGGTCTTTCGGCTGTATACTCATAACTGAGAGGCGTCGTCTTGCTCCGAATGGTGCACAGCGAACTTAATAAGTTTCAAACCAACATGAAACCAACAACGTCCAACCCCTCACGCGACCTCCGCCTCTGCAAGAGCAATTACGCAGAAAGTTCGACGCAACACCCTAGAGGAAACAAGGACAATACATTCAGTTACAAACAATACGATGAGACGGTTCTTTCACTCCGAGAACGGAAACGATATCGACAAGAAGTAACAAAACTATTAGAAATGAAGAAGTGTCATGGTTAGTTGACGACGGACTTTTTGTCCCAAGATAGTGCGAAAGGGCACAAGGTCCCACTGCGGGGAAGCTGGTCAGCGAAAGCGTAGGCCGCCCGCCGGAAGACCGATGTGTTTCCGATGCCTGGCGTGATATAGATGTATAATGTACCTTTATATATACAACTTGCCAACCAGTATAATTTGGTGCGAGAGTGTGCATTCAGACAAAGAGGTAGTTGCTGCTTTTGCTTACGCTATTTAGATAAATGTAATCATGATATCATTTGAACCGAGAATAATGCTGTTTGGTATCGTGCAATGAGCAATAGAGACAACGCGCTTTGCTCTGCTAAACGCTAGAACGCAATTATGACAAAGTGACACCTGATGGAAGATCTACAATTCATCCTTGTAGGTCTCCTCACTTCCAACCTCGGCGTCTGCCTCATCCTCGCCCTGAACATCTCCCTTGGCACTTTCACCGCCCTTCTTCTCTTCACTTTCTGCTGCCACATCCTCCTCATCAAGCAGGACACCCCTATATTCCCTCCCTTGGGGTGTATCAAAGACTTCTAATTTCCATCCTTTGCCACCGGCAATCTTTTCGAGCTTCTTCTTCAGCTCCTCGACGCTTTTGGCATCTCCCAGACCCATCTTCTTCAATTCTTCTGCAGACATGGCTTTACCCATGGAGTCGGCGATCGTGTCGACGTAGGTCTCTTTCACTCCTCCTACTACAGCGGATTTCTCAATATGGTCGTCCTCATTTACCCACTTGTGCGCACCAAGCACAATGCCGCCGACAACTGGTGGAGGCTTTGATTGCTGTGATTCTTCCAAAGGATTCTCCATGTGATCACCCATATCAAAAGTATGGTTGAGTTCCTCCAATTCCTTTTCGTACTCGGCAACCTCATTTTGAGGGATTATAGGAGAGCACGTTATCGTGTTGGGCTTGTCTTTCTGCGGCGGCAGAAATGCAACGTCGTTACACAGTCGTGGAGTCTTGATGATCATAAGGTACGCGCATGTCGCGGTCTCCTGAATGAGAGATATCTTGTCTGAAGATGTCGGATCGCAGTGGAACTAGTAGTGGGAGTTAGCAAGCTGCGGTATGACGATGAAGAATAGCACGATATTACCTGAACCTCAATGCGTCTCTCATTGCCCGTCAGATCACAGACTGTGCCTCCTCCAAGACGCTGCACAAGGTATCTGTTCTCCCCTCTTGTCTCCAAGGTGCCAAGTGCTTTGCTCGCGTGTCCAGTTTTGGTCTCTGCCAACTCCTTCTTCCCCTCTGGCAGACTCTCTTCCACGGATCCCAAAGTAAATCCAATGACTCCAGGATCTTCGACTGGCGGATATGCCGGAACTCCCTGGCTTGGCGGGAGTTGGTGGAATTGCTTGACACCTTGGCCATAGCAATACCGATAACTCCACCAGCCGCTCCAGAAGTAGACGCAGTTGCCTTGCATGCCTTGCAATAGTTCCCAGCCGCGATCATTGGCGCGGGCCAGCTCTCTCTCTTGGTCCTGCTTGGAGAGAGTCTGATTGGCATCCGGTCTCCCACTCGCAGCGTCGACAATTGGTATTTGGCACGAGTATCGCCGGCCATCAAGCATCAATTCCTCATACTGATATTCTGTTGTGTCCTTTTTGATCTGCTTAATGTAGTCCTGGACCTTTGGGTCATTTATCGCAATGTCGGTCGCTGAGGTGTCGATTATTACAGGTTCGCCGTCTTTGTTGGCAATTAGGCGAGCCTTTGCTTGTAGTTCGGTCAAATAATCATCGCTATATTTCACTTCATACTAGAAGGTATAACGTCAGCCTCATTGGAATGACATTATAGGTATAAATGGTGTATACACACTTGAGGATAAGCCAGCACGTCGTCCTGCACGCTGAATACATGTTGGCTTGCAAGTGCAACCCGCAGAACAGCAGGCAAGGCCCAGAACCCTCGCATGCTGTAATTATGATTTATTGTGCCTGTTTGTGTTCTATATTCCGAGAGACATGGCGAGGCAGGACAAGCTGCTGCGGCTTGTCTGCATGTGTTGCCAGATGTCATCATGTGGAGAAAGCACTACGATCCATACCGAACCAAACACCAACGTGGGCACGTGCGCTCTCGCAGCCACGCGCCATGTCTTCTTAAACATCTAGCGTGCATCCTTCTAACATCCTCCCACCTTCCGTCTATCCGCTGATCGAGTCCGCTGCGATATGTTCTACTCTGCTACTAAACAGCAAAATGGTAGGATATCAAGCTTGCAGTATACAAAAGTGATGAACCATTGTTTCGATCACTTCAGGATCACCTCATGATCATGAACGTATCCTCAGCACTTCACGAAGCCTCCCCACAGCCATCCGTGACACAGGCCTCCTGTCGCGAATGATACCAACAGGATGGATAGTTTTAACGCTGCCTCCGCGGCGTCTTCGTGCTCGTCCTGGGCGTACATCAACACTTGGCATAGGATTATATGCGAGTAATGACATGTTTAATGACATGGCTGTGTGAAGCATTTCGGATTCCTACCTGTCCAACTATTTTAAGATAAGGCGTCTGCTCCTCTGCAATGGCTGTTCTTTCAGAGGTCGGTTGCAGCAGCTCCCACTCTTCACTTGTCTGTTCCCTGCACGATCATTTCTCCTTGACCAAATCTGAGATCAGGCCTCCACGCTGAGCATTGACACTGCCCTGTGGTCTTTGTCTGACTTGTGCTTCTCCTCTTTTGAAAAGAAGGACAAGAGCTTTGCATCTTTCGTTGGTCTCTGCGAGTCTACACTATAACTATGGAGGAGGCAACTGTACGAACAGGCAAACATGGGCCAACTGCCATTTCCGTGAGCGGAATCAGCCTCCCAACAGACCTTTCAAACCCGACTTCAGTGTTGCAAGCTGCTGAAAGCAACGAGTCAGGTATCGCCAGTTTAGCATCGATTAGAAACACCTCGGGTCTAGAGTGGGATCGGGAAGTCGTTTCTCTCAAATCATCACAATCAGGATGTTATGCACCTGGAGCACTGCCTGTACCATTAGCCAGCAACGATACGTGCAATTTGGGTTTCTACTGTAAGTCGATGGGAAGTTGACATGAAGCATGACTTCTAACACATACAAGGCCCCGCATCTTCGGACGAAAATCCTCCGCAATATTGTGCTCCAGTGTATGAGTGTGCTATCTTCCGTGCTAATCGTTTCACTTGTAACCCACAGGGTGATTTAGAACCTGTGGTATGTAGCGGAGGTGAGTCACTCGTCCCTCTTCATGAACTGGAAATACCCTAACCTTATTCATGGTAGGCTTCTACTGCCCTGCTGGTGGTAAGGAGAAGATCGCCTGCCCTGCCGGCTCCTACTGCCCTCAAGGAAGCTATCAGCCGACAAAGTGCGACTGGGGCGCCAGTTGTCCTGAGAATAGTTCACGACAACTCAGCATCTCCCCACTCTGGGTCATTATTGCCATTGATTTAGCCGTGCTTGTCCTTGTGCTTTCTGGTTTCGCTTTTTCGAGATGGAGAAAGCGACGAAGAATAGCGTATGCAGAACTCGACACAAGCAATATGCCGGCTGAAGATATTGAAGACCTCAGCGGACTGCCTCAATCAAAAGCCTCCGCCCCGCCTGCTGATGAAGAGCCGGGAACCATGAATATTGCGTACAAGATCATCTCGGGTCGAGTAAGGTCAACATCTCTTGGCTGGAGTCTTCCATCGTCGCCTCGATTGAGAGCACACTCGACAGCTTCGAGTGTCTCGGGCTTTGGCGACGACGAGTCTACCCTGCCGGATCTTGAAGATGTGCGAAACCCACAGATGCAGAGATTTCTCTCCTACTTGTCCCGAATAATACAAGCGAAAGAGATTGGCCTTGCCTTTGACTTTCACAAACTTTGTTACGAGACCAAAAAAGGCCATAAGCTGATCTTGAGTGACATCACTGGTAACATTGCCCGCGGGAGTTTCTGGGGTGTCATGGGTGGTAGCGGAGCAGGGAAGTCTACCTTTCTAAATGTTCTCATGGGCAAGCGGAAGGCAAGCAGTGGTGCAATCAAAATCAACGGCTGGGCTGCGAACAGCATGAAAAGGTACAAAAAAGTGATTGGCTATGTTCCTCAGGATGATATTGTCATTCCCGAGCTTACTGTGCGAGAGAATCTTCTCCACTCGGCAAGAATGCGTTTGCCGTCGTCTTGGAAGGACAAGCTTATTCAGGAGTTCGTCGACTCTCTCATCGACTGTCTAGCATTATCCCATGTCAGAGACTCGCTAGTAGGAGATGTCAACAAGCCCGTCATTTCTGGAGGACAACGAAAACGCGTAAGCATCGGCTTGGAACTTGCTGCAGCTCCCATGGCCATATTCCTAGACGAGCCAACGTCAGGTCTCGATGCCACGTCGGCTGCTTCAGTTATGAAGCTATTGAAAGCAATCTCACATCTCGGAGTCACGGTGATTGCCATCATTCATCAGCCTAGAGAAGACATCTGGACCAGCTTTGACCAACTTCTACTGCTAGCTCAAGGAAGACAGGTGTATGCAGGAGAGACACGCGAGGTAGTCCCTTATTTCGAGAGCATGGGCTACCAACTCTCCATGCGCGGCAATCCTGCCGACACAATCATGGACATCATCACAGGTGACGGCCAACAGTACCTCGCCTCATTTGAGAAGAACAGCAGCGACGTAAACAAGCTCATCGAATTTTGGCAGATCAAAGGACAATACGGACGAATGGGCAAGCACCTTTCCGCAGACTTCACCTCGGATCGCCTCAGACGCATCTCAGGCGAGTCTTTTCAATCGACCGTCGAGCAAGAGACCGCCATCCACCGCACCATGAAAGCTCGTGGAGCTTCATGGCTCGCTCAAGTCTACTACTGCTGCAAACGCTCCATCACGCAGCAAATGCGCAACCGCACCTCTTTCCTCTTCGAAATCGGCGTCGGCGGCCTCGCAGGCGTCATCATAGGCCTGTCGGCATTCAGTTCCCAAGGCGCTCTATTCCAGGGCATCTTCCACCCACCCTTCACCATTCTCTCCGGCGCAGTCGACTACAGCAGTGTACCGCAGATCGGCCTCCTCTCAGCCATGGCCATTGGACTCGCGGCGTCCGCACCAGGCGTCTGGGTGTTTGGCGAGGAGAAGCTCGTGTATTATCGGGAGTCTGCGGCCGGGCATTCCAGATCTGCTTACTATGTTGGCAAAGTGCTGTCCACGCTTCCGCGTATCGCGCTTTCGGCTCTGCACTATACTGTCTTCATGGGCATACTAGCCACACCGCTGATGTCGTTCTCGCAAATGTACGCGGCTAACGTGGGATACTTCTATGCTATTTACGGAGGTGCGTCGATTGTGTCTATGGTGGTCAAGCGCGAGGACGGACCATTGCTGGCTGTGCTTGCTAGTCTGATCCTGGGAATCCTTGGGGGTGTGGCGCCGCCGTTGAGTAAAGTCAAGAGCTGGCATATGCAATGGTTCTGGCGACTGAGCCCTGGAGTCTGGTTCACGGAAGCATATTTCAGCCAGAACTTGCTTCCGCTCAAGCATTTGTATTTGCTGGATCTGGCGAGTGACACGATTGGGTTTACGATCGGGCAGTATGCGCTTGATATTGGGTATGTTAGCTTCCCCCCCTCCTCGTTCCTTCCTTTCTGGTCTCTACACAAGGTTTTGACAAGCTTCTTTGCTGACTTGTGTTCTTACAGCATGATTATCGTGATCGGGACTGTGTATAGAATCATTGCGTATGCGCTGCTTGTGCTGGTCCACAGGAGCCGACAACGTTAATTCTGTTTTTGCTACCATGAGAATATGTCATGAAAGTTTACGACGGATTTATGTTTGTCTAGAGAACTGCTCATGTCTTCGACCACGATCATTGGGTTGCAGATTTCTGCCTCAGTTACACTTTTTGTGTGAGCAGTCATTATCACAGTGTGGAAGGATGATCGCGTCAAACTTCTGGACTCAGCAATCTAGTCATCATCTTCCTGCAATTGCTTCACTAAGCCCTGCATTTCTGCCTCCATAGCTCTCTCGTCATTCGACCTTTGGGCCGTCTCGAAATCTATAAGAACAGCTTTCTCCTTATTGATCAGAAAATTGTTGCGACTCAAATCACCATGTAAGATTTCCAATCGATGCAGCCTGCGCACGACCTCCTGACAGGCCGGCAAGTCAGAAAATTCGGCGTAGCGACCAACAACATGCTCGATCAGGAAGCCAATCACTCGCCCGTCATTCTCAGTCAAGTATCCGAGGAACGCGGGTACAAAATCTTGACCTTTCAGCCAAAGATAGACTTGCGTTTCCGCAATGTAGTACTGAATCTCCCACTCGAATCGCGCGTATTTGACCACTACCGGTGATGAGAGCAACCGCGGGGATGTGGCAAGATAGACATTCGCTTTGAATCTCTTCTCCATGGTTAGGGAGAAGCAATCATGAAATTCCGTGTGCCATAGAGGAGTGATACCCGGGAGGTCGACATTCAGGACTTCGGAAAAGTACGGCGGGTCTTGTTGGTCTGGGGCCTGCGAGATCCTGCCTTGGGTCCAATCGCCTTGGGGAAGGGTAGGAAGTCTGGTTAGCAGTATTGGGGGAAAGCAGAGGTCGTCAACGTCGTAGATTCTGGGGTCTATCGCTATGTATTTGACTTCTTTCTTGTTGACTAGCATTTTGTAGAAGCTTGGCCCTGCTCCGTCAGGATCTACCTCGTAGTCGAGGATCTGTAGGTTGGGTTGCATTATTTTGAGGCAGGTAAGAATATGGTGGTGTTAGCAGGGTCTGGACGTCCTGACTTTCCTTTGGGACTGGGGAGGATGAGAAGCTGAGTGTGCTTCGTGGAAGCAAGTGAATCCGTGCGCACAATGTAGACACGATGGCTGCTCCATAGAGCTTTGACTATAAGTACCAGGTCTTGCTCAGTGTCAAACAGCTGCGCGGCCCTACAGGTTCATTGGCTGTTATGATATCGACGGACTTGGTTGAAACAGCCACATGCATTGGTAATCCCACTGTGCATCAAAACAGCAGCAGGCCATACGACTACATGGTAGGTTGTCGGTCCAGTTTCTGTTAGTATCAGTGACTACTTACACAAAACCCCTGGCATCGCTAATCAGGCCAATGAAATGGAGCGACGCGATATGTAAGCGCGCGACAATCTTCCACATTTTGGTTTGCTATTGAAGCGTAAGAGCATCAAACAATGTGTCTAATAACCCAAATCCGAACGATAAGGGACATGCTTATAGAGCGGCATCTCCTCGATTGCGATAAGATAAGGCGATAAGGTACTTTATAGGAGATATGTGTATAGACTTCATGCACAGACGACAGGCTTGATCATACCGCGTAAACAAGGGAATGATTTACAATTATTTTCGAAGCATCTTTTTAATTGCTGCCTGACCTTCTTCAGTCTGACTGCTCATGCGTAGCAGAAGCAGCAGCAGCAGCAGCCTCTCCAGTCATGGCCCTGCGTAGTTTCGTTGGCAGTTCAAGCTACGCCAGCGAGAAAATGCTTCGGTCAACATTATTATCACCGAGCTTCAGAAGTAGGTTTGTTGGCATAGGTTCACGCCCAGAAACAGAGGGCAATGGAAGTACAAAGCTGATGAAAGGTTGAACGAAAAGGCTCTAGCAGAATAAGCTATACATGCCTCAGCCCCGGCATACTTATGCCAGCATCACGACGCAACATCCACATCTTCCGCGAGGTGCAACCCCTCCGCGCCTACCGCAATGAGCTCCGCACCTCGAACCGCACAGTCGGTCTAGTCCCTACAATGGGTGCCCTCCACGCCGGCCACCTCTCCCTCGTACGCCAGGCCGCCACAGACAACACCGACATCTTCATCTCCATCTTCGTCAACCCGACCCAATTCGGCGTCCACGAGGACCTAGACAAATACCCCAAGACCTGGGACGCCGACATGGCTCTCCTGCAAAAACTAGACGAGGAACTATCCACCACGCAAAACTCGGGCAGAATCAGCGCCGTCTTCGCCCCAACCACAAAAGTCATGTATCCCACCCTCCCGCCAACCTCCGAGCTCAACGGCGACGGCTCCTTTGTGACAATCACGCCGCTAGCCCGTCTGCTAGAAGGCGCTTCTCGTCCGGTGTTCTTCAGGGGTGTGGCCACGATATGCATGAAACTCTTCAACATTGTCGCGCCCGAGCGTGTCTACTTTGGCCAAAAGGATGTTCAGCAGACCGTAGTCATCAGGCGCTTGGTTCAGGACTTCCACCTCGACACACAGGTCGAGATTGGGGCTACACAGCGAGAAGCGGATGGTTTGGCGTTGAGCTCGCGGAATGTCTATCTTGGGGAGCGGAGGAGGAGGGTCGGTGTTGTGCTGTCGAGGGCGCTCAGGGCGGCGGAAGCACAGTATGAGAAGGGCAAGACACGGCGTGAAGATATACTTGGTCCGGCGGAGGAGCTGGCGAAGAAGACGACGCAAGAGCAGGATGCGTTAGCGCCTGCGGAGAGGGCTAGGCTGGAGGTCGATTATATCTCGCTTGCGGACCCGGATACGCTAGAGGAAGTCACGGAGGTTGACCTCAAGAAAGGTGCAGTGCTCAGTGGGGCGGTCAAGATGCTACCGCTTGAAAAACCGCGGGAGACAGAAGATTGTGGGCTTGGTGGGGGTGCGGTACCGGTGCGATTGATAGATAACATCATACTCAAGCCGACAATAACGGCGGCGGCGCTGTGAAGGGCATGGGATGTCGTCCTCTGTACTGCCACGTTGAGGTACTGGATAGGTCATCGTGCGGCATACAAGCGGACCATTCACCTTCCGAATGCATTGTCGTCCTAAAGACAGAAGCTCATACTATGAAACCAAAGTACCGTTGAAGATTCTCTCAAACCAGGGGTATCTAACAAAAAGCAAAACAAAACATACGACGAGCCCAACAGGAACACCGCCCGCATCCTTTCACATATACCCCGCGCGAGCTGTTACTCATGAAGATCAAGACCAGCTATCCAGTCCCCTTCTGAAACACCTCATGCCCGTTCAAGGCCAACTACCTACTGCTATGTGGCAAACCGAGAACTTGTCAAACACTCCTTTCCAGCACGAAGTCCGCCACGACGACCGCACCATCAAACAGCGTTAGCGCCATGAAGAATGGGATAGACGCATTCTGCAAATCTCCAGGGTGCACGCTCAACCACCAGATAAAGAATGGTAGCGTAAGCACGGCAATCGTGGTATGTGTAACCATAAAACGCCAGACCGACCACCCCTGCTGGGCGTGCATGCCATAGCCCGTGACTTTGGCATACGAGCCCACTTTTCCCAGGACGCGTTTCGGGATTGTGTCTACTAGCTCGTTGAGTTGGTAGTCGCTGACGTGTGAGGAGCCGTGATTGCGAAGGTGAAAGGCCATGCTTGCTTCGAGCCACGCCACATGGACTTCGGCATTCGGGATAGTCCCAAGTGCGTGCTCGTATTCGCCAGATTGGGAGAGCGTAGCAACTGTCACCTTATTGGAAAGACATTGTATTACATTTTGGTAGTCCATTAGACGGACAAACTGATTGGAAGATTAGCGTCGTTGTTTAGGTCAGTCTCGTGGTCAAGGGGAAGTTTTTGGAAAACATTGCATACCTCGACGAGCTTCACCGTCGCACAATCTGTGAGGGATAGATACCATCGCAGACCACGTAATTGCTTGTAGCTTCGTTTCAGCTCTCGGACGAAATCTTCTCCTCGCTTGACACGGTGACTGGAGCTTGTGTTGATATAGTGCAGAAACGTCTGACCGCAATCCACACACCAGTGGAAGTACTTGTTTGTAAACATTGGGGGGTTTGGATTGCCGAGAGAAAGTCCTTGCTGGCCCACGTTGGGTTGTCCTGGATTGTTAGTACTGCCGACGCCACCAGCTAGATTGCCGCCAGCCTGATTGCCGCCAGTCTGATTACCGCCAGCTTGATTACCGCCAGGATGGTTATGCTGTCCCGTACCTGAATTGACTTGCTGGGAACTCCCACTCGCCCTTGATGTAGTAGATTGCTGGCCACTTGTAGGAACAGGCGACTGAGTTGAGGCTGGTGCATTAATTGATTCAGACGCTCTGTTGTGCCGTGTAAGGAGGAAATCGAGGAAAGCTATTGCTTCTTTCGCAGGTACGTCCACGTATATACCATCTTTGCAGCACGGCTTTGGTCAATGTCAGCTTTCACTTCGAATCCATCGTGTCCTACTAAGCCATACATATTGCTGCCTCACCCGAGCATACCCGTCCGCAAGGGGTCTTTGAGGCTCTTCGAAAGGCCACCATATGATGGGCTTTCTGAAGCATTTCTGAACAAATAGCTTGAAAAGGTTGACGAGATTGAGCTGTACGACCCAATGTAGTTCCAGAGTCATAGAACAGGACTTTGTACTGTTGATTTGGCGAAGTAGTGGTATACCTTGCAATAACCACACAATGTCAATTCGGACGATCAAGACACCCTGTATTTTTGTCCCATATCCGACGTACCTTGTCTTGTGCTTGCAACGAAGCGTCCCGTCCTTTCGTATGTTCTGTACGTAGATCCAATAATTTCAATCCAAACAGCGTGCAAGCTAGACGAGACCGCAAGGGACATGTGTGCGTCAAGACTGAGAGTTGACTACACGTAGATCAGTGCAATGAGGCCACACCCGAATCCCACATTGAGTGGATTTTCCGGAAAGCCGACGATGACGGGGCATAGAAGGTGCAACAAGAGGCATTCCTTCTAGTACATCCACGTTTTAGCTCCAGTTATACCATCCAGCATATCCGAAAGCGAAGTCGGTCGGTATGAGGATGCAACATGGACTGCCAACGAAGGCGGATCGCTACTCCAAGAAGTTCCATGGATCTCTTGTTTGAGGATGGAAGCGACATTGACTTTGCGATGGTGTTGGTCGTACAAATTCCATGATCCGGCCAGAAGTGCTAGCAAGCATTAACTACACACGGAACCTCAGCATTGAAAAATGAAGTCAACTTACGAGACCAAATCAATATTGTCACTACACAAAGAGAGGCTTGTGCCACAACAAGAACTTCTATACGTACCATCATCCCAGTCCTACTAACAGGTTCCATGACTGACAGGGTTGAGACCAGTATAAAGATCATTGTCAACATCATGGTAGTGGCAGGGATCAGGTCGGGCTTATATCCATTCGGGTCGATTGAGATCCTGCCCCGTTCATCGAGGTTCTCAACACCAGATAGCAGTACAGGATGCTGAGACCCGTCTTCATCGGTGACGATGAACCCGCCCGTGGCCGCAAAGAAGCCATGGGATAGACCCCAATGTTTGAGAAGGTGATGCCTCTTGAACATCTGCAAATAAGCTATGGCTCTGGCCAAATCCAGCAGTGCACACCCGAGTAGAATCTCTGGGGTGATGGCAGTAGCTGCCCTCGCGCCGAGCCAGATTCTATAAGACCATGGTCGTCGTGAGCGTAACCGAAGGAATTACAAACTTTCTACGGTCAATATGAGATAAAAGTAAAGGAAAGCTGAACTTTGAAAGATATATTTACGTGATCCACCATCGAACAGCGAAGAAAGGAACATTATTCTTCAAACTTTCGAGAATCTGGAAGAAGAGCTGTTTACGTAGGCTGCTAATGATGAGATGGCTTTGCGATTCGGCAAAGTATGATAGATTGTCTACCAGGAGATATAATAAGAGGAGAAGGAACAGAACTAGGAACAAAACTAGGAACGCGAACATGCTTGTAACGGGGATAGCGGCGAAGAGTCCAAGCCACAGAGAGGCAGTGCCAGCAGCCAGGCAGGCATTGTGCGCCACCAAGGTTGCCTTAGGTCATGACCTCCTAGCATCTATTCTTTCTTCGAGGCATGAGCTTGAAACTTCTCAACTTGCGAAGATAAGGTGGGGAAGAATAGGTGTCGCTGTGATGATGGAGTGGCATTATTGAAGTTGCAAGCAAGTGGGAGGTGAGAGGCCAAATCAGTGTCGAAGCATTTGATGTCCTGCAGAAGGTGCCCCCGCATTCAGCCTGTGCCTGCATTGGCTGTCACCGTACCCGCTTATCCTCACTACTAAGCTATGCAGTCAGGTTGTCATTACTCCCAGAATTGCAAACGTGCTGCTGGACACATTTTGATTCCAGAAGTCGTTACAATGGTCACGAGTACCCGCGAAATCTTATCTTTCTCCAGAGATTGAATGACCCTTGCCTTATTGGTTGTGAATTGTATCGTAGGTTTTCGCTTGAACAAGCATCAAACTATACAAGCATAAGACCCGCAATTAGCAGAACTATAGAGAGCGCAAGGTATAGATGCCTCCACTCGCGCATCTGTCTCCTACTACACATAATATCCATCACATATCCCATCATGACCGGACTTCCATCACCTCCACGCTCCTACTCGACCTTCGTCCCAACCACTACACTCAAAGAGAATCGTCATAAAGCCACCGAACCTCACATCAGCGTTCCCCAAGCACAAGCCCGTCCATCAGCAACAGAGGCACAAGTCGCCCAACCATCAGACACTCTGACAAAAGGAAAACAGGTGTTCACAATCACCCTAACCTTTCTCGCCCTGATCGGAACCATCACCCTGATAATCCTCTGGCTCGTCCTCGTTA
The DNA here is from genome assembly GCA_027943355.1 of Dothideomycetes sp. NU200. NCBI lineage: Eukaryota > Fungi > Ascomycota > Dothideomycetes > Dothideomycetes sp. NU200. The sequence continues at coordinate 83,574 of BSCJ01000019.1, read as the reverse complement.
ACATCATCACCAAAAACCCTCGGACCTTTTGCACCGACTACCCACGCCTTGTCCGCCTGGACAGCTATCGGGAAATGACGTTTGCGATTTGGATGACTATGACCTTGACTTGGGTGCTCTGTCTTTGCCCATGGGTGCCCAGCGTACGCGCACGCTCTGCAGGAGCGAGTTTGGCTTGTACGGCGTGCCATGCTGTTCTGGGAGCTGTGGTTAGTGGCGTTGTCGTCGCCCTTTCACCGCCAGCGTGGTCTTGTCCGGGTAACGACAGATTTACTGCCTTGCCGGACTCGAGGCTCTGTCATGGCGAGTTGGTAAACCCTCTCGCTACCTGGAACCTATGGAGAACAGTGTTTAGTAGAGCAATCTTGTGGTCATGTTCGCCTTTTGTACTGCGGTCCGGCTCGTGAGTCGGAAGTCAAAATGAAGAACTTTATCTTTCATAAGCTAGCACTGGTACTCACACTCGGTGTGCGACGATAGGGTTTGTTTCTGTTCCTCTTGAAATCATGGTGTAAATAAGCTACGACCGCTGTAATCTAGGTCTCGCTGCCCCAATATGTGTGCTCATTGATGCCGTTATGCAAACCTCAAATGAAGACGCCTCTGCTATGCATGTATCTCCCGCATGATGCCATCTTGTCCTTGCTAGATATTCGACCATAAATTATCTCACTAACGCTCTAAGCTGCGGCAGGAGGAGGAGCCTGCTGCTGTGCCTGCATACTCTGCAGAACTTCTGGCCTGTATTTCGTAAGGAGTTTCGTGACAAAGGTCCGAGAATCGTCATCTGTGGAAGTCAGGGTCAGCAGATACATATGGGGAAGAAGAAAGGTGAAGAGAGGACATACAGTTTTTGTAAAGATCCTCCACGGCGTCGAGAACCATATTCTTGACTGGAGGGCGGTACATGACCAGGTACCTGCAACGGCAATATTAGCTGGGCTGTTCAATCGTTCCACTCCTTGAGTACACTCACGTGAGTGCCAACACAACAAGCTGGACTCTCTCCGGATCTTTAGCAAGCCGGACGACCCTTTTCAGCACCTCCTCATTCAAAGCAGGGATTTCACTCAGAAACCTTATCAACAAGTTCCGGTCATTTGATTCAATAAAAGGCATAAAACCATCCATGGTTCTCAACATCCACTTCTCATAGTTTTCGGGCACAAATTCGGCCTCAGGAGAGGTCTGTCGAAGGAGGCGATCGTTGTACCATTCTTCGTTCAGCCAGGCAATTGCAACGCCGATACGACGTCGGAAGTCTTCGATGATGTACATGTACATTGCATCTCTGATGGTGTTGTTTGGGGAGTAGCCAGGTTTCGAAACACTTCGTGATTCTGGTTTGATAGACATGTCTTCGAGTCCTGCTGAAGCACGGGTCGCAAGTCGGGTGATAATCGTGACCCAGGCGTCCCGATCGTTACCAGCAGCTATCCGGTTGAAGCCTCGACTTTGTGGAGTTGCTTTTGTTGGCGCAGTCTGGTCAAGTGCTGACAAGGTGCCAAACACACGGGTGACAGCGTCTTTGCTGCACTCTACGGTCTCCTCCTGGCTCAATGGTGGTGGTGGCGGTAAATTGAAAGGACCAAGGGCAACTTGTTCTGCGGCTTCTTCGGTGGGTGCTTGATCGAGCTCGTTGAGAATCTGCTCTGTTTCTCCAAAGCCAGGTTCGTACTCATCGTCTTCATCTGCGCCAGATACTCCTGTGGCTGCTCGTGCAGCTACCAGAGCACCCGCCGGCTGTGTTTTAGATAGTTCGAGATAGCGGGCGCGCACAGCATTGATAGCTTGATCCATTCTCGTCTTATCTATTGACGCTAGGAGAGGTACCACGATACTTTGGAGTATGTTCAGAGGAATCACATTCACATCAAATCCTTTCAGTCCTTGCTCTTGTGTCAAGGTGAAAAGTTGGGCATAGCTGATAGGTCCTGGCGGTAGAGGGGGAGCTTCGAAGGTGTTGATGGGCTGGACTTGGGCGTCTAGGCGCTGTCTCTTCGACTCTGATAATCCGTCTGTAGGTTCAGAGGGAGCTGGCCGTTTCCGGCTGGTCTCTTCGAATGCTTCGGGGAGTGAGTGTCGGATACGATCAACTCCCTGTTGTATTCTGCCAGCCATAGGGTGCTGTGGGTTTCTTTCAAATCGGTTAGTGGAGTAGTGATACAGAATGAAGGGTGACATACTTCTTGATGATGTTTGTGAGAAAGGTCATGGTGGTTCTGGCCATAGAACGAACCATGACCTTGATGCGTGGGGTGACAGGTGCAGTCTGTGCCAACAGTAATGGATTGAAAGTGAGTACGGTAGAGACAATCTTGTTGGCAATGGAAGCTCTCGTCTTCACAAGCGTTCCCAGACAGTTCAGAGTTGCAGTCACTAATAGTGCATCGCTGCTTGGATCGTCAGGAGCACATCCAATTTGTTGTTGATAATATGGATACTGACTCGCTGTTGTCTTGTAGAACGCCAAGGAGACGATCAAGCAGACCTGAAGCCTCCGCTTCTAGGTTTGAAGGAGGAATGATAGGATGGTCTCGAGGAACCAAGGCGAGGGATGTCTCATTCATGTCGGGACGCTATAGTGGTTGTTAATCGTGACTGGCGACGAACTTCTGCGAGTTGTTGCACGTACCCTTGGATCTGCAATCAGACCTGGGGTTTGAGTCTGTACGACTTTTTGTATAAACTTGACACAACATATGCGGGCACCAGAAGGTAGACTATCCATCCTCCGCAATATGCTGGACTTGATGCCGGCCATTTTTTGCCATGATTCGGCGTCGATTGGGTTTGAGATACTGCACAGCAATAATAAGACACCATACGAAAGGCATACATATGCAACACAACGCTTATACGATGACACGACAAGCTTCCAAAGAATCTCACCAGCGTCCATGCGGTACTATCTAAGAGGTTTTGGGGGAAATTACTCACATATGCCTGAAGATGAGAGGGTATATGCTGGCTGAAGTTTGTACGACGCTCTTCACGACCGAAGTGTCCTCATTAGGATTGTCCAAGAAGCCCTTGAGGTTATCCAACACGAGCAGACTCAGGTTCTGTTTTTGATCGGCGGCAAGGACGGGCGAGGCAAAGGTCTCTGCGAAGAAGTCGGCACCCCACCGTCGTAATTCAAGAATGGCATCTGCGCTAACAATTCGGAGGAGTCCTGGGACAATCTGGGGGTAGAGCGCTGGGTCGGCAAGTGCGAGATTTCGTGCAGCATTCAATTGCTTTATCGTATCGGCGATATTCTGAGTGGCCATGACGGGCGATGGGTGATAGTAAGAAAAGGCTCTAGGCGTGCAAGATCTCACGCGACGGTATTGAAAGTGGATGGAAGCTAAGCTAATAGTCGCTGCTTTGTAGTTCCTGCAGAGATGCAACCCGCCAAACAACACCTCCCCTTGTAGAGCACGCTTAGATGGATTTTGCTAGTCACTCAGCATCGAGGGCGGGTTGTCGTGGTCAGATGAATAATCCGGGTTGTTCGCAGTGAATGAACAGTACAATGAATGTTTTCGATTATTCCTGGATGACGCGCGTGGACCTGAGCTATTCAGGGCATGTTGAACTGACTGAATGGAGAAGTCACGCGCGGTCCGAAGTATAGCCGGCGGCGGGCGGGTGATAATGTATGACAAGCGTCTTCACATGAATAGTACTGGAACAATTGCATAACAGGCATTTGTTTACACATTATAGTCAACATGTCTTTGGGAAGGTAAGTGCGGTTGCTGGAATCGGACAATAATGGCACTAATTAATTGCGCCAGAAACACACCACAAGGGTCCTACTATGACAGGTACAACAGGCCAACTGCGTCGTTGTACCGAGCAAGACAACCATATTTGATCAAGAACGCCCTCACTGGACTCGGCATTCTGGGTTTCGTCATTGGTGTTTGTGCGTCTACCCTTGTGATACTACTGGCAACACTCGCCTCGCCGTCGCGGACTTGTACTAACCATCACCCAGACTCATTCACCATCCGCGCAGTTTCACAAGACGAGTTTGAGGATGTCATTGTGCCAGACACACCAGCACAACCCGCTACTCAGCAACCACAGATCTTGTCGTCAGCAGGTCCGGCGCCGGGGGTGAATAAGAAATAGCGCATTGCACCTGCAAGAGCAAAAGAGTGTATTTGAAACGCATAGCTTGGGCGCATGGAGTTTTGGGGATTCACAAGATTGTGTGCTTTTGTAGGATACTGTGGTGGTAGATGTTGATATGGGGTGCAATGGGAAGATCCACTCTGATATATATGAGTCTGATGCGATCTTCTAACATGGCATGGCTTCATTTGCTTTGGTCGATTACAGCTTTCTCAATGGAGGCAACATGTATCGTCGCCATTATCAGACTCAATTCCTTCTTCCAAGCTTGACCAGGCTCGTTGTGCAGCGATGACTTCAGGCTTCGATGCTCATTTCTTCCAAGCACTCTAAACCCTCATACTTGCGTGAACACTGGTCATCATGGTGCACACACGAACAGTCGGTGACCATTGGCCTCACTTCTCGCTGCCGGGAAGGTTGACTCATTACTGTTGCACGTCTTCTTCGATCTCTCTCAACAATGGCAACGTCACAAAACAGAAACAGCAACATAACATAGAAAAAGCCTCTTCAATTCATCTAGTCAAGCCATACCACGGCCTCCATCCTCTTGCTTTCCTTCCTTTCAATCCGGGTATTTACATAAGCTGCAACTTGCCAGCATCAACAGGACGGGTGTACGGCTTCTCCGACGGAACATTGTTGTCCTTGATCTGCTGCAGCTTCTTGGCGTTCTCCTCGTGAGCCTCTTTCTCGTACTTGGCGATCGCGTGGTCCATGTTTGCTCTGGATCCGGCGGGGACGTTCCATGGTGCACCGGTGTTTAGGATCCTGTGTCGCGTAAGTTAGCAAAGATGCTGTCTTCATGTCCATGTTGTCCTGTCGCGTGTATCCCCATTTCTCCCTCCATACACTGAGAGTGCGCCGTGACGAACTTCTCCGCGTCAACCTCTTTCTCTTGTGCTCTGTACCTCCTTCGATTAAAGATAGACGTACTCGGGAAACTTCAGGTCAACATGTCTCACATGAGACGAGTTGATGAACAAGTTCTTATCCGCGGCCGCCTGCTCCAACGCCTGAGTGTGCAAGTCGTTGCGCTCAGCCCACAGCTTCTTGTAGTCGGAATAGCTGTCGATGACGCGAGTCCAGTACTTTTGCTCGTATTTGCCGGGTCCGGACAGCTGGAAGAAGGCAAAGGTTGCCGGGATCAAGGAGATGCCCACCCAGAAACCGGTCTGTATTCACGGCTCTCAATTAGTAAATGTGCCGCTGGTGGTGAGGAAAGGGTCGGAGAGATGCCTACGCCGAACTTCTCCTCTGAAGGGCCGGGTGCGGCGTGTGAGTGGCTGTCGTGGTGGGCATCGTGGGCCCAGCGGCGTTGTTGTTGTCTGGTGTATGATCGTGCGGCTTGTGCGCTGCGCGCCGCGCTTCTTCGGACGGCCTGCATTGTATGTGTTGTTGTGTGGGCCAATGGCTAGCGGAGGGTCGGATCTACCGCTGGTATAGACGGCTTTCGAGGTGTGAGGTCCCCAATCATGAGGCTTGGCATGGTCATCAGAATGCCAAGACTTGCAACTCCAACTTCCGCGTGCATTCGCATGTCTGCATCTCTCGGCTCATTCATGATGATCGATGAACGGAATCTTTCTGGTGCGTGTCTCCGTAGCAAGTGTAGGTCACCCATTTGTCTGGTGTTCTGCGAAACGGTTCGAACTTGAACTTGGTTCACCTGCGAGACTATATAATTACCGACTCTCCTGTTCCTGTAGTATGACTTCCATCTACCATGATATATGTTTCATCTTTTACTGTAAGAAACTGCGTAGCTGTAAATTAATGTACTGCTCTACTGCAATAGCTCGAACCAAGTCAGGCATAGCTGACTTTGAAGTGTCTCCACGAAGCGTCCTCCAATAAACAACTTTCATCCATCACATCCCATTTTCAATCGCAAGAGGAATGCAAGAGTCCCAGGGCTATGGACATCTCGTACTAAACCTTCACGAGATCCGCGTAGTTCCTAAATCTGTCCCACATGCCGTACGGATCCTGCAAGCAAAGGTTCAGATTCTCCTCGCCAATATCCCGCCTAACATCAGAAGCCATCATGACCACAAGCAGCGAGAAGCGACTACTCGTGCCATGGCTCATTCCAACATATGGCACCAGCTCATCATGCAGCAATTTCCAAATCACAACCACAAAGTCGAAATCCTGCCTCACCATCTCTTTCGTAACGGGATCATCTCGCTCGGAGTACAGGTAAAGAAGTAGTTTGGTCAGTGCCCAGGTGTGCACGATGCGCACGGGGTGGAAAGGCTGCGGATACAGCACGGGATCGATGTCGAAGTGAATCCTGATCATCATGCCAAGTGCTGACCTCCAGTCGCGATCGGCAAGACTACTGGTTAACAAGTCGGCTCGAATCGCGGCGAAGGGCTGGCGATAGTACGGGAACATGCCTGAGCCACTCAAGATCCCTAGCATGGTCATGAGGGACGTTTGCGCGGCGCCAGAGTTTGTAATTGCGAGGCCGCGGGTGGCATCTAGGTTCTTGTAGGCGATACCTTGGAGCGCAGAGAGACGGCGCAAGTCGGCGTTTGATGTCTGGGGAGAAGAGGAAGAAGAAGAAGATGGAAGGGCGACGACAGTATAGCGGGGGTCTGAGGCAAAGGGAGATTCGATTAGGGGTACCCCGCGTAAGCTGTGCATACCGGAGGAAAGCTGTGAGGCTGGGCGAAGCCAGTCATTCTCAGGGCTTGCTGTGGGTCCTAAGGCGCACTTCTTGCATGAGCAGGTGAAGCTGTAGCGCGAGGAGAGCTCGAATTGGCGAACGGAGAAGGGATCGGTAGAGTCGATGTAGGAGATGAAGAGTTCGGCATCTTTGGCGATTGGTTCAAGGGTGCGAATGGAGATTGAGGCGCCGTCCATTACAATGACTACGTTTGGTGCGCAAGAGTGGTTGGCGCTACAGAGGATTGGGTCGAATGCCAGGCCTAGAGGATCAAAGGCTGGAGTCACCAGCGTGAGAGAATTGCGCCAAATCTACGATTGTTAGTCTAAAACTAAGTGAGAGAAATTAATGGTCGTGATACCTTTCCCACATAGTCTTCGCTGATGTTGTGCTCTTCAAGAAAGTCTGGCATTTCCATAGCTAAGATATCTTTGGTTGCTTGTATAGCGACTTTGAAGTTTCGCTCGTTATGCCGGTCGCTATGTTCCACCTGGCTAGAGATGGTTGACAGAGTATGCTTCTCCATGCGATTGATATCTTGCTTGGTCTTCTCACTCGTTGTACTGTTATTCATGATAACAGCAAGCTCTCTTGCAGCTCTCACGGCACTCGGTAGAGGCGGACAATTCTTGAGGAATTTGCAAATATGCTTGTGTTCTCTCTTCCAGGCTTGACTCTGACATTTCTGTTCAAGCATAAGCGTGCATCCTGTTGAACGATGACACGTGATTTCCGTCCGACAAGGAATAAAGGGCTGGTTTTCGGAGACTAGGGCTGGTTCTGATATCACCAAGCATTGCACTCTCTTCAATATCGAAGAACAGGAAAAAAAAATCATGGCTTACCTTGCTGCAATACTTGACCCTCTTACATCCAACGCAAGCGTTCACAGTACGCCTGGGAACGCCCATGTCCACATACCCAATACTACCATCCACATCTCCCACAGTCCAAAGGAAACAATTCGAACAAGAGTCTTCTAGACGAGGTATATCCAACACGCCGACAAGTGGCCGATCAACTGTGAGAACAAGTTCTCCTTCCTTCATGCTTGTCGTTGCGAAGAGTCCATTTCCTGAGATGGGCGACGCACGCACCTGAGCCTTGCTCGCCGACCTACTGTCTTCGAGCATGTCGAACATGCTCTCCATGATTGTCCGACTCTCGACCTGTTCTTGCAGGACTAGTGTGTGGCAATGTTAGCTAGTGAATGAGTAGCTTCCAGCGAAAGAGGAGAAAAGTGACACAGCGCAATGACGCAGATTGGCCGAAGCCGCAAAAGCACGGACTATAGTCGTCTCGACCTCAACACCTGTACATATCACATAGTACTCATGAAACTTCAAGGATTTGACAGATATAGTCGAATGCACGGAAAAATTCGCTCAAGGGTACACGCTTGCCATCGAATGTACCTCAGTCGATTACCAGGCAACGGGATCAATATATGCTTGGCACCAATCAGCTAGGTACCTTTGTCCACACACCATTAAATTAGGCAGCACTTCTTCATTATTTCTGAAAGATCCCTCAATCATATGGCCAGAGCCAACTTCAAAGACCAAGACAAACGATTACTTTCCTCTATACTTGACCATGTTCTCTCTTCTCCACCTTGAATCCGGGCCCCTCCCTCTCTACCTGTACTACATTCCCGCCTTATTCATCCTAATCACTCTCTCCCAAGCACTCTCTCCTTCTACCTGGCGTTTTCCCCTCACGTTTCCCTTCTTAGTCCTACTCATCTCCCAATTCTGTCTCCACAGCTGGCAAAACACCTCCATCCAAACAATCGGTGGCGTTGCAGTCTGGGTGTTCAATTTCATATTCGTGTATGCCGATCGTGTATTTTTCGCACATCCAGACAGAGAGAATTGGCACCGCATCTCGAGCCACCAAAATGAGAAGAACGCCGAAGATGTCACCAAAGGTGGTGATCGTGAGCGACACGTCGATACTACGGTGCCTGCAGGCTTCAAGAACAGGCTGTACTGGAGTCTGACATCCATGCTTGCGCAGAGAGGAGCAGGCTGGTCGTGGCAGGTATCTTCCCTCCCCCCCGCATCATCATCACAATCAAGACTGTGAGTCAATCCATCTCCTCACCCCACCTTCTCTTACATTGCGAGGAAACCAGCTCACCGCAGGCTGTTTGTCGGGGCGAAAACAGCAGATTCATCGCAACAAAAACACTAGAAGTACTTCTCTGGCACATCCCGATGTCTGGACTGGTGCACTACACAATAAACACTCCCTTCGGCGGCGTAGTCGGAGAAGACAACAACAAGCCAATCACTCCATTCGCTTCCGCTAGCCTACCACAGCAGCTGGTCTTCTCGGTCGTGCTGATCAGTATGCAATACATCGGCCTAGCAGCGCTAGGCTCCTGCGTCGACATCGTCTCCGTCGCACTGAAGCTTGCGAGACCAGAAGAGTGTAGGCCGCTGGTCGGGAGTTTGAATGCGGCGTACACTGTGCGGAACGCTTGGTCGTGAGTCCAATCCGCTCGACCCAGTCGCTTGGGTAGACAGCAGAACGTTGCTATGCTGATGAAGAACTGGTGTGGTAGAATCACATGGCACCAGTTACTGCGAAGGGTGACGTCCACCCATCTATAGGCTGAAACCCAAATAGAATTGCTGACAGCAGCGCAGACGTTCACGTGGACTGGCAGGGTCATTGCACACGATACCCTGTCCCTCCCCCGAGGCAGCGCCACGGCCAGGAACATACGTGTGACGACGGCATTCTTCGTGAGTGCACTTATCCACGCTTTGGGCATTTACGCAGTCACGCATCAGGGCGCCCAAGCGAACATGGTCTTTTTCATGCTACAGCCTGTGGCCATTTTCGTGGAGGAACAAACCATTAAGCTAGGCCGACAAGCTGGACTTCGTGATGGAATTTTTGTGAGGGCGGTGGGCTATCTGTGGACGGTCTCTTGGTTTGCGTATACGTCTCGGATTATGTGGGCGGACGCTGCAGAGGCTGGGCTTCTGATGTTTCCGTGGAGGCCGTATGATTTGCTTGGTGTGGGATATTGGATGAGGCGTGGACAGACGGGGTGATTTGGTGCGCCAAGGAGACGACATGGAACAGGTGAAGAAGTTCATAGGTGATACTCCACTCTCTTGACAAAACCTATCGAATCCCTGCGAGGCACGGGCAGATGTGAAGGAGAGACATGGGTGAGCTAAAACTGCTACATGAGTATGCACAAGTCAATATCTCGGAACAATTATTACGATTTCGTCACTTCGTCCCCCTACCTTGTGTCGTTTGAAGTGATCAGAAACCGCTCCCAACCCCATGCTTCTCCCCAGAGACAGTCTTCTTCCCCACAGCCTCGACCTCATTCGTCGTCATAGCCCCAAAGCCACCCCAACCCTCGAAGGCCTCTGCAAAAGACACTGCAGCCTTAAGAGCGAATTCCTCATCCTCATCCCCATAAGTCTGCCCAAGAACTTTCATAGCGCGCAGTCCTTTGACGAAATGTGCGTCAAGCCTCCAGTCACCATTCACAGCCACATGATCAACATATTTCCAATCTTTGCCTTTACGATCAAAGTCGGTAATCTTGCTGACGTCGATAAGAGGGCGTTGTTGTGCAATGTATGTATTCACGACAAAGAGCCACCATTGACGGAAGAGGGGAATGTGCCATTTCTTTGGGATCATGGGAAGGATGATGCGCAGGGCATGTGAAGAAGTGAGAGCGTGGACGAGGAAGAAGTCGAACTTTTGGCCTGCTTTGTGACTTCCTAATAGCAGAGAGATGGCAGCATTCTGAGCGTCTTTGAATTGAGAGGGCAGGTCGGAGATGGTGAGGCTATTCCAATATTCGAGGAGTAGGGCCTCGGCTTCGGTGTCGTGAGAGATGGCTTCGTAGGTTTCGCCGCCCGGGGCAGACAAGCCGCGGAGGGAGTCGAAACGGGCGTCTTTTTGCATCTTGTCAAGAATCTCGAGGGGAGAGTGCGATGTCCATGGAGGGGGTTTGGTGTAGGAGGGCTCGTCAAGATAGATGTGTTGCTTGTTGTAGAATGCAGCGACGAGTGCGAGGGCTTCGATACCTATAGTGGGTGAATGGAGTTCGAGTGCGTAGCCCAAGTGAATAAGAGGGTGGCCAACTGTGCATGGCTGTTAGTGTTACTGGACAGAAATCATTCTTCGGTGGGAGTACTGCGTACGGCCGGCGATGAGATTGTTGACCAGCGGATTCCTGCCTTCAAAGAGATACTCGAAGAGCAATTCTTTCCAGTCATAGCCGAGATGGACAAGCTGGTCCTCGAAAAAATCTACCCACGCCCGCTGGTAACTGTGACACTAAAGTCAGCATCTGCCTATAGTGTCTGATTAGGCTACCACACATACTTTCTCTTGCCCAGGTAGTCTCGCCAGTCATCTCTTGAAATCTCAGAGGGGGCATCTACCCACGGCTCCAGTGTCTCGGACTCTTTTTCGTAGATCTCGTGCATTTGGTCAACATTGGCGCCGAGGAGGAAGGCGGAACCCAGTATCTAATAATCCTCATGTTGTCTCAGCAATTGTATTGTGCTTTTCGGATGGTCACGCCTTGGATGAAATTGAACATACGTGTGGCGCATGATTGTGAAACTCCAAATGGTGATATATTATTGAGTGGTTGATATGATTTGCTCTAATCAGGTGCTTGACTGTGCGGGCTCTCTTCTCCGGCGACTCTTCAATCTCGTGAATGGTAACAGATGGGAGATTGACGCCCTGTCCACTGCCGCCGCTCCATGGTATGCGCGGTATGCTGAAGCCGAGTGATCTGAAGGAGAACATTTGTATAGTTTCCTTTTCTGATTAGTCTAGGTCACGACAATCTGCCAGCACAAGATCGATATTTGGTGAGTGAAATGGAAGAGGCAGCCGTCATATACCTACTCGTACACTTTCGACATGCAGCTTCCCCGCAAACGCATCATTGTTCACGGATGCCGATCAGCCCACCATGCCCGTATGCCGATGGTGTACAAACTTGATTGACAAAGACATCTCCTGACCTTTAGGATCTGTGCAATAAGGTACACGTGCCGGATATGTATGTTGAATCATTCAGACACAGTCAAAGGCTCTGAATTATAAACAATCGTGAACAAGTGATGGCTACTGTTCTATACGTTCGTGCTGTGGCCATGATTCAGACACTTCTATGAATGCTCAACAGCTAATGTCATGAAAGGTTTATGAGACAAGTAAACCCTTGCCGATCCTCTGGAATGTACATGAACACTCTAAGCAAAGCTAGCCAATAGCCTGTTCTCGATACCCTCTAATATGCACTTGTGCTCGAGGACTTCCAGGTTCTCGGCTTCATTCTGGAACAGCTTGTCAGGATCTTGCTCTGGTCCCATGCCTGGCATGCCACCTGCTTGGGCTTGAGCCATTTGCTGGGACACTTGACTTGCGGCTGTTGCGTTATTAGTAAGCGAAGCACCCAAGTAGAGTACACAATGTACATACCGTTGTTGCTGCCAAGAATAAAGTTGTAGACGGGTTGCAGACCGAATAGGGTCAAAAAGTACCATGACAGACTGGACACCCACCTGACGTCCAGATCTCTGGTACCGACACCAGATTGGAGCATGCTCTTGAATTGTGGAGTGAGAGGGAAAGGCAGTTTCACTGCACATAGGGAGTAAGCAATTGCTCTCGAAAGCTCTCGAAGACGCAGATATAGACTCACTGATGACATAGCCGGAAAAGAAGGCATTGATCCATCCCATAATCAAACTCTGAGGGACCATCATGGCGACATTGCCCTTCATCATGCCCATCATACCCTCCATCATGGCCGGGTCGGTCATTGGGTTGGGTCTTGGCTTTCCACGCATGTCTGGCTCGGCAAGAAAGACACCCTCCTTGAATGCTTCGACCAGATAGGCCCTGCGAGATGCGAAAGAGGCGGGCAGAAGTTGGTTGAAGTTGGTGCGGAGATTGACACCGCGCATGATGGCGCGCGATTGGCGCATGACGGGGAGGGTTTGAGGTTTGGGTGTTGATTGGAGGAGGGTGGAGAGATAGTGGCGGAGGATACCAGTCAGGACCTGAAGAATTGTCAGACCTATACTCTCGATATATGTGATCGCGTGTATCGCTCTTTCTTACCATGACGACGGTGATGGGGAGTAGGATCCAGTAGCTGTAATTCAATAAGTCTTCTGTCTGCATTGGCAGTAATACACATGTAGACATACAAAAGGGCTGGATCCCTATGGATCGTCTGCACCACCGGCTCACTCATGTCGGGCTCTGTCTGTGTGTGAAGGGACGACAAGCTGTATGTACATGCGCATGTGGCGGTGATTGAACGAAGTGTCCAGAGTTCGGTTCGGCCCTGACGTTGAAGCTCCGACCCCCGTCTTCCTTCTCCACACTGAGGTAGGTGCACATGCAATTGGTGTTTGGAGCATCGCAAGCTCGAGACAACTGGCCAACAGGACAGAAAACACAACTACACGACTATTCTAGACAAACAATCCCACCATGGCAGACGACTCCAGAATATCACCCTACAACATTGCAGGTATGCCTTGCTTTCTCATTCCATCAATGGCCTACTCCCATTACGTTCCATATACAACCACTATAATTAGCACATTCAGTCCCCCCCATACTAAACCTCACCTCCCCTCCCAGACTGCAAAAACACCACCGATGATGCTCTTCAAAATTACCTCAACTCTCTCCCCGACTTCACCCAATCCCACTACTACACCGACATCAAGCTCGCCCTGGGCTACACGGCCGTCATAATCAGCGCCATCACCTTTGCCTACGACTACAAGCTCGGCTTCGAAGCAACCAAACACTGGACCTTTGCCGCCGTCGTCATCTACTTTGCCCTCAACGGTCTCTTCACCTACTGGATCTGGGCCGTGGAAAAGGGCGTCGTCTTCACCGGCAGCTACAAAGGCAGATCCATCACCATCAGCTCGCGCGCAGACAAGTTCGACCCTGCCTACAGGTTGACCGTCAGATCTGGCAAGGCTGCAGGCAGTAAGAGTCTCGAAGAGGCCGCGTTGGAGGCCAAGTTCATGCAATGGTTCACAGAGGATGGGTTCTTCGTCGCTAAGCCATTCCAGCAATGGTTGGCGAGCAGTGTACCTTTGATCGGCGAGGCAGACCCTAAGAATGTGCTTCAGGGTGGACCAGGCGCTGTGAAGACGAAGACGTTCGCCGCCCATGGCGTTGCAGATGTTGTCGAGGGGGTTGCAAAAGAAGCAAAGGCAAAGGTGTCAAAGCGCAAGTGAGAGCTTACCTATCATGTTTCGGCATAGTACTTCTGTCATGTATCACGAGACTAGTGACAGTGGTTCTCGTTGGCTTTCCTTTTCAAAATACCCATCAGTAGCTATAGATAGACTCTATGTCTTTCTTGATCATATCTAACGTCTCGCCACATGCGCCTTAAACGCCTGCAATGCTTGCATCTTCTTGTCTTTTGCTGCTGTGCTTCAAGGTACATGAATCTGGTACAGCTCTCCCTCGAAGCTATAGTAGCATTCGCGAGTGCCGCGATCTTGCCTCCGAGCTTGAAGTATGTCCACCATCAGTTGCATCAATTACGTGACACACCCATTCTCGCTTTGAGCTCGGCGACGCGTGCGCTTTTCGACACACTGCTCTGCCGTTGATGCACAGGAAGCAGATTGTATTTCAGTGTATCCATCAACCTCACTCCATACCTTCCATGACTTCGTCCGCCGCGCCGTCTGCCTGTTCTTCGGCATATTCTTCCTCATCAATCGGATCATCCTCTTGATCCCACCAAAGTAGCGGCCCAAGTCCAGTCTGCTGCATAGAAGCCTACAACTCAGTCAGCAACCCTCCTCCAGCATAAACCCAGGTCACAAGACACAAAAGCTCACCGTAATCTCATACGGCGAAATCCTCGCCTCGCTCTGCTCCTCCTGCTCAGCCTGCTCCGCCTGCGCAATCTGCTTATCCGGACTCAGATCCGTCCACGTCTCCCCCTCCACCCTGAACCGCACAGTCTCGTAATTGTCAAAAAAGAACTCGTTTCCCTCGCCCGCATTCCACACCCAAGTCTGCTCCGCCACATTGAACTCCGCAGGATCAAACAGCATATCCGGCGCAGGCACCCACACGTCCTCGAAGAAGTCCATCGTGATGCGGATGCCCGCCGCGTTATTAGACACGATTTTCCCTTGCAGGATCTCGCCTTTGAAAGGCCGGAAGACGATGAGGCGGAAGTCCACGTTGACGTTTACGATGCCTGTCCCGTGACCGATGAGACCCTCGGTTGTGGAGAGGATGTCGTAGAGACCGAGGCATAGGCCGGTTTTGTGGATTACTTTGTCGCTGTATTTGGCGTTGATGTTGTCTTCGATTGCTTGCGCGCTGCGCTTTTCGAAGTCTTGCGGGCTGATTTGGATCAGGTCCGCTATTGTGACCTTTTTGGTATGAGAAAATTGACCCCTCTTTTTGTTTTGCTTTTTTTTTCCTCTTTAAGAGGGACAAATGAAAACTGAGACTCACGAGAATATACATATTGTGAGAGTTTGTAGCAGATTTAGAAAAACTGCTAAGCGGAAATCCAAGCGATCCAAATTATGATTGATTTTCTTGAAGCGATATTATTGCAAATGACCGTTCTATCATGTTAAGAATGTGTGTAATATCGAGGTGACAGGTCGCTATAACATTTCAATTGTTGATGGCTGATCAATAATACCTACTCGTCCAAATTTCAGAGGTGAATCGTTCTACGGCCCTGCAAATGAGCCTCAAGGCTTGGCATCAAAGCAAAGTCTTGGCATCAAATTGGTCTCCGAACTGGATTTAATGCCTACTTGAACTTGATGATTACAACATCATTCCGATAATCGAAATTTTCCGAAGCTTTCAGCTGGACTGAGCGAGGACGAACAGGATTAGCATACATGACAATCATTTTTGAATTTCTAAGATGACCGGCTTCTCCTTTCCTCCGCCACCACCTCCACCACCTAAAGCCGCATCTTCACAGCAACCAGAGTTGCAACAGAATGCACCCCGTGGTGGACGCGGAGGCAGAGGTGGTGGAAGAGGCAACCTGAGAGGTCGTGGCGGGCAGAATCAGCGTGGTGGCCGACAACAGCAGCAGCAGTATTCACATCAGAACCAAGGTTACGGACCACCACAAAATTCCTTCCAAAATCAATATTCGGGATATGGAAATATCCAATCGTCATATGGCAACAACCCTGCTGTTAATCCGTTGCAACAGAACTATGGCATGCCAGCTGGTGCTTACGTCAATCCGGCATTTCAATCACAATCTCAGAATGTGGGAGCCGCGTCTTATGGTCAGCACCCCCATCAGCAACAGCAGTATGGCCAGCAGCAAAATTTTTCTCTTGGACAACTTCCACATCCGGGATACTCTCCAAATGGCCAAAAACGAACCCGAGAGCAAGCATTTGGTGGACAAGGAGCACAGCGACCTCATCCGATGAAGAAGCCTCCCAGCGCACCGAAAGTGAAAGCAGCTCCTGCAGTTCCTAGCTTTGGTGCTCCGCTTCCTCTACCACCGAAACCATCTTCCCAAACACCTGTAAACCAAGCAGGTGGCAAAAAGGCCAAAGTCAGTCTCTTCGGCCTGACATCCGAAGGCGGCGTCGCAGATGTGGCTGCACCAGCAGAAGATAGCGAGGAAGAAGATGATGTGGACGAGGAGGCTTCATTTGCCGCCCATATGGCCAGTGGACCGTACGTTTTGCATCTTTCAGAAAGCCAATATGACACCGCTAACAGCAACAGTATGACGATAGAGTACAATGGCGATACCGTAGCACTAAACTCTGCAGCCGATCTAGCGGAATGGGTTAATGAGCGTAAACGCCGTTTCCCCACCAAAGCTCGTATAGAAGAGAAGCATGCCGAGATACGCATGCGAATGGAGGAGCGCAAGCGGATTCGGGAGGAAACTATGGCTGCAGCTGCTCGTGCGGATCCAGGCAGTCTTCTTGCAAAGTCTCTGCCCGCGAAACGAGAAAGGCCGCGTGATCGGGAGGAGAGACAGAAGTGGGCAAAAGGAAAGGGTAGAGAAGGGGCGCAGGCTGATGCTGCGAGTGTTGTCTCACAAGCCGATGCCAATGCATCAGCGGTCGTCCAGAACGAGCCAATGACGCAGGCTGAGGCGAGGAGACAACTGGAGGCAAAGATGAAGGAAGTTGAAGAATTGCAGAAACAGTTGGCCGAGAGCGAGGCAAAGGCTGCCGCCGCCGCCGCCGCCGCCGCCGCTGCTGCTGCTGCTGCTGCTTCTCCAGCAACGAAACTATCCGTATCTAAAGACATTGCGGACACGAAAGTGGGCGATAATCAAGAGCCAACAACTGAGAACGAGGCTCCATCGACAACGCCCCCAGCATCCGCATCTGCAGAGGCTCTACAAGCTTTAGAGGCTGCCTTGGATGACCCCTCCGATACAACGATTGCTCAAGCATCCGAGCAACCACTCGCGACCACAAATGCACATCCCGAAGCTGACGCCGCATCCTCATCCTCGGACTCGAGTTCTGACTCTTCCTCCGACTCCTCTGATGATGACGACTCCGCCCCCGAGGAAACCACCTCCAGATCCACCGGCCCTGTCAAAGTGCCTCCTCCGAACTCTGAACGCCGCATCTGCAACACCTTTGCTACAACAGGCGACTGTCGCTTCGGTGCAAAGTGTCAGTTCAGACATGTCCCATCCGAACAGACGCGACTTGCGCGTAATGAGGGGAAGGGGAATGCAAAGGAAAGGGGTGGAAGGAACAAGGATAAGGCAGAAGAAAAGGGAAGGAAGACGCTTCATCAGAGGATGCTGGAGCAAGAGAGGGAGAAGGAAGAGAGGACTGCGTTGAGCGCCATCAAGTTCCTGGGGGAGGTGGGATTCTTTAGGATGGATGACAAGGCTCAGGAGTAGGTATGGGTTTGAGAGGCTTCTGTGGTATGTATAATGCGTCAACTAGACTAATGTCATGTCAGCCAAACAGGTGTAAGTCAAATTCATGAACTTTACTTGACCTGTTATTCAGACCACGTTGTCGCCGATTTCTGCTCGCTCTTGTCAAGGCAATCGCTCCTTCCTCAGGGGAAACGTCGAACGGAATTGGCTTGGCGTCACACACCTTTACCACCTCATCTGTGCCCTCTCCTCTTCACCCATCATTCTTTCTCCTTCCAGACAAAATTACACTGGCCATTCACTACTGTGTTGCCCTTGTCAAGACTTTAAGCACCGCCCCTTGCTCCCCGTCTATTCGAGCTAGTGGGGCTTAAATAGTGGTAAAATGGCAGCCAAGCGAATGAACGACGACACCCTTGAGCCTGACCCTGTGTCTCACATTGTACAGAAACTGCCCGATCTGCCCAATGAGCTGCTTCTTCAGATTTTTCGCGAGTTTCGGACCGCCAAAAATGACCAACATAAGGAAGCATTTGGTGCTTTTGCAGCAGACAGCCAATGTGCAGCTACTCTGGCCAACATATGTCTCTCTAGCTCACACTTCCGGGCACTGGCAGAGCCACTATTGTACAGCGTTTATGTCAAACCTGAGACAGATACAGATTGGATGTACCAGGACTACCCGGTCGTCCAACAACCAAATGGAAAGCTGCGTCTCTTCTTGCGGACAATTATTGAGCGACCGGTACTAGCTAGCTATCTTCGGGACCTTCGCCTCACCTCATGGACCTCAGCCCACAATATGGTTACCCTCGAGGGTCGTCAAGTTACATCTTGTAGCCCGGGTACGCCATTACTCGAACAATTTTGCCGCGGCGTGACCCTTCTCACAAGTATCATTGGCCAAAGACTCGCAGACCGATGGAAAATCGCACTTGGTGCTGGTGATGAGGATGCTGAAGTTGCCCTATTGATGGCATTGGCATTCAATACTCGAAAGTTGACTGTGGAATTCAGGAGCGAACATGAATTTTATGCCGAGTCGTCCATAATGTTGTGGTTTCGTCGTCTTTTGAGGGCACTCATGGCACGTCCAGTAGCTATCTGTTCAGGTCGTCCGTTGTCAAATCTGCGCGAATTAGAAGTCTCGCTCTTGACAGGAGATGAGCCAGCTGCACATCCATTACCTGGATACCCACCGCATATTCTCTCCGAGCTCATAGCTCTCCCAACTCTGACCAGTTTAGAGGCATGGACAACATACGAAATGGATAATCGACCTGCGCCTGAATTTTGGGAGCGTCTTTCAAACACTTCCAACCTTCGAAAAGTCAATCTGGTCAACTGCGCCCTTTCTACTGCGGCCCTAGACGAACTCATTGCATGCTGCAAGAATTTAGAAGATCTCAACCTATGCTTTGGCCCACCCTGCCTCGATGAATATTTTGAGGAATACGTTGAGCAGGTATCAGTGACTTGGCCACAAGTTGTCAAGGCACTTGAGAGTCAGCAGAGGTCTCTGCAGAAACTGAGTCTTGGTGCTGATGCAGACAATCCGTTGACAACCCGAGAACCATATGACGATGGTGTGGAATGGGCACCACCTTTGGTACACTCAAACAATTCGCTGTACTGCAAGAGCTGTCAGTCCCTCAATCTGCCATTCTTGGTCCCGATGAAGACAACCGCTGGAACTATTCGCTCCCCCAACTGCTTCCGGCTTCGATCAAAGCTCTTGAGATAAGAGAGTGCACTGCAAGTCTCTTCTCGCGCTTCGATATCGAAGGGATCAAGCAAGATCAACCTTGTTTACACACTCTTAAGGTCTCAATGGCAGGGCGCGATGGATTAAGCGACGAATACAAGGCTTCACTTGAAACTTGGGACAGCTTTATGCCAGATACGGAAAGCACATGGTGATAGTCGAAGGTGTATTATGATAATCGCTATTGGTATGCTCTCAATCTCAGACAGTCACTGCTTGTTGCATCGACAGAAGTGCTGAGGGGTTACTACGTGCATGGTTGTTCTATTGAGTCACACGTACAGCATGGTGGTTCGTTGTAAACACACACGGGCCTTTAATGACACAAATACTATTATGTATAAGCTATCAGTATCGACCTGAGAAGTGTCGGCGAGGCAACAATATTCTGTCAAGCCAACACTACTATGAGACATGGTTACAATGCAAAGCGTTATCACAATCACAACCATGCTTGCTTCAGTGACACTCATCCCCATCGGTCCCATTTCCACCATTGTGCTCATCGCGTTCCGGACCACCTCCTATATCTCCACTGTATCCCTTCTAATCGTGTGTACGATCACGAGTAGTGCAAACCCGGCACGTGTCATCCGCTTACATCCACTTCACTGCTTTTCGTTCTCCGAATACACAAAATTGGCCCCTATAATTGTCCCATGCTGTCAGCTGTGTTTCCTCTGCACAAACGTACACAATACGCTCCCTCCCTCTTTCAGGTATCAGAGTGCAACAGTGGCGGAGGAAGAAGAGCGACTGTGGAAAAAAGAAAGAAAACGTACCGACGACCACCAACCCATTCTCCTCCGCCCACTCCAGCACACCAGGCATACGTTTCCCATGGCCATAAAACTCCTTCTTGCCTGCTTTACACAATGCTGCTTCTTCCTTGTCCATTTCTTCCTCTCCCTCTCCTCCTTCTTCCCAGCCTTTATCTTCGTCAAACACCGAAGACGACCCATAACCCCAGTGTCTTCTGTCCTCCGGCGTTGTAAGATTCAACCGCTCACTCGTCATATTAGCAGGCGCAAGCACAACAAAAACATATCTATGCGGCCCCGTCTTGGGTGGTGGACCGGGTGGTTTATAAGGTATGATCTGCTTCGGCTTGTGTTTTTTCGATCTTGTCTCTTCGTCTGATTCTGACTCCGGTGAGAACGTCCATGATGAAGAGGAGGAGGAAGAGGAGGAGGTAGAGGAAGAAGAAGAGGGGCCAGAGGACGTGACGACCCAGTGACACATCTGACTCCATCTGGGGTCTGCTTTACACGGTGCATCTGGATCTGTCAGGATGAGGGTGAGGTAGACGCCCTTTCCCATCCTCTCTGACCTCTCCGTCTCCGCAGTGTCTTTGGCGAGGGAGTTTGGCTCGATAACGTACACATCAGGGATATGCTGGACATCTTTGGGTTTCACAAAGTTTCCGATCGATGAAGTGACGTTTGTGGTTCTCCAGTGGATGTAGACCGCGACTTTTGGCACGAATGAGGCCAGGACGTCTGGGATGATGGAGGCTTTTTGTAACCTGCAATTTTCACAACAATCTTCAGATTAGTTCTTCTTCGTTCTGTTTTTTGCATTGCTCAGATAGGTCTTGGTAGGGGTGCTTTTTCTTTCTTCTAGGGTTCATGTCCGAGATGATGGAATACACTTGCGCTTCACCTCTTTCATCGGGAATACATGAGTGTAAAAGATTACGAGGTGTGAATTGAGATCAATACAGCGACCGGAATGAAAGGTCCCCGAACGGAAGGTAAACGAGAAAATCATTGTATAAATCAGAGCAAGAAGAGTAAGAAGAGCGAGCAGAACAACAGAGTAGACCAACTCTAATCTTTATGCAACAAAAAAGACAAATATTAGATGCACCTCCCTCTTCTTCTTCCTTCTTCTAATTCAACTCGCGAGAAGTGACACAAAGTACCGAAGTAAAAAGGGAAAAAAGATTCTCACATACTCCTCAATCAAATCCACAGGCTTCGGCTTAATCCTTTCCTCTCCCTTCCACAACCCATAGTCTCCCTCCTCACCCTTTTCATACTTCAGAGGCTGCTGTTGCTGTTGCTGCTGTTGCTCTTTCTGCGGTGCGGCAGCGGCCGCCAAGACTTGTGTAGCCAATACCACCGCGCTGAAAAGTACTGGAGTGATTAACATCGTTATCTCAATTCAATTCACAAGCAATAAATTTGAATAGGCAGAGACTAGTCGCTTTGATATCTGGGATGGAAGATGTAACCGAGATCCGGGCTTTCGCGTTTCAATCAATAATAAAATGGAAGAAACGTCACTCTTACGTTGTCTGGTGGGTGGTGGTAGGATCAACACTGCAAGATGTCCCCCCGCATTTCGTACAAAGGTATAGTAACCCTGTTTCAGGCAGCCATCTTGTCTTGACTTTTGTCCAAAGGCTATCATTTTACGCGGTCATATACCTATGTTAATCGGGGTAGGAGAGAGTAACTTTGTGAGGACGAGCATTATAGATCTTATTTCAAGACAGGACAACACGAAGCAAATTAATGAGTATTGGGGCAAAGAATTGACATTGAACCTATACCTTCACGCCTTCAGAGACTGGTCTGGAGTTGTCTGTAGCTTGATCTCGAAATGTGGCTCATGAATAACAAACATTTCTTTACGTAGGACATAGCTTGCTCACATCGACCTGCTCCGTCAGCAGGACGACTCATGTGCCTGTATCAGAGAGCTCAACCATCCTTCTTGATCGTGTGCTGCGAAGTCTTTTCGCTGCTTCTCTCGTCACTCCCCCCCAGTCTTTGGGTACTCACTGAGCAAGGCTCTCGATGCCTTTTCCACCTTTTGACCAAACACATTCTTCACTACCTTGTCCACCTTTCTCTCCAGCTCGAGGAAACTAGGATCAATGGCCTCTTTGACCATGATAGGCGGGACGTCCTTCTCTCCCACACCTGGGATGCCATCCTTGGGAGCTGGCTCTTTGTTCTAATCAAGATGATCTGGCGCTGAATCATAACTAAGCAAGCATTCCGCTGCCTTGGCCATCTTCCGATCCCGCTCAGGAAACCTGACTCAGAAGTGAGGAGGAACATTGGCATCTCTGGCCGTGATAGTAGAAGCAGCCTTTTCTCCCACATCTGAGGCATCATTTTGGGTGCCGCGAACTTGGTCCTGAACAGTATGGTCTGGACTTGCGCTTAGTACATCCGAGTGAGGTACAGTCGAAGTACTATCCATAGTGACAGGCGCAGCGGAACCCTGTAAGCCAATACTGCTCAAGAAGCGGTCCACGTCCGTAGGGATCTGAGGACCAAGCTGCGTCTGAACATCAGACTCCTCGCTTGCCATTCTGTTTCTCAACAGTTGCTCGCGCATCGCAGCATCCCGCGCCAAAGTCTCGTACACCATCCTCCCAGTCAGCCTGACTCGTTCTTCCTCGCTCATTTCTCGCACCAGCGCCATGATCTTGCTCCATGCAGCAATGATCCTCGCCTGATGGAGTTGTTGTGCATTTCCAGCAGCGTTGTCACCGCTTGTGTTCGCTGTACTGTCGACCTGCTGAGGCTCCGGATGACACCCAGTAGTATACTCTTTGAAATTCTGCCCCAAAAGATTCAGCCACTCGGACTCAAGTGCCATAACAGCAGTGGGAAAAATACACACACCTCTATCGCGAGCGGACTCTGCAATCCCGGCTGCTTCGAATGCCTCGATGGTGCCGCTCTCGATCTTCGCAGCCGCAGAGACGTTCTTTGCAGTCGAGGTAGCACTTTTCGTGGCTGGAAGCTCAGACATCTTGATGAGCAAAAAAGGTGGATATATCTGTTTTTTGGTTTCGAGAAGGCCAATAGAGGAGAGCAGGGTTATAATGCTTTGTATCAAGTAAGTGTAACTTGACGAGAAAAGCATGCATATGTGAAAAGCATGCATATGTTGATGAAGAATAGGAGATACACCCGCAAAAGTACTGGGGGAGCACAATTGATGACGAGAAGGTCTGGTTGTATAAGAGCATGGAGAAGAGGAAGACGCGACCTACGCAGTCATTATCACGAAAAGGATTGGTCTTTGGGGCATCCTTGATGAGATAGAACAACATTGGCTCATCTTGGTGACCAGGTAAGAAAGTACAGCCACAGCCAGACAAGAAATTCCTCTTCTCACCAACTATCCGATTCTAAATGTCCATTCTTGTAGTGTCGTTCGTAGCCACTTCTGTAGCAGCAGGAGCAATGAGAACGATCATTCTGAACGTGGGAAAGAGATAGCAGATGACAGCAATATTATTTCCAATGCGCCGCTTATTTGATACATGACCCAAAACTCAGGCTGTGATGCCCGCGACAATGCCGTCTTGTCAATGACAAGATCAAAAGTAACCCCCAAGGAGAAGAAAGATATTGCAAGTACGACCAGAAAGACAAAGTATGGGACCAACTTTGAAAGGCAGAAATGATGAATCAAACACGTGAGGAAAAGAAACAAGGTAAGAAAAACACATGTCGTTGTGAGAGTGTATCAATACTCTGAAATGCAATTATTACTCGGAAATAACACAGAAAAGAAAAGCCCCTTGCCCACTAGTGGTCACCCTTGGGTACAGTCCAGCCAATTTTTTCAGCCTACCAAAAGAAAAAGAAGGCCCAGGCAAGCAAGCATAAAATAGAGAGGCAGAGATGTGGTGGGCATGAGAAAGATGAAGAAGAAGAAGAAGCAAAATTTTCCAGTATGAGTTCTGGCTAAGGCTTCCATCCCTCCTATTGTGATTCGCCCGATGTCGCAAGTTCCAAACAATTCAACCAATCAGTAATTTGGATATTCAGGCAGCGCCTTCAATTGGAAAAACTCCGCCTTGGTTTTTTTCCCCATTCAGTCCATGCGCCCGCATTCCAACGTGTCTCGCTCGGTAGGTGCATCATCCTCCTCGGTTGGGTCTACACTCTTCTGACAAGCCACTTTCTGCTCCTCGATTGTCAGATCAGAAGACTTTGACGTCTATGTAACACCCATAGGCCTGGGCTTATTGTCATATTGCTTTGAGTTCCTATGATAGGAGTGTCTTGGTGAGCTTTGGCCACCTGTGCTTTCTGCGCTGAGGTTTGCGTTTGCGCCGAGCGCGTATGGTTGGACTGGCGGAGCCATTGCTCCATCGGGCCCGTTGACATGACGTACGGAACTTTCCGATTGCCACGCAGTTGCTTGAGCGGGATCGGTATCGACTCTTGTCACGACAGGTGCTGAAGAGCGGCCGTCGCGGGACTTTGGTGGCGGTGAAGCGTTCATGTTGGGGGATGAAGTGTTCAAGCCTGCTGGAGGAGCATTGCCTGGAGCAGTGGGGTTGAGATTTGGAGATGGCTTCATGGCGGCGCGTTCGCCGTAGCGCTTGAGAATTTCCTTGGTGGTGATTTCGGCGCTAGCTGAGAAGAGAGAAGAGTCGTTCAAGATGAGAGAAAGATCTTCCGGTACCTCGCACATGTACTCGTTGAACTCGATCAGCGAATGCACAGCTTCAATGGCGAGAAGGTTATCGTCGAGAGGAACGTCCTTCTTTCCAAGGTGAAGGATGTTGGGTGCCATGACGGTAGCGAGGTTGTGAATGTCCATCTTGCTTCCAGATTCTTCGTCAACATGTGAAAACGAAGAGACCCACTGCAAAAAGGCAAACAAGACTTCCATGGAATCTCGATGAGGCTTGGGAAGTAAACAACATGTCAAATGCAGGACGCGTCGTCGACGTTCCTCATCGGGTATATCTGCAGGGTACGTGTTAGTTGCGCCAATGATACCGACAGGTCAAAAAGCAAAGCTTACTTTGTGATGTGATCCACAACTTGTGAAGTTTGAAAGTCAATAACGGATCAGGGAGCTCTCTCAGGAACTTCTTTAGGAGCGCCGCCACCTGAACCGGATTCTCCTTTGTGAGATCAACATCAACACTCTCCTTGGAGTCAATCTCCTCCTTGACCTCGTTCAATCTCTTGATGTTTCCATTCTTTCGGAAAACGCCCTCAACAGACATGTCCATTGTTCGCATGGCGGAGATGGAGTCTTGTATGAGCACCGGTATCCGTAGCGCGCCAGGGCCGACACCATCTGTGGATTCTGCATAGTCTCTCTCGACAAGTTGATCAAGAGCAACACCGAATATTCCTCGCTTGGCATTCTTCTTCTTGTTTGCCTCGCCCTCCTTCTTTTGGAAAGCCTTGCCAAACTTGCCCCAGAAAGTCGGTCTCTTCGTCTCGATAAGATCAAGGAGCTCTTCTTGGTTAAAGAAGCCTTCGAGTAGCGGTTCCATTGATAGCACTGCAACATGCCGTACGATGAAGTACTCCAAGGCAGACAGTTCGGAAAAGTATCTCTTTGTCCGGTGCACTCCTTCGGGCTTGTGCAGATTCTCCTGGTCTTCGGAGAGATGTCGGTTATGTCCGTTGGTGACAAGTCTGGCCTTTGGCTCCTGAGGGACCATTTGTCCGCGTGCGAACTTGGACGCGTTTGGTCGTTGCTCTCTTGTCTGTTGGGCTTGGACCAATCGTGGAATATCATCCAGCGTCATTCCTTCACCTGTACCAAAGTTGAGCTGTGATGATCTCGACTCTCCATTCGCATCGAATTCATCAATGATTTGGAAGCCGCCAGTCATACGCCGCTCTCTCCTTTCTTCAGAACCTGGCGCTGTTGACATGCCTTCGGGACCATCAATAATGCGTGATTGACGTGCTCTGCGGTTTGTTGTGGACACCTGTTTGTCCATACGGGTAGAACGAAGGCGTCGGATATCGCCCATTGCCTGCTGGTACGAAGGTGATTGTTCTCGCCTTGTCGAGCCTGCATACGACTTTGATCTGGTATTTGAACGGAGAAGTGGAGGGTCAGCAGAGCCTTTGGGAGACACGCGATGTCCTTGATTAGAATCATAGTCTGTCAAGTTCGGATCGTCTGTTGGTTCAGTCAGCTCATGAAGGATATGTCAGTCATATATACATACCTGAAGTGTGCGGCAAGGCTCCACTTGTGCGTAGTGTGGCGAGTAAGCGCGCGTGTGCAACTCGTAGAAGATGCACATATTGTTGGAGGCGGGTGACTTGAACAAAGTCACCTGCTGCGGCAGGCGGTGCATGTCTCTCGCAGAGTATCTTCTCCGTCACGTCATCCCACCGTGTCTCGGCAATGTTCTCGCTTCCGACAGGACGACCGCACTTGGAGCATACAAGACATGGGGCGTGGAATCTTCTGTCCTTGAGCGTGTAGCACTTGTCTTCGACAGACTTGTTGCACACACCACAATTGTCCGCGGTTCGGGCTACGAAGCCTTCAGTCTCGGCTCTGGAGTCTCTATTGCTTTCAACCTCGAGCTTCTCTTCCAGAGTGCCAATATCTTCAAGGAAGTGAGTGAGACCTTCCTGGCTCTGTGTCTCTCTTTCCAACTTTAAAGAGCCCTGAAGGCAGATGCGGATGAGTAGCTTGAGGTAGTGTGCAAGACCAGTGACGAGTGAAAGCAGCTCCTGGGTGACTCCCAGCCTCCGTACGCCAGTTTCCTGCGACTCGGCAAGAAGTTGGAAAAAGGCAACAACCTTCTTGCAGAGCAATTTGGCCTCTCTCGAATACGACAGGCCCTTTGCAGTTCGGGCGTAGAGGGTTTGGTCCAGGCCATCAGCGGCACTGAACAGGAGATCGACGTGCATGATGAATTTTTTGGCCGCCATGACACCGTCCATGTATGCGCCGTTGCTGACGTGTAGCAGCATGTCGGAGATACACGTGGCAGACTTCTCCTCAAAGCTAGACAGGGTACGCCAGATCCAGAGAACCTTCTCTTCGACACCCTCTTCGCTATCTCGAACCATCTTGCGCATATCCTCTGTGGCATCGTCTTCTGTCATGACCTTCTCTTCTGTTGTCGGCGTGCCTCCTTGGTGCAGCCGCACGTTCCAATATTTGTGAATCATGTAACATTCTGGATGCCAATGCTGGTTCTGGCCGTTTCGGAAGATTTCGACAAACTGCTTGAGAATGGCGGTTTGACAGCCATTGCATCGTTGGGCGAATTTGGTGGAATAGTGGTAGTGGCAATAGACGTTTCCTTCGTGTTCGTAGTAGCTGTCTTGGGCGCCAAAGACGGTTGGACATACGGAACATGTAAAGTGCTCAATGTGGTATTTACGATCCAATGCGGTGATATACGACCCTCTCAAGGCACCTCCGCAAGCATGACAGAGGAGGTCGAGGCGGCGGAAATAGTCAGTCTCGCAAAGAGGGTATTGATTCGGGGGCTGATCGGGCACGGGGAAGAATTTTGAGGCAACCACCTTTCCGCAATCCTGTTGGAATGTTAGTAAGACGTGCTCCAAAGCCAACTGAAAAATGGAATGGCTTACATGGCATGTGAAACACTCGAGATGATATGTGCCGCCGAGAGCGCGTACAAACTGTCCAGTCAGAGGACCATTACATTTGCCGCAGATTCTCGATCTCTCGTTCGGGCGACGGGCGCCATTGGAACGTGACTGATCTCGAAGAGCAACGTCCTGTGTCTCATCTTGGTTTGTCTGTCTCCCGTTCAGTTCCTGGCCATTCATCGAGCCTTGGGCGAAATCGCGACTGCCCTGAGTCCTGTGCTGTCTGATTGGCAAAGTCCGGTCGGGGTCGCCATTGGTGGGGTCAAGTTGCTGTAAGCTGTTGTGCCTCGGTATACCCAGATTGGACAGGACACCTGGAGGGTCAAGATCGGACGAGTCGTGCCCTTCTGTTGTCAAGCCCATGCTGTTGTCGCCTCTTTCAATGCGGATATCTGTGTAGACAAGCGGGGAGAGGAGTGATCAAGATTGGGCGCCAGTCCCGATCAAGGCCAATGGCATTCGCAAATTCTAGGTGGGATCAATGGTGTCGAGATATGAAAGGGTGGGGTAGGTCGAAAGTAAAGCAAACGTAGCTCTCCAGGGACGGACGTGTGAGTGATTGATTGTTGTTGACTATGTGTTCAGCCGGGGCGCAAGAGTAGGCCGAGGTGTTTGGCTGCACCAGGTTGTTGTGATGACGACAGCATGTGCCAGACCAGACGGCAGATGTATCGATTGGGCAGAGACGCAATGTCTAGTATAATATAAGGTTGGGCGTGGTAGGTCCTGGTATAGGGTCGATGGTGGGCAACCGGGGGTGGCAGCGTGGATGGGATAGGATTGGCGCTGGGCTCAGGGGACGTGTGAAGCGTGCAAGCGACTTTGGTACTGGACCGTCGTGCGAATAGATTCAGATGGACCCTGGACTGCGTCGAGCGATCCAAGGGTGCAGGTGCAGCAAGGTGAAACGTGGGTTCCCAGGAGCAGGCCGAGGACGCTTTAGTTTGGCTCCGACTCGGCAGGTCATGCACGCTGGAGGCACGAGTAGCCCTTGATTATGCTGCAGGCTGCAACGCGAGTGATGTGTCGCGCTTGACGACAGCAAAAGCAAGAGACCAAGGCAATAAGTCGAGGGGGAAAACGTGGTCACGTTCAAAACCAACTGGAGGCACAGCGAGCACGCGAACGACGGCGTGTGGACAGGACAGGGCAAGATGCAAGACAGGACGGGGTCGAGGGGGGCGGCGATTCAGTTGACAGCGGGCGAGTAAAGGCCAAGGCTTCCTCTGTTGACTACTAACCCAAGTTACATCGCTCGACCTGTGATGGAAGATGTCGTTCGATTGACGAAATCCCCCGACAGGCATCTATCTTCAAGCCGACACGTCGAGATGAAACCTTTGGCACACGGAAACGTCGGTTTACACGCTCGACACGCGCTCTCTGCATGGCCATGAGCATCCAAAGCATCTCCGCGAGTTGTTTAGACTCGACGCCCACTGACTCGTCGGCTGCGCATACAGACGGCAACTTCCGCCCCTGCTGGTGCTGAAAGTGCAACTCTTGGCGGGAAAAACACGCTAATGGTGGATGCGGTTAGCAGCTTCGACGTCTATCTGGAGTTGCTGTACAGTTACGATACTGGACGGTATGATATAGATCGATACATCACTATCCACTGCACGCCACAACTCTCGACCCGACTCGAGCAGTCGCTTCCAACCCCCGTCTCCAGCTTAGTCCAGTCGCTTGCCCAACATGGCCAATCCCGCCATTGCGAATGGCGAACCCACGCGCCATGTCCCTCACACTGCTTCGCGTCCCAAACGACCACCGACCGGCGACGAAGAGGCAACCGCAGTGCTCAAGCTGGGCGAATTCGACGGCGTGCCCTCGCTCAATCTCTCCGAAGCCCGCACCATCATCAACGCCGTCGTCAGCCAACGCCAAAAGATCAAGCAAAAGGTCGGCGAGAGCGAGACCCTCCTCAAGACCCAAGAATACCTCGAGCTCTTTGCGCGCTTCAAGGATCAGAACTACGTCGCCGCCGTAGAAACCCTTACCAGCGCCCGGACTGACCTGGAGCCTTTCGAGAAGAGCCAGCTCGGTATGCATGCTGACCATGTCCTTGACATTGTGCCCCACCATGACTATGACTTTGCAAACTGATCACCTTACCACTCCATCAGGCTCTCTCTGCCCAGATACCGCTGAAGAAGCAAAGACCCTCATCCCCTCGCTCGAAACCAAGATCTCCGACGAAGACCTCCAAGATTTGCTAGACGAGCTCATGAAGCTGCGCAACTTTGTGCAATAGACGTAATGGAAGAAAAAGAGAGAAAACGTCATCTTGCCCTTGAATGGCGAGGGGCGCACTGGATCCGAAGATCAAAAGACAATACACTGTGAGAGGGAAGATCGAGCATACCCGGAAAGAGCCGTCCTACGAATCGGGAAGAGAGGCTACCAAGAGAAGATCAGAGGGATCTTATTGAGGCAACGCGGGAGAAGAATGGCGAATCACATTACTCGAGACGAGTGGATTATCAAAGGGAAACTCCCTCCCTCCATCCAATTGGTCGACCGAAGGCATTTAAACAGGCGTTTTCTGAATTTTGGAGATCGGGGACATGGGGCGGGTACAAAAACTGCAAAAACAGGGAGATGGGAGAAAAAGATAAGCAACACCGGAATATCCCAACGAACTGCTTGCAAGAGGACAGGCACATTTTAGCAAGAAGAAGAAAAAAGGACACAAAGCGCGGCGTTACGGTATAGCGGGGGGCATGGCCTGAACAGTGGGTGGAATGGGGGGCTAACACAAGGGTGTAGGTGAAAACATGTATTGTTTATCCCATCCCTCAATCTCAACATTTTCTCAGATTGAGAAGCGTTTGGACACAAGTCGTTTGTCATTTGATCTATTTCCATGGCTGCGTGGTCATGAATTGACCTCTTATCTTTCTTCCCCCACCCCCCCAACCGGGGCCCAATTCAGATAAGCAGAAAACACGTGTGGACGTGTGGGCATAACAATACACTAGATATCGATAACATTGTCTTGTACTTGTTGCGATGGGGGTTAGAAAGACATAAGACAGAAAAGAACAAGGCAGCGTGAGAGGCATGAGAGGCGTGAGAACATGCATTTTCACTTGGCTACATTGCACTCAACCATTTCAGATGCCAAAGACAAAATCACAAGTCTATGATTTCAAATAACCCATTTTTCCTCCCCAATGTCCAACATGAAGCAAAACAATCAGGACGTTGAAATCAATGCGCTGCACGAAACAGATCCAAAACGCGCAGCAATCCATTTGCGAATTACCCTGGTGTGAAAAAGAAGGGCAAACACACATCCCCCGCCGTCCATGATTTCCACAGCAACGAGACGCGAGATTAATGTGAAGAGAACGAGAGAGAACGAGAGGGAAAAAGGATCAGACTAATTTTTGATGGAAAAAAAAAAAAATAAGCTAATGAGAAAAAAAACCACAACACACAACCAAAGACCTTCAGATCTGGCCTTTTTCCACGTTTCGTTGCCTAATCAGGACCCCCTATCCTCAGCGGTCCCGTTCTCTTTCCTCCCAAGAACCATCCCGACTTCGTGTAATATCAATAAGAACTACCAACGCCAATAACACCTTGCTATTTGCCATTTCAACGCGTTGTGAAAAGAAACATGTAGTCTTTTCTTCACTCAACTAAGGAACAAAGAAAATGAACAAGGGGAAAAAAACTCCCAAGATGGGGGGACGCAGCACTGAACTAATTTGCACGAAGGAGAGGAAACAAAAAAAACAAAAAAAAAAAAACAAGGAGATGAGGTTGTCTTCTGGTGAACCTAGGACGACCGAAGGGCTCAACGGGTCATGCATGTACAAAGGATCAAGTGCTCGAATGAAGCCGGCAGTAGACAAATGCCGACCAATCTCAGTCGCGGGACATGGGCGAAGTGTTTGCTCTCGGCGTTGGGTCTGGGTCCGGCGTAGTCACAGTCTGCAAATCAGGCGTGTGGACAAAATGCTGAGGTCTAGGCGTGGGATCTGGATCCGGTGGTGATGATGTACCGCCCAGGTGAGCTGTATGAAGTGGCTTTGGCGTCACAGTAGCGTCCATGTCGACTTCCTTGACTTCATGGCCTGGCGCTCGGGGGAAGATCTCGGGCGGCGTGAGGTGGCCGGCGCTCACCGCGACCTCGGAGTCTACTGGACTGTCGTCCTCGTTATCATTGTCATCATCCTCTTCCTCGGCGATTGACTGCGAAGTGCTGGTCATGTCATGTGATTTCGATGAAGGACGAGAGAGGTTGGCCAGCATGTCGTCTCCTGATACAATACTGCCTTGACTGTTCGTGCGCATCATTTCGGTGCCGAGCTTTGAGCCTGAGCGTGGTTGTGTCCCAGATTTGCGAGGTGAGCGTGCACGAATTTGTGCATGACCCAACTCTTCGTCTTCGTCGTCGCCAGATTCAGCACATTCATGGCGCTCTTTTTCTATGGAACGTCGCTTGGCCTGGATCGCTTCGCTGGAGCGCTGCTTGCGAGGTGCGAGAATAGGCGCGGTCTCTAGCTGGCCGGGAGCAGATGTCTGTTCCACCAAAGCTGGGAGCTTTTTGGCTGCTGCCATGTTTGACATGGCTGGGACTTCGTCAGGTGAAAGCCCAAGCTCACCAAAGTTGCGCTCGAGGTCAGAGTCGTTCCAGTCATTTGTTGCCTCTCTACTAATAATGACAGGAATAGAGTTGTACTGGCTGTCTGCATCTCCAAATGAGCTTGAGCCGATGGAGTCTTCTCGGCTGGAACCGCGGTAGCTATTAGACATGATTCCGAAACCGGACAGAGAGCTTGTGGTCGTTGGGCTCTCCTCCGGAACGGAGGTTTGTGTACGCAGATTCGAAGGTGGCAGCATCGGCATCTGCGCTGGTGTCCAACCTGGTGGAGGAGGCTTCCATTGGCATAGTCTGCTCATGACTTCGGTAAGCTTCGTGGTGGTGGGAGGCTTCTCGACAAGAGCGTCGAAATGGTGTGTGCCCTGCAACTCTTTCAGATAGCCAGTTATGCAAACGATGGGCGTGTGTGAGTTGGCATTCTTGGTGTCTCTGATCATCCTGGCCACGTCTGCGCCATTGATCTGTGGCAATCTGAACTCCATCATGATGATATCAAACTTGACTTCACTCATTGCATATCTTGTGGCCTCGGAACCATTAGTCACGGAGATCGTTCGACAACGAAGCTTTTCCAAAAGACGTTCCATGACTAAACGTGAGACAGGATGATCTTCACAGATCAATACATCCAGAGGTCTGAAGAATGGACCGTCTGCCAAAGTGACTTGAGAAAGTCGACGGGAGCTTTGCCGTCTCCTTTGCACTCGCAACAAAGCCTCTGTCCTCTTGTTACGTTGTTCCTCGTTGTCAGACGAGGACGGTGAGACATCGAATGCCATGCTTCGTCGCTTGTGATGCGTAATCATTTCCGGTACCGCATCCTCGTCCTGAGATCCTATGGTATGACTCCTTTGACGCGATGATCCACTGCTATGCCTTGTTGGATAGGAGTACTTGTCTTGTGACCCAGCAACAGAAGATGCACTATTTGGAGCTTTGGGAATCTTGATTGGCGACGATGCAGCAGACAACGACTTGAATCCAAGAGGTAATCTTGGAGCATCAAGCATGTTGGCAGACTGCAATGAAGCATTGATCTCTTTGGCGAGCGCAGAACCCGAGCTAGACGTCTTTCGGCGTTCGTGATGGCTACCAGCACTGAACGAAACCAAGAGCGGGGATGAAGGTACCGATCCACGACTTGGGGACGAGTTGGCTTGACTCAATAGAGAAGGTGAAGCAGGACGAGCACCCTTGTTGGATGACAGGGTCCTCTTGAGTGGGCCAGGGATGACAGGGCTGGATTCCAACGACGGCGCTGGCGACACGACTGCAGGAGAGCTTGGAGCTTGTGGTAGTGAGTTCTTGCTCTGTGCTTGCATGGCTTCGGCACGCAGCTTTTGAATCACATCCTTATTTGCCTTTTCCAAGACTGGTAAATTCTTGAATTGGAAATTACCAAAATCATCTGCCGCCGCCGGCTCGCTGAGTCTCCGTGAACGACCGTCTCTCACATGAGGTGGAATATGCAATGGCATCAATCCACGCTTGATGGAATTGACTTGGTTGCGTACCCTAGAAAGCGCATCGTGAGGTCTTTCTGGATAGTCTGCACCAGGTGTGCCGGCAGGCGAAGAAACTTGATCCTCGAATTCGGCCTGGAAGTTTTGCAAGGTCGCGCCTCTGCTGTCAAAGTACTCTGTGTCCTCGGGATTTGCAGGCGCGGGAATGAAAGATGCATCATCTTTCATAAGATGGTCCCATTCCACATCAGCAAACCACGGGTGAGCACGGATCTCGTCTCCACCATTTGCGAATTTGTCTTCAGCATTACCACCCAGTCGTTTCTTGGGATCCAGACACATGAGTTTGTTCATCAAGTCCATGGCCTCGTCGGACACGGGCCATTCCTCAGGATCTGGCCAGTCTATATTGCGCGCCAAGATGTTTTGGAACACTTCCTCCGGGGTGTCTGCATGAAAGGGCGGATATCCATACATGCACTCAAACATGATACAGCCCAGAGACCACCAATCGCTCATCTCATCTTGACCAATACCGTTAATGGTTTCTGGAGCAAGGTAGTCTGGTGTGCCCACGAATCTCCTCGTGCTATCCTGGGGATCAAATAATGCCATTGGGGGTGGAAGCATACCAGACACAGATGGTGGCGTGTTTGACAGGTTCCCGGTCATGCTATGTGACGAAGTCGGCTGAAGCATGATTGGCTCGGGTGATTCGCTTTCACTTTGAGTCTCTTCTTCGATGGGTGTCCGGCGTTGAGGGTCCTCTGCTAATGAGAAGCGTCGGAACATGGATTGGAGGGCATCGCTGTTTTCGCTATCACTCCTGTGCCCGGACGTTCGCCGATATGCCTCGCGAGACGTTTCCCGTGTGAGACTGAAATATGAAGGCTGTCCTAGCTCGCCTGTCAAAGCCGGAGTCATCCCCGGAGTCACTGCAGGTGAAGGGACATCTTTGTAGTCGAAAGAAGCAGACCTCGATGATTCCATCGATGGCGCTCGATCAGGACGTGTGAGACCCAGCTTCAGGAGGTCTGGCCCTTCATTCTGCTTGCCGTTCCGCAACTTCTTCTGGCGACCGAGCAGACCCATCCTTGACAGACCAAAGTCGGTGAGTTTCAGATGGCCTTTCGGGTTAATCAACAGATTGTCCGGCTTCAGGTCTCGGTGTACAATCTGCCTCTCATGCAGATGCTGAACACCTAGGACCACTTCGGCAACGTACTTCTTAGCCCATTCTTCAGATAACCCACCGAGCGTTTTGATCAACGATGCCAAGTCACCGCCATTGAGATACTCCATGACGAGGTAAAGGTAGTCCTTGCTGGAGAAAGTCCAGTACAATTTGGCAACAAAGTCACTCTCACCCTGCCACATCATGATTGCTCGTTCGGCTTTGACATTGGTGACTTGGTTTTTGGCGACCATGTCGGACTTCTTGAGAACTTTGATCGCATAGTAATCACCAGTGACTTTCTTCTTTGCAAGATAGACACTCCCAAAAGCACCTTTACTAATTGGCTTGATTATCTCAAAGTCTTTGATGGAGGTCTGAACGGCACGTGGCTGTGGATTACTGCTCACTGCGGATAGTCTCGGTGATGCTGGCCCTCGGAACTGTTCAGAAAATTGGGCCGAAGATTGCCGACGGTGGTGTGATGCTCGGATTATGGGTGATGAAAAGTCACTGTGTGACAGTAGAGGAGACGTGAGTGGTGAGGGAACATTGTCCCCACCACTTGGCACTCTCTTAGCCATGCGTAAGGGCGATGACGGTGCCATGCTGCTTCGAGTGGGAGAGGGTTGTCTACTAACAGCTTGTAAGCTTGGAAGCGCGAGGCTTCGACGTTTGCGCTCACGAGAGCTTGCAACTCGATGGAGGCCCAAAGATTCGGGTCCGGGCGAATCAGTGCGTATTGGTACAGATGCGAGGGACGAGCGAACGCTCGTGTCACTCTCGGCACCAGTATCGCTTTCCGGGGGAAGCATAGACGCCCGCCTCTGGAGGAGCAAGGAGCTCAGTACGCTCGAGTTCCCATACGAGCGAGGTGTTCTTGCACCATGGGGACTGTTTGAGCGTGAAGAGCCTCCAGCGGAAGAAGCTCGGCGCCAGGACTCGCTCAAGGATGAGTTTCCAGATGCTTCACGAAGTGCAGATGCCAGTGACGATGAGGCAATTGCAGAGTGGTAGGATCCCAGTAAGAGGTCGTCGTTGACGTTGCCTGGACCTCTCGAGGACCGCTCGTTGTCAGAAAGCTGGTCCAGATCTTCTTCTTGACGATCG
The DNA here is from genome assembly GCA_027943355.1 of Dothideomycetes sp. NU200. Lineage (NCBI taxonomy): Eukaryota > Fungi > Ascomycota > Dothideomycetes > Dothideomycetes sp. NU200. Next base: position 47,346 of record BSCJ01000019.1, on the reverse strand, counting down.
GTGGAGGAAGACTCGTCGCTAGAATCGCTAATCTCTCCAGCAGCAATTCGGGCAGCCTTGGCCATTGCCTCGTCTATGCACTCCTGGACCAGTATATGAAACTCGATGCGTAGCCGTTCTGCATACTCTAGTACTCTCCGATGGCGGAAGACGGCCTCAACCTTGGCCTTGGACAAGTTGGCGCTATCGTCACATAAAAGGGATAAACCGGACTCATTCTCCAGAGTACCCGCGCTTGGCGACTGCCACTGCATGACTTGGGATATGCGACTCTCCGACTGCGGGGACTGGGTTCTTATCTCGGCGTTGGGTAGTCCGGACACATCCTTGATTGCGGGTGGGCTGATTTCGAGGGCAGTGTCGCAAAGATCGAGCACGAGCTCGACGATGCGAGCAAGTGGACGCCGAACAGCAAAGGAGCGAACTCTTTGATGACCTGACCTGGATGAATCACGGGATCTAACCTGGGAAGTGGATGTGGCAGGCGAAGCACGGCCTGATGAAGGAGTGGAAGAAGGCGAAGAGGCTGGACCAATGGATTGACCCTTGTATTCAGCCATGGATAGGGGAGAAGGGGAACCAGAGTCACTGGAGGCGGGGCGCGTCTGTCTAGCTTGAGCCTCCAAGGCGTCGAGTATCTTGACAATGGATGAGCGGTGCTCTGTCAGAGACTCTTGAGCCATTTGGACCTCCATTTCGGCACGATGTTCCTGTAGACAAAGCTCGGTATGCTTTTCGAACCACCATGGGGTGATGTGACGTTCACATATGCGGCATAGAACGGGAGGTGGAGGTGGGTGCTCGGCTGGGTCGTCAGTGCCCATCTCGGCAAGGCTGGTCAGGTATTGGGCGAGGACGTGGGCGCCAATGCCGAGACCTTCTATCAGCACATCAGGTAGATCGATTGTAATCTCACGACGAATTGCAGGCTTGATCATCCACATGGTATGGCTTTCCTCGCCGGTGGTCCTATCGTAGATCATGATCCCCTGGGCCTCGAGGTTGATGAGCTGGTCAACGGGCACAAGGTGGTCCGCGGCGTCATGGAGGTCCTCAAGGCTGATTTCCTCGTCATCTTGGTGTGCATGGTCCTCTTGGGCATTGGGCTTGGTGGTTGTGATGATGGGTCGTTGGGTGGGGCATTTGACGGCGAAGCGGATGATGCGGCTCTTGGTGTCGTCCTTGCGCATGGCCTCGATGGAGTCTGCAAAGATGGCCTTGTTGTCGTAGATGACATCTGACATGAGCTTACCTGTCACGCTTGCGGGGGTGAGGCCGGTCAGGTCTTCCCAGGAGGCACTGATCCAACGAATGGTGCCGTCGAGGTTCATGTCCATGATGGCGTTGAGGGATTGTTCAGCAGCTCTTTTGAGGTCGTCCCGCTGGTCACGAATGTCCTCACTCAGAGAGCGCTCCATGACGCCTCTGCCACCTGCAGGGCCGGCAGCCTCCTCTTTCAGTGCAACGATGGCGGGCGGGGCGAGCATGCGCGGGGTGGTGTCGGAAGGCCGACTGCCTGGACTGAGGTCGGTCGTCATGTCGACCTGGTTGCTCAATGGGTGTGCGGAGGACATTGGTGGGTACGAATCTGCCCCAGAGGGCAGCCAGGAAAGGCCTCTAAATCAAAGTCTCTACCATGACCATCGTGATTTGCACCAAGATGGGAAGAGTCGAGGACGGCAGCGAGGAAGCAAACAGTCCTGTCCTGCGCTGGCTGATGTGATGCGCTTGCTGATCGCCGTTGTGGCCCTCGGTACGGAGTTGGAGCACTTATGGATGAAGAGAGAGAGAGAGGCAGGCGCAGGAGCGAGAGATTTAGGTATGCAAGACTGCCGCGCAACAGTGACGTCTGGTCAAGTCACACCAGAGTACAGTCTTGGTAGCTGTTCAATAATGGACTTTAAACGCAGCAGTACAGTGGTGCAGGAAAAAGGCGGCAGCTGTACTGGACGATAATTGTTGTTGCTGCTGCTGCTTGTCGTGGCCAATGAGGCCAAGCGCTGCATACCGTGCTAATGCCTGCTAATGCGGGGCCACTATCTCCCTCCCGCCGTCCGTGCTCAAACTCTCGTCTCTGCGTTTCTGCGCTCGGTGGTTTTTCATGTCATGCTTGACCCTGGCCCCCGTCAGATGATGCACCCAATTTGTGCCAATGTGCACTAGCCCTCCGTTGTGATGCTCTACCGCCGCCCCGACTTGGCCACTACGGCGCTGCTTGTGCACTCTGCATTCTGCACCATCACTTGATATCATCCCAATATATCTGATACGTAACACTTTTCATCTATCATATTCGTCGTACTCGCTCCATGGAATTTCTGTAGTCCACCTTGATGACCGTCGTCCCACCGTCCCTCAGGAGACCTGCATGGCCAACCTTTCTGGCCATCCACGACCTCCCATCTTGTCTTGCCGACACACGATAGGGCGAACGCTTCACTTGCTTGCATCCGCCCGAGTGTCCGTCCATGTACATCACAACTCGACGGACTGCTTTTATGACAAAGCGCACACAACCCACCAGGGTCTGCCACTTCCTCAAGAGCCCGCTTTAGCCGTGCTTCACCGCTAGCATTCCACCACTCCCTTCTTGATCTACAGGGTACACACACTGCGGGCCAAATGTGTGGTCAGCGAAATCGTGGTCGCTATTCTTGCAACAACCGCCTTGCTACGACTATATACACTGACACAGCCTATGTTTATTCATTCCACCGACCAGTAAACATGCTTATTCCACTATATCATCATGCAAGCCAACAAAGCTTCTCCTCCTCCTTCACATGCCCTCAGACCCCACCCGCGCCTGTCAGATCCACATCCTGCAGCAACTTGGGTTTCTGAGCGGCCATAAATCTACGGAAGCAATCTGTATTTAGCAATCGCTTCTCGTCTATTTTGTTTACTACCCGCATCGATTGGCCCTTGTGACGAACGCGCTTAGCTTCGTAGTACCGTAAGCTGGAAGACGGTCGACTGACATGGCTTGACACTTTTTTTTCCCTTTCAACATTGTAGTACAATAAGCTGTCTCATTCCAACGCAAATTTCTTGTTGTTACCTGTTCATGTTTATTCTCATTTCGAGCACCGTTGTCTATCTCGCATCACGAGCTTCTACCGGCTGAGAGACTTTGGCTCTAGACTCTTAGTACAGAGATACATTGATCTGCGTACCATTTCCCCATCGTCACCGCAGCAGTGCTCGCATCGACAACGCAGTTGCAGTGCGGGGACGGGGGCAGCACAACCGAAGCGGTAACTCTACTTCGTGCTCTCACCAGTCATCGTCTCATCTCCTCCTTCGATAAGATCGGATCAGAATCAGGATGATCAAGCTGATCAAGCACATAGCCGATCTTGGCATGAGCTTGCTTTCCAGAGGATCATGAAGAGCATCAACCGGCATATTCGCGTGCTAAAGTGTACTATTATAAGAGAGCATGGCGAGGGTTTGCTGTATATTCATTCCTCTATCCATGCACTTTAATGGCCATGTACTTTCCAGATACTTCCCTTGGGAGCGGTAGGCTTTGCCTGCGTGGTTGCTGAGTCGTGTTGACGATTGATTGTCCTGATCGACGGTGGTGCAAAACTGCATTGTCCAATAGCAGCCACTGAAGATCAACTATCTCCCGCACTGCGTTTCAAGAATTGTCACATCTCTGTCCCATCCTCTTAAGTCCGAACGACCGGAATCTGTACGTGCTAAACAACATAGAATAGCGTGTGATATCAAGTCTACAACCCCTAGATGCCATGTGGTCAAGTGCATAACCTAAGATGTTCAAATTGTACGACTATAGGAGAAGACTGAGAGGCGTGAGAACAACATGCATTTTCACATAGCTACATTGCACTCAAACACTTCAGATGCCAAAGGCAAAATCACAGGTCTATGATTCAAACAACCTATTGTGATGAAGAAGATGACCTTTCGATCACACGGAGAAAACATATGATCATGTGGACCACCTTGTTCAACAAGATCACAAATGGGCGTGAAGGACAGACCGGGCAAAGGCACCCCCGCTTCGTTGCCATGGTCTATCCTAGCGTCAGAATGGTGAGACGGAGCGACCACGCCGAAATAAGACACGCTTCGAGGACAAGGGCTACAACGTAAGAACTGAAGGCCCCCTTGAGGAGCATAAGGACTACTAGAATTTCGAAAGTCTAATGGACCAGAAGGCACCGTGGAACCGCGGGGAAGCGAGAAATCACGAAGAGATCTTAAGCAACAGCATTTGGTGAAGGTGCTCGGGAAACAGCGCTTGGGGGTCTTGGGCAGCCAGAAGCTGTGGCTGTGCCACATCAAGAGGGGTTATGGGACTATGGAGCGGGTGGATGTGGTATGAGTCCTTCAAGTGGCTTTTGATTTCTTTTCACTTTTGTGCACAAGGGCAGGCAGCTTGTCCAATTCAATACTCTGTAGCACAATCAATTTCCCGCCTCCTAGCAACAGCTTATGGCAGGTTTTGTGCGGCTTCCCTCGCTTCGAACAAGCCACCTGATTTACCATGGCGAGCAGAATGTGATATTCATGACTCTGATCAGTCGATTCATCACATCTGTAGGCTGTAGACTGTATACCGACTGCTCCAGGGATAACAAAATGGTATGGTCGATATGCCTGTCTTGCATCAAGTGGAATGATTGCGAAAGAATGGCTATGCCAAGGTAGGTATAGCTTCATATATCACACCCCCACATAAGGACCGCTGGCCGCTTGGTTCGCTGGCTAGACAATTGTGCTTGATGTAATCCTAGGGTTTCCTTGGACATTCTGGGCCACGAAGGACTGGCACCGGCATCTAGACCTGTGATACATGGTCAGGGCAGAGGACCAGGGGGGAGAATCAGGGCGGAGTAACAGGCCGGCCAGGTGGAAAGACGGAGTATCGTATCCAATGGCTTTGGCAGTACGACGAGCAGCGAAGGCAATCTCGGCCTGGAAGTCGGGCTAAGCAAATTGCTTCTAGCGAAGCAAAGCCTACGTTACTATGGAGGAGCTCCAGGACCGTCTCAGGGTAAGCAGCGTAGGAAATAATGGCGCACATGGGCAGTGAGTTGAGGCAGCTGCCACCGGCGGAAAGAGTGGCGGAGATGGTGTTGAGGCAGAGAGCCAAGGGCATCAAGGCATGCAACATGTTTTGTACACGTTGGCACCACTACGCACATTCCTCCCCGAGCTGTATCTGGTATTAAAGCGCAGCATGCCAGAAAAAAGGCAAGAGGCCAGCAGCCGAGATGGAGCAATCAGTAACATATACCGCAGCAGAGACAGATCCCTAGCCATGCATCATCGTCTTGTGTGCCTTTGTCTTGGTTGTGTTCAGGTCTTCAACGATGCCTCTTTCGACGTGGCTTACAGTAAGCCCTTGGGTCTGTGGTCGACTATTCCCAAGGTAGACGGAGTGGATACTAGTGATTTGCAGGCGTATCACCCTCGTCCACTCCCAAGGATAAGAATATTGATGTTGGGACTGACAAAGGTACAGTATGCCTTTTAGTACAATGGCGGCATATGGTGGTGGTGACGTCAGATTACACTATGACGAATTCTGTCACCCGAGTGGTCATGCTCACCACCAGTCTCCACCAATCCCTCACCCAGCGCTTCTACCACACCTCTCGTCCAGCGTGATTGCCTCAGCCATCACTCGGAAGACATTAGTCTTCAACAAAGGTTCTCAACCTGTAGGAAGGTCTGTATTGGGTCCTTCCCAGGCGTTCAGCCGAGCCAGTCAAGCCTGCGTAGCACTTTGAAGAAATTCAATCTGGTTAGACTCCATCACCGCGACCAAACCCGACCGCAGCCGGTACTAGATCATTTCTTTCGTCGGGAAACGACCGGGCGCAGACTCGTCCGCGGTAGCATTCTGCCCGAACAACGCATGGCACGCCTGTAGAACCATCAAATCAGCAGTCGCCGGCATAGAGCACCAAGACTTCGGCCAGATGTTCTCATCCATCAGCAGACAGCACGATGACCAGCACTGTAGTCTGGCAAGCAGTGCAGCAAGCAGTTGTAAGGAGCGGAACTCTATCCTTGGCAAATCGTATCCTTGGCAGGCAGCCATAATGCGACCCTCCAGGGGGTGGACTTGGGCCAAAGACAGGAGCGTCACGCTGAACATCAACAAGACAATGACACAGAGTCTTTATCCAAGCGGCAGCACCAAAGCAGCATCACAACAGATGACACAAAACGGAAAGTGAAATCTGTCTGATACAGATCGATATGTATGACAGAAAATAGAGAATCCAACAACCACACTTTTCGCTCTGCCTTGCTTGAGATAAGACCAATGTCCACATTGAAGCCCTTGCCCGTTCCATGATTGTTGGAAGCTGATCATGGGCTTGTACTCTGCTGATTTGCGGTGGCTGCAATTTGTAGCAGATAGTTCTGATCATATCGCCAAGCATCATCCTCAGTATCTGGCAATGTTTTCACCTCAGTGCCACGGCAGCGTCCAGTGCCACTGCCACCAAGTACCACGACCACAAGCACCACAGCTCCGTTCACCACGACATGAGATAGAGAAAAGTCAGGGTCTCGAAGAAGGCCACAAATTTAACAGCCCTCCAGCCGTCGTCGTTTTGTATATAGACCACATCCTTAGCGATGGCGGAACATACAAAGAAGAACGCCGATCCTCGAAAAGCAAGATTCTCGCGGCCTGTCTGCTTGACCGCCTGAGCTGACGACTTCTCGCGTTCGTCTCTATTGCAGACTCATGAGAGCGGCCCGTGCGGGAAGGATTCTTTTTCTCACCTTACCTTTCCGCCAATGATTGCAAGCAAGATAGAGACACAAGCGTTCGATGAACTCTTCGCAGACTTGGTCGTCAAAGTCATCGACATTTTGCCATCTTCCTGTGAGCCATGCTTTGACAATTGCGTGCTCGCTAGGGGTATGTTACCATCGTGTAGGTGGCCGAATCTCCCAAAATCCCTTGGACGAAATCGTCCACTAAGTCAGTGGGAGGCTGTTCTTGGTGAATGTAGAACCAGGTACAGTTGACAATTTCCTTTAACTCGCTTTCCTTCCCAAAGCTGTACGGAATGGGGTATTCTATATGTGTTAGACTTTGACCGGACAGAAGAAGTGCCTTCTGTATGATATACTTGCTTTTTGAGCTGCAACTTCGGCGAGTGGATCTGAGGCACTGTTTCGGATCTGCGGCTGTTGATGGGTGGGAAGCACTGGTCCTTGGTGATACGATTTTGAGGACATGGTGTTTTCTTATCCCTCTCGAGATAACTCTAGAACCTCAGAGTTCGTATCAAGCAAACTATGATGTGCCTTTGCTGCTCCTGCTCTGTTTGTCGCTTAGAAGGTTTGATTGGCGGAAAGAAGGTGGGAGTGTGGGGCAAGGTGTCAGTGATCATATTGATTCCATAGCAAGCCGAATGTTCAAACGCTTAACTGAAAAGTTGTAGTCTGCAGAACGAGTGACAGGTGACTTATACTCAGCAGCTTCATACGTAGTGGTGGCATGAACGAGCAGCCATGCTGTCACTATGCCTCGAGGAAGTGCATTGGGGTCATGAATCTGGCAGAACTGCCAGGGCCACCAAATTGAGGCCATGCCAGTATCCATATTGAGCCAATATCGCTTGTGGCAGAACCTCTGTGCTAGGTGAAAGTGCGCATAGATTTGTCCAGCCTTGCTCAATCAGTTTTTCTCCTAACCGACCATCTGTAGCTGCCAAATATTGCGCGCAAACACCATCCTCAACCCCAAATACCCTGGCCAGATAAGCGCAATCCCTTCATCTGACGCAACTGCGCGACTCTCGCCTTGGCAGACCAATAAGAGTGTGACTGGTTCCTGAACTCTATCGCCGAGAGTTGTTTGAAGTGTACGGTAGCCGTTCTGGCAAGCAGATCCAGATTGGTCAAGTCTTAGGCTCCAAGTCCATAATGTTCGTCCACGAGCGATGTCCCATCTATGGGTCTTTCGAAGATCTGAAGTCCTGGGTACTTGTTGAACTGGATAAGCCGGATCTTCTTGTTCCGAACTGAAGCGATGGTTCGATAACAGTGGCATATAAACTATGCTAGATAAGACCAGCAACATTGAACTCACAACCGACGGTCTGACTTTGGATTTGAGGATGGTTATACACGTAGTGATATCAGAGAGTATATACGTATGTAGCTAATAGTAGCGTAAGGATGCCTCCTCCAGGGTCATGAGAATAACTCTTGCCTCCTCGCTCTCTAGCGAGAGACACGCTTATAAGGCGCAGGTGGGGTTCATCTAGAACCTCGGTTATGCCTACCCCTACAGGGTGGAATCATGGCGGCCTGCCAAGAATACCATTTGCCAAGGACACCATTCCGCTCCTTACATTGGATCGTAGAAGCCCGTACCAGCTGACGGCGACCAGGTATCGACTTCAAAACATTCTCCAGTAGGAGCATTTCCTATGTGCTCTTTGGGGATTGCGCGACTGGCATTGGTGGTATCTATCAGTCTCTTTCCTTCAAAAGGGCGACTACATACCGCATAGGAGAATCGTCACGGGAGATTCACGTATCGCCTCAACACTGTAAGCTACGGTGGTGTCAGGTGACAGTGTAATACTTGTCATGAGCGATGCTACAAAATGGAATCATCCCCAATGTTCCTACGCTGCATTGTGAAGACATGGTGGTAGTAGACTTGAATGTAGTGATTACGAGAAAGCCGTACGAAGGAAAGATAGTATATTTGCCTTTCCAAGACCCTGCGAAGAGAAGAAAGTACATCTGCCATTCCAACACCGTCTTCGGAGATTCAAGTTGCGCATAGTGAACATTCGATGCTTTGACGAGCTGGAGACATACCGCTTACGTATGGGAGCATGCATGATGCTATAAAAACGAGGTAAGGCTCAGTGATCAACTCTTACTGGATTTTGTGATTGGATATATCGACTGCTTCACAATTATGGTGCCTAGAACCAGTGGATTAAATCTCGCTGCAGCATATCTGGCACTATTGTACAAGCCAACCCCCTACACTAGTATCAAGTAAAGAACAACGTATAGAACGGGTTTATGAGGGCTGCTAGTAACGATCAATAAGAGGATATCTATAGGAGCGTACCGCTTCTAGCCTCATAATGCGGCACAATATCGACAATAACGGAGACCCATTGATACATCAAAGAAAGCGGATAGACTTCGTGTAGCTGTTGACAGCAAGAGCATATCCGCGCCTTATGCTGCTGATGAACATATCTCAGCTCTCTGAAAAGAAGCTGAGACACGACCACAGAGCAGGACCTCGGCTAATGCCCTATCTAATTAACTGAGTTCCAGAATGTTCCACACTGAGCCTGCGCAGGCAAGCATTCTATCTCTTCGCACTACCAGCAATGAATACAGGCAAGATGACCAACCCGGAGAAAAACTTCCCAACCATCGTGCGACTTTCCACCTAGCCGCTCCCTTCACCCCATTTCCCTTCAGTCCTGCTTTGGCTTTGCCCTTGACTTTGACTCATCTTGTCGGATCGAGTTAACGGCATTGATGCTCGCGGAAACAAGACTGAAGACACTCACCAAGATCAGCATCTTCCAATGAAAACCCAATTTCCCTTTCACCAGATCTTGTGTGGTAATGACGCCATCTTTCTTTGCCAACTCGTCCACTACCAAAGTCAAGTTCGCGATCTCAGTTCCCATTGTCCAGTCGACAATGGCTGGCACGATGCTGCATAGCACGAAGAAGACTGCGGCACCAATGTGCCAACTTCTTTTGCGGGCCATCTGCCACCAATTGCGATGGCCTGGCCTTGAGCTTGAGGTTGAGCTTGAACTTCCGAGACCATCTTCGATCTCGTTTGGACCTGAGTCTTGTTCACAATTGGTACCTTGTGCTCCGGTGTCGCTGCCGACTTGGTGATGCATGACTGAGGGTGAATCGATTTGGATGACGGCTTCGCCATTGGATGTGTTGTCTGCTCCGAGACTGGCTCGACGATTGTCGTCTGCGCTCTCGACGGCTCCCTCTGCTTCCGAGTGGACGAGTGTGTCTGCGGCATGCTCTTCACCTGCTCTCGCCATTTGCGGTCCTGGGATGGTGGTAATCGTGAGCTCGGCGGTTTCGACGCCTGCTATTTTATACTCGTCAGCATCCTGGATCCCATATGAGAAGGGGTCTATTATTTGAATCTAAGCCAGGATGATCCAAACGCAGATCCGTAAACTTACCGTACCTTTTGCCTTTTCTTCGTCAACTGTGTCAAATTCTTTTTCATCCGCCCATTTCTTCAACAAGAAGACAAACGTCTTGTACACCTCGGCATCCATGCCTAGTTTTTCTGCGGTCGTCACTATGAAAGGGGTACTGATGGATTTGTAAGATCTACAATCTAGCATTTGGGGCTCGTAAAGCTTGACCGCATCGAGCAGGCGAGGCAGGAGAGCGTGTAGTGATGCGATGGAAGGTTGTGACTGATATACGGCATGATGAGCTTGAGATAAGACTCTCGCAATTGCAGTTTTCAACGTCAGTCTTAGAGAGTTATGGTCATCAGAGGAATGTGGCTTACTGTGAACAAGGGACAGGTCAGTTACGTCACGTGTGATGTTGGACAAAAGCATATACATACAGTTCTGGAGCGAAGTCGAGGGCAATGCCGGAGACTTTGGGAGACTGATGTTTCTGAGCTCCATGATCTGGTGTTTGGAGGTTTGCAGCACTTGAGGGAAGAGCACCCGAAAGATTACCAATTGCGGTCTGGGCTTTGGTAGGGTTCGTGATAGCAAGAGATGGCTTTGATATACCACTTGCCAATACTTGAGTGATTGCGGCATCCGCGATGTTCAGAGATGAAGGTGAGGTATCAGGCGGGCATGTCTGCGTATCGATGTGGTGCGTGGTGGGATGGGATTGTTGAGGGGTTGCTAGGTTCTGCTTTGAAGAAAGAGTTGTACCAGCGGTCGGAACCCGGCTCTGTCGTGGAGAGTCAACTACTTGGTGCCCTTCGGGTTGGATGGTGTTAGTTGGTAGAGGATGATTGTCGGTAGGACCATGGACGAAGTCCTGGATATCGTTGTCCTCCATGTTAGAGAGCAACGGAGATCTCTCTTCAGTTTTCTCGGTTGACTTTGTAAGAAGTCGGGACCATTTGAAGTGCCACATCCCTTCAAACACTTTATCACCGCGTGAAGTTTGCCCGACTGAAGGGCGATTGTGTGGTGGCGATAAAGAACCGCTTTGATGGAAGTTCCTGTTTGGTCCTAATAATTCTCTGTTGTGCGCAATATATGCGTCTTGGATGGGTACACAAAGAGGAAGAAGTGAAAACACTAGCGCTTAAATCCAACCGCACGTGATATAATGAACAATCTAAAACATATTCACTTCATATGACTAATTCGAGATAGTCTGGGGCTATTCAACATACCATTTTATTTGGACTCCGCAGCGAAGATTGCTATAGTCTTAATGTTGGCTATGGCGTGAGTCTTTTTCAGCTTTGGTCGTTTACAGGTCACAAGTCTTATTTGCAAGGTCTAACGTCTTTGTCGGGCTTAGAAGATGACCTTATCATTCATGTCCATAGTATAGAAGAACGGGTTTTCGGTGCTCAGAGTCTACGGAAACCTGAAAGAGACTCCGATCGTGACTAAAGAGCATCTCTGGCACTGGTCGATTGCGCTGAAGAGAGTCTTGACAAGCATATATCCCGGATAGAGAGTGCAAGCCAGGCCCATTGCCCTAGGGCGGTGAGAGACTAGTAGGGTTATGCCTCGAGGAGTCGATGGTGGCAAAGAGGTTCTCCGTGGTGGCTATTGATCAGACAGCGTGGCGTTTTCAATCTAACACGTAGAGAGGAGTATTCCAATTTGGCATGATGTGTTCTCCTTCTTCGATTCTGTATTGTCAGCACTTTTGCGAATTGGATCGATATGTGTGTTTGAATCCTACCCTTTGCAGCAGGTTCCATGGTGGCGCAGACGCAGAAGCTTCCGGACCGGCAGAGTGTGCGATGCACCCTGTGCTCTTCTGTAATGCTACGAGCGGGCGATGGTGAGTTGTCGGGTTGGGAGCGTTTTTGCCCTCCTTCTTCTTATCAAAATTGAGACAGACCTGCCTCTTCTCACCAGGGAGATCGGTCGAGCTCGGGCTCAACCAGTGTTGTACATAGACAGGTCAACCCCGACACATATAAGGTAAACGCAGGGTCACTGATAACCATGGTCGGCCAGCTGTTATACATTTCAGAAACCTTGAGTACTGATGGAAGGAGATTAGTGTCTACAAGCTCTTGTACCGTATCATTGAGCGACATTTTCCAGACGAACAACGTTGCATATTGTCATCAAGTCGAGTCCAGGTACAGTAATAGACGCATTGGAGGAGGCACTTGTTGTTGGACTCTGTTCCCGAACAGGTCAAGCTCAGCCGCACCCGGATTGCGGAGGCGACGATTCCAGCCAATGGCCAGAGGGCGATCCTGAACAGGTACAACAATACTACCTTATATACCGTATGGACCGTCCGAAACTGAGATCTCCCAAGGTCTGCAGATGACTCCTGAAGATCTAGCACGACCATTCATCCTCGAAACCCATCTCCTGACCTTATACCATGTCTTCGACCGCTCTCTTTCTGGTGACTGCCTTACGACAACGATAGAAGCGCAGCGCTCGAGAGTCTTACGGAGTAGAATGACTTGACTGCGCACAAGGGTCGTGAACATTGCAAGTAATGGAATGAAAGCTTCCGATCATAATCATTATCGCACGGCTATGTTGCATGGTCAATCGTCCTTTTTGGCCATAGAGACAGGCACGAATATATTTGGCTGTGTCATGCATGAACTTCTTATAACCTCTCAACTTGTCCATTTGATCAGCCTCCGCTTTGTACCAATTGCTGCAGCCACCACGACCTTTGTCGACGACACAATGGTGGCCAAGGACGCAGACTAATGCCTTGAATATGGTAACATTCGAATCCGGCCAATTAAGCAAGTCCACAGCTGCATTCAATACATCCCTCGAACCTTCGTAGTCGTGGTTTTCCTATTGCACGAGTGCGATGATGGTATCGGAGATGATCTCTCCACGGAGCGCATCTTGGATCTGCTAGCCCTCTTCCTGCTGCTGGTAAAGAGATGATTGGGCCGCGCGGTTCAGCTCCCTGCGCGTTGGAGCGCCAACAAAAAACTTGACTGGGGGACACTGGCGAAGAGATTTCTCATCTGCTGCACGGTGGGTTGGCATGGTTGTAATTGCGGCCCAGGCGGGTTTGGCGCTCCCCCGGGGATCGGTGCAGCTGACAGGCTTGCTGGCTGTGAGAAGTCTATGGATGTCGAAGAGGTGAGTTTGGATGTTGACAATACGAGTGGTGGTGTGGTTGACGCAAGGTATACATGCCGAGTTTGGCCACAATCTCTCTTCCGTGACAAAACTCCGGGCATGGAGAGACTTGCATCTGTAATACAGCGGACGACCAGGATGGACATCTACTTGTCTTCTCTTCCGCCCACTACAAAAATCGAGAGTCTGGAATGCCCCACCAGTGCCCCAAGTCTGTCTTGGGCTGAGCCTGCGTCCGTACTTGTCCACCCACTCTTGCTCTGCCCGGGCGACGGTTCCATCTCCTGCCCGAAATGCTTCCATCGCTCAACTCTTGGACAGCCCTGTCGGAGCCAGTCGCGACGACCGCTTTCCGCTTGTCCTGTCCGCGCTAGCTCTTTGGCTCAAGGAGGCACCACGACGCTGAGCTGGTGAGGCCTTCCATTTCGACGTGATCAGCGTGCACTGAAGTCACATGGCGGACTGCGACGGCGCCTTCTAGCTGTGTGGACGGGAGAAAGGAAGGCGCATGGCGCAAACACAATACACGATACCTCAGGATACACCGAGAACGAATGTTGATCCAGAAAGAACAAATCATCTAACAAGCTGTCTCGAAACCGTCAATGGGAGTTGCCATCGAGGTATGGAGTTTTTCACATCGATACTGTTGTCCTCTTACCTTGATACTACTGTTGTCCTCTTACCCTGATACGTAAGAGAGACACTCAGACAGACATGCAAACAAGAAGTGAGATGTTGAGCGTCGCGAGCAGTTGATGTTGGTAGCAGATTGGACAGTCCCATTCTTATAAGCAGGGAAAGGTAGAAAAACAGGATCTGATTCAACCGTCGTTGACGTACATCACTGGTCAAGCTACGCAGATTGTAGTTGATACACTTCCGATAGCATGGCAGAGCCACTCGGTGGTTTTCCCAAGGTCGCAGAGATGGGTTCTGGTTGGTGTCACGTGTTCAAGTTGTCACCGAAGCGTGGTCGTGGTAGCGTGCAATCAGTTTGATTTTTGGTGAGACTGTGGAGCTGAATCGTCGCTCGGCCAGGAGAACTGGGTGCCTCATTCCTGCATTTGTCATCATGAGAACGTACTCGCCTTTGGTTGATCTGATCAGCAACCGGATGCTTCACAAGAAGCGTGGACTTGGAAGACTCTGTGATCCCAAGGCGACCTGGCCCATCATTCTACAGCATCTCTCTTTGGTGAAGATGTTCGTGTGGCATACGAAGCCTGCGCCGTCGTAGCCACCGCGATGGACGGAATTATTACACGAAGCCTTGTGTCAATGTTGATCCTGGCTGTATTTCCGGGCCTGTTATTGATTTGAGGGGCTTTTGCCAGACAAAGTCGCGGAAGCCAAAGTATATCAGATCTCCAAGTCATCGAGACTGCCCGAGAAGGTAAGAATGGCACTTTCTGGTACCTTTTTGGAGTACCTGCACCCTCAGTTTCTCAAGCAAAAATTGGCGTCGTTATCTGGATCCTTGCCAAAGGGGATGTACCACAAAGCAACACACGGGAGCTTCAAGAAGGGTCCAAAGCCATGGTCCCAGATCCTGTCGCCGACCTCAGTGAGAGAGTTGCCGGGACGACCTCGCGCAGGTCGCGCAAGCCCAAAAGACAAGCCTGAGTACAGTATTGGGCACGCGAGCCATGATGTTCTTCCGCACAACTTTTCCTTGGGTGTGGACGATGTGATCCAGAGGCTGAAGCAATTGCACGTCACCGATATGATGCTTCCACTGGGGCTCACTCTGTTCGTGATTAAGAGTAGAACAGTCCATTGGAGTGCGAGGGCTCGTAGGGTATAGTGGGGCCGAGGTCTCGGAGCATCTGATCGAGCGCGAGAGACCGAAGAGTCTGGTGAGACACAAGCCATCCAAGAGAGGCCACGCGGAAGACGACAAGGCCAGCGACGTTGTGACCGATGAGATAGGGACTGATCTAATTGTCAGAAAGGCAAAAGCATCGAGCTTGAAAGGACGTTCAAGGTATAGCAGCAGGCAGCTGCATGCATTAGTGGGCATGGCTCAAGCAAGTAAGTGAAAGCTTATGGGCACTTCTATCTATACTTGACTGCATGTTGGAGGCGATGAATGCCAGTGGTGGTTTGGAGAGTACAGTATCGCTTGGGGCTCAGTGGGCGAGATGAAGACAACACTTCAGTTAACTATGCAGACAAGCATGGATTGATGCCGACTATGATCGAGAAGTGAAATCGTGGGCGCCGGCTGAAAGATCCAGTTTGTACTTGCACGTGATCCACTTCGTCTGTAAAATGTTCCGCGTCAACCAAGTCGCGACGCGACAGAGTGACATTGGTCTGGACGGGTTTGAGATGCGAGGGTCATTCTCGGCATCTAAGGCTTTCGTACAAGCAACACCTAACCGAAACGTTTGAGTGCTAGAAGTCATGGGAAGCAGCAACTTTGAGCGCTATTAACATCATCTGGCACGGACGTTCCGGACGAGTATAGCAGTGAACGAAACTTGGCGTATCGGTCCTTTTGATTGGACTTGAATGCGCAAAGGCCGTCCAAATCTCAGGCTGCATGGCCCACAATCGCCCCATTGGCTCTGTCAGAGATATTCGAGCGGCTGCCGTCACATGCTGACTTCAGAATGTATAACCGAGTCACTGAAACCGCCGGCACCTTTAACAGCTTTATGAATGACGCCGCGACCTTAGACGCGCGCTTTCGAGTGACTCGAGGCGTGGCATTGGTTAGGCCACCCCAGCTCAAGGCTATGCGTGCAAATACCGGAACACCTCATGCAGACGTGGAAGGATATCTCAATGCGGAGGTTCGATGCAAGGCAAAGACTCGCGAGCCACAAGCGCCGACACCAGACGGAATGCGAAGGTTCGTTGATGCTGTTTGTGGCCGGAGCATCGATGATACAGATAGTGGCGAAGAGCTTGTAGACGCGAGCAAGCCGATTTTCGCCATTGCAGTCACAAATTGCCTGCGCCAGATCTGGCCCAACGGCCAAACAGGTACACACCGTACTGCACGTCGAACGCGAGCGAGGCATTGTATGTTACCCCACGCATTGCTTACGGAGTAGAAAGGGATGCCGAAGTTCGGATCCTGCAACGACGAAGAATCGGGCGTTTGACACGTCGACGGACCCTTCGTGAGAGTAGAAGAGCAAGATGAGTCAGGATACGTAGCAAGAGCGAAGCTCGAACATGTGAAAATGATATACAAGCGTGGTTTGATTGATGGCATTTGTTATACATGTTGACAGATACGAATGAATAGAGGTCAGCAATCCCTATACCGCAAGCCAGCTTGAAAGCAACCAGAGTATCATGTCAAACAATGAGCCGAGTGAGAAAAATGCCAGAAAGTCCGAACATCAGCGAGCCCTCGCACAGAAACATACAGCTTGAACCGGGGCGTCGTCAGAAAGCTCGAACCACAACAGAAGGGAGATCAACAAGTTTGGGTCTAGCGAGCAGAAAAGGGCATGTGGACAAGAGGACTATCAAGGATGAGCCGGGTCCTGTTCGTTGTCCAAAAGATGGAGTTCTTCCTCAAACATCGCCATTAGCTTGCCTATATCTCTGCTAACAGCCAGTACTTCCTGCCGTGCTCCAGCAAGACGAGCCTTGGTCTGATCAGCAAGCATCCCACGATGCTTGGCCGCCTCCTGCGCAAGGTTCAAGGCTGATTGGGCGTCATCTCTCGTGGCCTCGTGCGTAATGAGGACTTTTTCTACAGGGGGGAGCGCCACGGTCAATAAGTCGGGGTTCAATCTGTATGTCTCCTTCATATCTGCCACTGCCGCTGACCATTGCGTCACTTTTGCCGAGGCAGATTGTAGCGCATCTTCCTTGGTACGAAGAACCTCGTTGTCCTGGCTTGAGGCGAGCTGTGTATCAGAGAATGCCTTGTATGCGGCGAGTCGGTCCTTACGAGCAGCGCGTGAGCGTTGCATGATGGAAACCTCAGCGTCTAGGTCGGACATAGGGGAATCCCGCAGTTGTGTAGGAGTTTTGGATGCCCAGGCCTTTGTGTCGTCGGCCATGGCAAACGCCAGGTACGAGCGCGCTGGGGTCTTCAGAGGGCGAAATACACGATGGCGCTTGGAGCGGGAGCTGTTCCTAGTAGAGGACATCGCCTTGTCACTGTAGCTTGACGAGCAGACCGCTTCGTCGTCCCCATCCTCATCGTCGTCAAGGGATACCCGATCGTATCCGGAGGAACGAGTCTGTCTTGGCGTCGGGAACCGGACTTCTCCGTGCATAGAAGCATCAGATATCGGATGGTGAGGATGCACTTCATCGTCAACCTTGGCTTGAAGGCGCAGGCGTTTCGATAGGCGATGGTTGGCAAATGCTGCTCTGTTCACGTTTCCATTGGCATAGGGGCCTGTGTGTGGGCGAGAGTCTTGGGATTGCAATTGGCGCGGGGACAGCATCATGGATTCTTCTGCTGTAAAGTTGGCGATGGAGGACATAGGAGATCCGCGTCTGCCTTCGTCTGATATTGAATGTGGTAGATTGTGACTCTCACTGGCGGGTGCGGACTCGTGACGTATACGAAGTGTCATGGAAGGTGATGGATCTTGGAAGCCGCATCTGAGAAAGGAAGGCGCGACAGAGGCACGTTGAAGAGGCGGCATAGAGGACAACTGCACAACGTCATGAACAGATGTCGGCTGTTGGTCCTGGTCGTCAGTGATTGACTGCGCATCGAATTGAATAGACTGGCCGTCCTGATCGGGTTCATCAGACAGAAAGTCTTGGGCAGGGAGTGGCGACAAGTTGTGCAGCTCAAGAGAGCCTTGGTCCTCCGCGTAATCAGACGACTGATGGAGAGAGAGGGGTTCACCGTCCTGCACAAGCCCAGACGACTGAAGGAGGGAGAAGATCTGCCGTTGAGCTTGGGTCACACCCTCCTCGTCTTTCACTTCTCTTTGCACCTCTCCTAAATGGTCATTATGATCAATCGCCGATGTTTGTGCTCGTCTACCTGCCTCGCCCTGCGCTTCTGTAGAGACACTTGAATGCGCCTGCGTAGAGACAGATCGATGCGCACCTGGGTCGGCCTGGGCGGTATGTATCGACAATGACTCAACCTCATCCTCAGGTGACCTGACTGTGACCTCGCGTTCCCCTTGCTCCTTGAGCACCTTCTGCGCCTCCAATGCATCGCTTGGCTGCCACTTGGGACCCCGTATAGTCGCGGACCGTCCCTTCTCTTTTCTCACCGCACTCGCCGTTGTGGCCTCGCGAACAAAGGCTTCAAGGTCGACGACGTTTGTGTGCGCTACCTGGACCATCGCCCTTAAAAAGCACTCCGAGCGATACATGTCGGCGTCGAAGAGGGCGACAAAGGCGGCTTCGTCGAGTTGCCATGGGCCTTGAGCGAGCTTCTTTGCCTGTGTGGCACAACGAGGGGCCTTGGCCTGTGTCTTGATGACTTGCGCTGGTGATTGTGCGGGCATTTGCGATGTGGTGGAGGCTGATGCAGCGGAGCCTGAAGCAGAGGAGGCAGAGGCTGAAGCTGCGGCGCGAGATGCTATGGATGATGCTATCGATGCCACTCTATTAGCTACATGCAATGATGCTGCCGAAGGGGCTGTTGTACCTGTCAAGGGTACTGCCGGCCTTCCAGTTGGCGCCGCAGACCCAGGCCGCGCTGCATGAGGTTCAGACGTTACGCGCACCATTAAAAGATGCAAGGTTGCTCATCGAACAGAGGTGAGCCGGATTGGTAGTATGCATCGTCTAAGGGTTCACGGTCACAGTGCAGCAAAGACACATGTGCTAAGTGCTAAGCCTTTGACTTTACACAGCTCCTTCCCCTTGTCACAGATAGAGGAATAGACATGACGTCGCCGAATCCAAGAACTTGTCAGCTCAGAAGTGAACAGATGCTGACCCAAAGTGATGAATAAGGTAAGGCGGGCTCTGGTCAAATAACACGAGCCTCATCTTCAGTCGTTCCTTGCTATATGGGGGGTTATCGACACCTCTCGCTCTTGATAATGCTGAGATCGACAAGGCGGAATTATACAAGGCGGAATCACATGCACCACGCCAAGACCGGGGTGGTGGTATCTGCCAAATCAAGCTTCCGCGCTCCTCGGTGCGGAGTTGCACGCAGAAAACAATCTCGTGCGGGTACATCGGTTCCCCATTTGAACAACCGTGCATCATGCATTGTATCTCTATACTATCATTCTGGGCCACGCTCGTAGGGAAATGATGTCGAGCCATCAAGTATGCTGCCCGCCAGTGTTCGCGAGTTCATCTCCACCAGAGCCGGCGGCCGAGCTTTCGCAAATCCAGCCTGGAGAAGTTATGGCCTCCATATGTATTGTATTGGCTTTCGCATCAGCCGCGAAATCCTGCTGTGCCATCAGCAGTGTGCCATGTGTCAACATTTGTTTGTAACGAGTAGAATATGACCCAATCTCTAACTCTAGAGGCGAAACACTACGTTCAGCAGACATACGGTACGACTTGCACTTCCGAACCTTCGCATTTCCAAGGCTCCGCATTTTCGACTTCTCACGCTCCTAGATCCTCGCGCTTTCTAGCTTCTGCGCCTTTGATCCCTCGCGCTTTCGAGTTCTTGCAGGTCCGATAAAGACTTTAATTACCAGCACGTGTTTTCGTAAATGTTCGCTATTCTGCTCATAGGTCCTCTGTGTATCCCTGTTGATATGAGGATGGAAACGCAGATGGCGAAGTCAGCAGTGCTAGTATTATATAGAGATTAAGCTTATATGAGTAACTGTTACGCCTCTTTATCTCGATACATACTGTCGAGGAATACTTATACCATGCACTGATAACGAATCCTACCCATAACTTACGCTCCTATATCCCGCGACTCGAGTACTTTATTCTTTGAGTGCCACGAAGTGTCATGAAAGTAGTATAGCGAAGTGTCTTGCTATCAACTGATATTACTTACACAATCCACGAAGCGTCGCTATGCCAACCTTGCGGAGCGTCAATTCTCGGCTTCTCGCCCATGAAGAAAGGCGACAAGATGATGTGAACTACAAGGTATCGAAGCATTGGAGCTACGCGAAGGCAGCGAGGACACATGAAACGTTGAAGGCTGGACAGTCAAGCCTGTAGAAACATCCATAGCCTCGCAGAATCCTGGAGCCATGAAAAGGCCGCATGCTTCGGACCCTGAACGGGTGTAGCCCATGCGTCGCGAGGCTTCGAGACGTTCCTGAGGCGTAAGCTTGGGAAGCTTCGAGCGTCAGAGCACGCAGATAGTTGCAGCAGAACTAGACAAGGCACGTATTTATTGAACTAATTACTTCCCGGAAGCGGGTCTCCAAAAGCTCCGCAGATTTCCGTTGCTCAATTGAACGACTAGACTTTATCTTGTCTTTCTGGCAAGAACAGGGGTTAGGTTGGAAATGGAAGACTCACAGCATATGCCAATATTTCTACGAGCAAGTCGGGTGTTTACCCCAAGGACCACTGCAAACCTCGGCCTCTGTTCCGAGGCATCATGCTCTGGAGAAGTTCTCCGCTGTCTCTCCATGCCCAGATGCCATCCGTATATATGATGCGACAACGACTGCAGGCCGTTCTCATCCCATGCAAACTGGCTCTTACGCAGGTTTGTATTCGAAGAGCACTTACGAGCTAGCAGAAGCAGCCGCAAGGGACCTGTTGGGGACCCTTGACTGTGCGAAGCTGGCATAGTTTCGCCGGCCCAAAGCCCGAGCACTCGAATTTGTTCCTTATGTAATTGTTACACTTCGACTTAGCCTCGTCGCAGATCTTTCTCCGGCTTTCGCAGATTCTATACATCGAGCATTAGGGATGATTCAATACCGAAACGCTTCTGATAGCAACGACAGCTTAAGAGGGCGACGAAAATTCACTGGCATCCAGTCTTTGTACGCTCTGATTATCTTTTACTCGCCTGGAACAATCTTTTCTTGCCTGTTTTCGTTTATGAGCAAGCCACCTTCGTCTTTTATTCAGCACAGGCTTCATTGATTCATCCGAGAGTCTGCCGAACAGTTGTAGCCCACAACTTCGCTCCGCACTTCTCTTTCGTGGTGTCCTTGATGCCGATGTCATGAATGTAGCAAAGTGCGGTCCGAATTTCCCTTGCACGGCTTCCCCTTGCTAAGCTGCTGCTTTTGGTGCCAGTGCGTATCTCGTACAGCTTGAGACTAGCACGGGAGGACACTGCGCCAACTATGTCCGTGCCAAGACATTCAGCGTCCAAACAATGCGGAGTCGGAATGCGTTAGTCCTCCAAGTTGGCACGGTACTCGTCAGGGCTCATGATGGAGAAGGTGTACAAGGAGCTAAGTTACTTTGACACGTTCGAGCTGTTCCCACGCACCTGTATAGTGCCTGCATGTCGTCCTTCCTTTCCACCCATTCTGCGAGTCCCAAGAGTAGGTGCAGCACAGCAGCAGCAGTCACTTCCCGCTCTCCAGAGATTCCCGAGAATGAGGAAAGAGATCTTATTGTTACTGTCGCCTATTCTTCCAATGACTTTCAGGATCTTAATGTTTCCTGCACTCGGTCTAGTAAACTCACTGGCTCCGCCTCTTCCAAGTCGACTCACTCTAGTAACATTAGCTACAGTAGTCGTAGTAGCAGCAGTGCTTCGGTGCCCTCAAGATATTGGAGGATGG
This sequence comes from Dothideomycetes sp. NU200, assembly GCA_027943355.1. Classification (NCBI taxonomy): domain Eukaryota; kingdom Fungi; phylum Ascomycota; class Dothideomycetes; species Dothideomycetes sp. NU200. The sequence continues at coordinate 25,376 of BSCJ01000019.1, read as the reverse complement.
AGAAAGATTTCCGCCGCCGCCATCGCCAATTTCCTCAACACTACTCCACATCGTGTTTCTCCTTCACTCGTCTAGCAAGTCCATTGACTCTTCCTCTACCAAGCCTACACGCTCCAACAGCAGGAGCTTCAAATGCAGCCATCGCGGGTCTGATAGGATTTAGTGCCTGAACAAGTCCCTTGATAGTCGAGAAGCATTGACCATAGTCTCAGTAGATAACATATTCCATCGATCACTGCAACCAGGTTCCCCATCTCCATTCCCTCTTGCTCGAGTTTGCGGGATAGACATGCGTGTTTTTGACGGACCATCTCCATTTTCTCCCATGAACCAGCAAGCTGTGGGCGCTGCTCACCAATTGAGTTGCTGCTTGAGCACTTGAATGGCTGCCTAGTTGACTTTTGGCTTGGCAAGCAGAGTAATTCCTAAGTGCATTCCGAGGTGCGCTTTAAGACTCCGATCCACGACCCGCACTTTTATTTGAACAGCAGTACTTGTCCAGAGGTCTTCAAAGACAAAATGGGTCCCGTTCCCAATGACGTGAGTGTGCTTTTACAAAATTGAATATCGTCTCTATCGAGGTCACGGACTTCGTTTCTAGAGTTATCGTTGCATGAAATACAAATGGCAGGGGACTCAATCGCCGTGGTGAATGGTTCTCCCAAATACAAGAGACATTCGAGGTTAAAAGTGGTAAGACAACTTTGTACCGTTTTGGGGGGGCTCTCGAAGGTGTGGCAGGAATAGCTTCTCATTGAAGCTTACGGCGTGTGAACTACGGCGTTGCTAGAAGCAGCCACATGCCGAAGCATTGGAAAGGAGGCACGTAAGGGGTAGTATCAATATGGGCTCTGGCACACAACATGAAGTCGAGCTTCAGAACAGGGTCGCCCTCTCGACAGTCCGGAGCCGGTCGCCTCATATCCGACATCTCGCCTTGTATCATATCTCGGATCTTCGGATCAATCGCCGTGTGCCCCGCACGCTCTGCCGTGATGCCCGATAACTCCGCGCTTGGGCTGGCTGCTTCAACCTCATATCGTGTTTCGGCAGAAGCTAAGGAAGAGAGCCTGCCCCAACCTCAGCACCCCATGTCTATTCAACCTCTGATGCCACTTTGGCATCTCTCACACACTTCAGATATTCCTACCATGCTCCGTCTCGTGCTACTTTCGCATGAACGCAAGCATCATTCTCTATCACAATATGATACCTAAAACATTGTACTCTGTCAGATAGGCCCTCAGCTTCGACGTCACGGTCCAGGACTCATGTTGCTGCTACATACTCAGGGTGCGATAATTTCAGCAGCCTCTCACCGCTTGTTGGCCGCGTTACAGGCCGTGTTTCAATTCATCTACTCAGCTTCTTCCTCTGAGGTTGGGATAAGTACATATAGCTCCTGATTTTGTGTAATCTAAGCAAGAAAGTGGGGTCTACTTTTCATGTGATCCTGCTTGGCCTCTGTTATTAGACATTCACTTGTATGCTATTCTCGCCCTCCTCCCTCCCTCGTCTAATCCACGTCCTCATCATTGTATTACTCTCCTTCTACATGCCCATCATTCTTCTGACCATAATCGTCATACTCATGTCCTCATTATCGTCGAAATAGTCATCATCGTCATAGTCTTCGTTTCCACATCCAACATCACCCATGATGAATACCTGAGGTCCGAGATTAGTGTGTTATTTACGCGCGCGTGTCGGGATAACTCACCATCCGGCGCAAGAGCGCTGCTGTTCGGCAGCAGTGGCCATGCGGCGTTGCTCCATGAAGTTCAAGGCCTTGTAATCTTGGATACTGGTGGGAATAACTGCGCCTAAGTGCTGTCCAGTTCGATAAGCAACAAGCCTATAGTGCGACACCTCCTCGTTGAACAAGCGCTGGTAGCGCGCGAGCTACACGCCAGCAGCCTGAACATGGACATTCTGGTTTCAAAAACGAGCAGGGGCGACAAGGTGCAGAAAACTAGGTGCCGTTGTGCTTTGATACTGCGTAGTCTGCCTCACTGACGGTGACTTCGCTTGAGTTTGTAGCAAAACGGTGCATCATCCCAGCGGCTCGGAATACCGCCCTTCACGTCACTGACTCGAGCTTGACCATGCTGCACGGCTCACCAATCTCATTTCCGATTAAGTCCCCATAGTTGAGCTCATCCCCTTTGCGGCCACCGGGCACACATCATCATCGTCGTCATCATGCGCTTCTTCCACGACAGCGTTTCCACGACAACGTCGACGTCGACAGATCTCCACGACCTCCACACCTATACGGCAAGTGCTGGTATGAGAGTTGGTGTCACTGGGTCTCCATCGTATGCCTGCTCCACCACTAGAATTGGACGGTTGGCGGGACTACGAATGTGAGCGGAACGAGGCGTCTTTGCGATGGTTAAACCTGGAGTAGGAGGGGAGAAAGAGGAGGCATGCAGGGCATTTGTAGGTCGTCGAGAGATAGGTGGGAGCGATATCTTCGGTCATGGATGATTGCAAGACGACTCCCCTGGGTGAATGGGAAGTCGGACCTGTGTATATTGTAGCTATCCCTGACACCGCCGTTATGTTCCTCTTGCCACTGTAGCCAATGTTGACAAAGCAGGTTGGGTGAGGGAGAGACTTTTGGATCCGGCACGGGCAACCACAACAAGTGTTTTGGGAATTGGAAAGACAACAAACTTTGGTTGGCGTTGTTGAATGTCATGGACTCGGTTAGTGCCCGATATTAGTAGTGATAGGAAAGTATCGATAGTGTTTCGATGTTCGACTTTTGTTTTCATGTGCTTGATGTTCTGTCTTGTAATCTTGAACTCAATGGGTTCTACTAGCAAATTGGAGGTGGAACATGGAATAAAACAGAAGGCGAATGGTAAGACATGGGGTATGGCCCATGCTCGATCAGCACGTGGCACGATCACGAATTGTCGCACGCGTCCGCGCCGTTCATCCACTCTGCAGACGAGTTATGCTCTCACCAGATCCAAGCGATGCTTGCCAAGTCCGTAATACCACCTGCGAATGGTCACAATGTGGTATTTAGTGAGGGGAAGATGATGTCTGTCGTTGTTGGCCTCTTCACTGTGGTAGCGGGAAGAAGATCGGATCATGACAGTCACCGTGCACGGTATTTGCTTGTTAGTCAAGGCCTTGCGAAGCCACGCGAACGTCGCCAAGCAACGTGAACGCCTTCGCGAAGCCGCGCGATGTCTCCGAAGCTTCACAATCGCCGCGAAGCCTCACTCAGCTTGACGCATGGACCAAGACGAGACTCCGGCTTCGATACCAGCAATCCCCTCGAACACTTGCACTTATTCCCGTCCTTGCTGTCTGTCACTTGCCGAGCGCAGAAATGGAGAGTGTCACACTTAGGAAAGGAATTTCACGATCCGCATGCGCCAAATTGGAAATTCGTAGCACAAGACATCAACTCCCACACTGAAAACATCGTCGGACTTACCTACTGTAGCATGCGATTTTGTGCGTGACTTAGGCGTTCAATAGACTGATACGAACTTTGTCTCCCTTTCTGCATCAATCCGATAGCTGTTAGCAGCCACCTCAATCTTCGGTGAGATTCGTGTACTCCTACCAGCATGCATTATCACGCTGAAACGCCCTAGTGCAGCCGGTCCGGCAGATGTATGCACGTTTCTCCAACAAGGACACGCAAGGGTCCTATGCCAGAGCCTCGCCGATTAGGAGTTGTACGACTCTCTTCATACGTTGACCTGCAAGAAGCTCCCATGATAGATCCATGATACCAAGGACGTTCGAAATGAGGTAATTGGGAGCCCGGGACCAAAATCGATGAAAACTTGTGATGATTCATGGTCACCTGGCAACTTGTCTCCCCTTGCCCCATGCAGTGTTGTACGGATCGTCGAACTGATGCTTGACACTCACCGAACTTGTCGACTCGTCGCCGCTCATAAAAACATGTTTGCAGGCTTGACAGTCGCATGGGAGCATCTTGGACCAGCCACCGTCTTGACAAGATGGGAGGCTGCAGCTCCGCTGTTTGGCGGCATCATATCACATTTCAACAACACTAGCGGTAAGTTGACCATGTTCGCACCAGACAAGATATCCCCGAAGTGTCCATTTGATTCCGTGTCTCTTCCTATCTTAGCGATCCTCTTTCAAGCTCAAACCAGCCCTTCTGTGCCGCGCTGTCTCAATATGATTCCCGGGCTCGTTCGTGCTGCGGCGCGTAGACATCGAGTTTTTGTGAGTGGAGAATCTCGAGAACTCAATGAGTATGTTCAGTCGCTCCTATAACATCATGCAATCTGGGAGCTGACTGATGCGTGTCGCAAATCAGACATCTGCAAAGCAGGCGCAGTAAGGACACCCTCGACAAAACCAACGACATTGAGCTTGCCAAGTGTATGGACATGTTCGAGATCACTCCGAAGCGCGATGCGACGGGCGCACAACTCTTCTCCCGATACGATGCCTCTCCTGTTCGCGCTCCTCAACCCCGACGTTTCCGCCGAATCCGTCTCGTCAAAAGAGACTTCACCGCATCTCATAAACAAAGCCGTACAGGCGCACCTCGGCCTGGCGCCAGTGGAGGGCGTAGAAAGGGGATCCAAAGCGGGCCAAAGCACAGGCAATCCAAGCTACGTTATCAGGCCCTCCACGAGGATGCTGCTCCACGTCAGGACATCCCGCTTGAGGACCAGCTCTCGGCTGGTTTGCACTTTATGAATCTCAAAGGAGTAGAGGATCAGGTCATTGATGTTGCAGAAAACATGGAAGGCAGAGACGAGGAAGCAAGCAAGGGAAACAAGGAGAAAAGCAAGGACGAATTCAACGAGGAAATCAGCAAGGAATGCCGCCGACCAATATTTGAGGAGTATATCGGATAGTGATGGCATTGAGAACCATGGCAACTGAGGAAGGAAAGTGTGCGAGATCAGATTGGTTTTATGACTCAATTGAAACTGGTATAGCTTTAGTCGTGCGTTCGAGTGTTTCGACTGTGATTGTTTCCACTTTACCTTTCCTTATAAAGTCATTGTCCCTTGCAGAAAATCCACCACGACCACTGTCCAGCCAGTGTACATCCACTCCTCCACCGCATCACTCTCGAGATGGCAACACAACCTGCCCCTGGATATAAATCGAAACTGTCGAGACCTGTACATTCCTTGCTCGCCTTTCTTTCCTTCTCACCCAACATCTCCAAATCTTCGCCCCATCATGCTTCTTCTTCAAGCCGATCATCTATAAGACGGGCAAGAACGTGATCCACGACAGCAGTCTAGATGTACGAAGCGAGAGTAGGTGAGAGCGCTGTCATGGAAAGCATACTCCGTTGTTACTCCTAAGCGTAGCTTACTAGGTCATTGGCAATACCGAAGACCAGTCTACTATATGGACATGCGTAGATCTTCTCTCTTGTCTGGATGTGGAGCAATACACCCACAAGAAGCCTTCTGAGCACATGAAATCAAGCACGCCACAGGTATGAACACATGTGCCAGCACCGGCCTTTAAAGAACATGCGCTTACATATCTTACACGCGAACAGGCAGATATTCCCGCCTTTACAGCCGTAGATCGCGAGAGCTCGGGTGCCGAGTGTCAAGCACAGCGCAAATGATCTAGCTCCTTTGCAGCCCCTCCAGGCAGCTACTAGCACGAAGTCAAGCAATTCGGATGTGGATTCTTGGGCAACTCTCCAGATCTATACTACAAGTCAACGGTCTACTGGCCTTAACAAGGTCAGCTGTTGTGTTTTGAGCCTAAGATCTGCCGGTTATCTGTCTCTATATTTTATGTGTTTCTCTTGCATCAGGTAAAGCATTACCACTCCAAGTGTCTGGGGGCGCATCTTCTGAAAACAGTGAAGAACTGTACGAACATGGCGTAGAAAGAAAAAGATCGTTGACAAAAGCATGAGTAAGTAGAAGAGCAGCCACCACCAAAGGGGACAGAGTCCTATTGCATTTCTTCTCGGAGTTACACACTTCACAAGTAAAGTGGACAGCATAATACAAGAGCCAGGCTTCCGAAGCGTTTCGTACATCTCTGAGCATTTGCAAAAGTACATCGACACCCTTCCATACTCCACTAGACCAATCTAGAGGGCATACTGCTATCCGGAGGATTGTCATTCGAACGAATGGCGGCTAAAGCATACCATATGTGATATGATAGCCTGCAGACTTGTCGGTCAACCAATGGAAAGAGGCGCTGGCCATGGTCTCAGCGAGAGGGCCGAACGATGGCGAAAGCGCCACTCATGCCCGGATCGCCCATGTCCCCATTTCGGCAGGAATTGTTTTCTTCGATCTTCGGGGTAATCCTCAGCTCAAGTCTCACGGTCGTGGTCCGACAGACCATCTGTTCCTAGGGATTCGGAGCGTTTCGGGAACGAAGACCCAAATTCAGGAACTCCTACCGCATCAGACATGAACTGTCTTTTACCCGCAGAAAGACTTTGATGAACTTCGCGATGTATACAGTAGTATCTGGCCCTGAAAATTAACCTCTCTCCCCTCGTTAAGGAACCTTGTTTATTGCGATCATAAACAGTTTTGAACAGATTCTCGGCCTGGGTGAGGCCGAAAACATCCAATACGAACTTCCTTCTATCCCAGAGGACGGTCCTCCAATGTGTGAATGGCATGGATAGAAATTCATTCGCAAGATCTTCTTTCTCTGCGTCTGAACGAATGGCAGCCTCTAGGCGGCTCCGGACTTCCTCGAAGAAGGCGTGCCCATTTTTGCGCTTCTTTGCTAGCGGGGAATTATCTGACATTATTCCGATCAGCCATCGCAAGACATTATGACTTCACAAGCTCCCGCTAATTCACCTACATTGTGCATGTAGCTTCAGGGTGGCAACTTGTCCTAGGCGTTTGAGCGGTCTCTGTATCTTGGCCTCCGAATCGTCTGTTTCCGCACTCCATGTTGGAATCGAGATGGCTGAGGTATTCTCTATTTAGCGAAATGCGGTAGACCCCAAGTTCATATACTTCTTGTTATCTACGTAGATTGCGACGGAAGCTCCTGAAGTGTCTCAAAGGTGACTGGAACGGGAGAACATCTCAGGCCGTGATCATGGACTTTAGGGATTTTGTTCTTGTTTGCGATTTCCTTTTGAATCTCTTGCGATTTGTCTCCGGAATTGATCGTTGTTGCTGATTCGCGAGGCCGGGCAAGTTTAGGCGCAGTACGTTCGTCTTCAGGTAGATTTGAATCAGCTGCTCTTTTCCGAGTAAGAGCAGGACCCGGGACCAGGTTGTTTTGAGGCACATCAGCAGATACATCAGAAGAGGTGCCAAGCTCGTTTGGGGGGAAAGAAGTCATCGTGGAGGATATGCTAAGATGTAGACACAACGGATTTTGTGGGTCAGAAAAACGATTCACTATGAGTGGGTGGATAGAAAAGTGCGATATATTTTACACAGTCCTAGTGCAAGGACTGGGCGTTAGAACTAATTTATTTCATCGGTCAGGTCCACCAGAGCATGGTTCAGCGGAAATATGCCTCAAGTGTTTCAAAAAGCCTACATTGACAGCTGGGATAGGAATGCGTAAGCGCTGCAGCTCAGTTAAGATATGGGTCAGCTCGGCACCGCTATATGTAAGCATTGTGAACGGACCACAGTACGGTCAAAAGGGCGCACCCCGTATGCAGCTTCATGGCCCAGAATATCCCACGGCTTTGTATGCAGGCCAATCGAAGAACGTATGGAAAACTTATCAGCTTGCATAGTACGCGCATGATCATATGAGTCTGCAGAGGCTGGGGCGGATGGTGGGCGGCACTGGCCATGCGGTCACGTCGAACGAGTGGGTAATGTTTCTCGAATCGTAGCGTTGATATCTACCAGTACTGCTCCGCCCTATGGTTCCGGTCTAATGGTTTCTTAATCGACCTCATTCATATCGAACCACTTTATCGCGAATAGCAAAAAGCGCTGTGGACACAACCATGATGCGTGTGATAGCTATGGAGAGGACCAGACTTTTCTGGCCACTCGTTTATCCTGCAAAGAGTGTACAATTTATTTGGGCAGCTCTGTGGCAAAGAATTTCAAGCGGCCACTGCCGGGATAGCTGCAGGGTTCATGGGAATCTTGGGGTCCGTATCGTTGCGTTCAAATCCTAATAATCCAAGATATGTGGAACATTCTGAAGCGCCGCCCAATCAGGACGAAGCGGGGCTGATTTCATGCCCACTTCATCCTTAGCACGGTTAACGGACAAGGTCGCGAAAACCCTTGCGCTGGCTGACGATGCAGGGCAGCATTATTGACCCGGTTCGGGCGATCAGGTAAAGTGTCCGGACAGCTCCACCACATGTACCTTGAGTCACACAGCGCTTAGTGAGTGGACAACGATAAGCGACAAAAGTCCTTGTCCTCATTGATATCTCAAACTGAAACAATCCAATCTTCAGTGCGATAATCGCAAATTACATCTATGCAGCTTGCGGGGATTCCATCCATCCTCGACTTCGACATGATCCTCTCGGTTCATCAAATGTGGCCTGCTGCAGGATCATTGCCGCAATGATCCCGGCTTTCATGACGCCTTCCTTGCAAGCCATGTACGACCAGGCAGTAGCGGCGTCGTTCTATACCATTCGTTTCCGCCTATTTGCTTCGACGGCTTATTCGTGGCAATTAAACTCTTTGACCGCCTTACTGTCCAATCTTGCCCATGAGTATGTGCCTAAGCGGGTGTGCAAGACTGCTCTGGCCTTGGGGGTTGCTGAGGGCCTTGAGGGCCACCTTTTTTTTTGGTGATGGTCTTTTCTTGGTGGAGGGCCTCGTGGCCCATGTCTTTAGGTTCTGTGAGGCCGTTCAATTAAGCTACGACACGTGCCGGATGTGACAACAGCGTCTCGGCTGATCACTGGTGAGCTCGCCTTCGACGGCCACTAGCCGTTTGGAGATAGCGCCTAGGAGGGCCCAGAAGGGCGTAGACCCTTACGTGGACCCGTCGCACTGAATTGCCATCGTAGAACGATAACGTCGTGACACGCAAATGGTCGATTCTGTGAAAATAAGCTCGTATGTTGTATTTAATGGTTGATTACCGTGTCATAGGCGGTAGACTATACGTTTAAAGCGTGGCTAGATGCCCATCCTGATAAGTATTGGTCTCCGTACAATCACAATGGTGAGGATTTTTCAGTACTTGCAAGGCATGACTGCATTTCCCTTCGCCGAAAGCGACCACGCCCCGCTGTCCCAAGATCAGAATACTGGTTGCTTTGATTACAAGCATCTGACAAGACTGTAAGGATAAGGTGATTGAGGAGGATTTACAAGCTATCTTTGTTTGGACTACGAATTTTGCCTTTGTTCGTCCGACTGGTTCCACTCTCGCTTTGAAGCGTTGCCCTGAGAACTTGCAGAATTTCCTCCATCTTCGTCAGCTGTGGCACCCCTGTCATACTCTTCCGCCCTGTCCACGCCAATCACACAGTATTGTTTGTATTGGCAAGATCGAAATTAGCTCGCGACAAATAAACAATCAGCTGTGGGCGACCACTTTGGCTACATCGATACCGTCACACGTTGCCAAGTATGATTCCATCGTCATGCTCGAGATGTGGAATAACCCTGGAGAACAGTGATTCAACCATGAACGTCCACCTCCCAACTAATTACCTGAGAAGCTTCCCCTCCATTATCCCATGACCAGAGCCCTTTTGATGTAGTTGCAGTGAATATAGCCGCTGTTGTCAACCAGGTATCCTCGAGGCGCGATTGACGGACCCTCTATTTAGCGCGACCGGAAGATAGCGTATCTTTGTCTAGACGGCGACGTTGGGAAGTCCGTTCTTCGGAGATGGTGAAAGGTCTCTTTCTTGTATTTGTAGTGGTCGTGATGTGGGAAGATTGCAAGGGCAGATCTGGAAACAAGTATTCGACTTGATTGTCGCTGTCGCCTTCAAGTTTCAGTCGAGTAGATGGAGAAATGAAATGCCGAAAGCTGTCTGCTACTTTGGCGATATTGAATGTTCTGGTTCCAAATGCTTCTCGGTCATCAGTCGTCCCAGGACGACGAACCAAATAGACAGGACCGGCCTTGAAGCGGGTAGACTGAGTATCATCAACAACCTCAACGAAAACATCAAATGGAGAGTCTGCGGCCTGCTCGTAGAGATCGTCCTCGTCGCACTCATAGTCGTACTCGTCCACACAGGTCTCTTGTTGATCAACAGCGTTCCCAAATTGGTAGTCTATTGAGCCAAATTTGATAAAGTTGCCAAAACCTGGGATCTTGACTAGGTTGTAGCATTTTTGAAGCTTCTCCGCGTCGTAACTCTCTGGGAGTCGTCGTTCAACTACGGGTAGAGGAGAAAAGAGGCAAGGTGTATCATTGATGTGGATAACCTCATCGTGATCTGGACCGCGATACAAAAGATGGAAGAGATCCTGTCCTTCGGAAAAATGTGAATCGAAGCCATTTTCCAGCACGTTGAAAAGCTTCCTTTTGTAATCTTCCTGGTTTGATTGATCTATGAAGACCTTGTCCCAGCACTCCCATAGTTCCTTCAAGGCGGCCTGGAATGTCTCTGTAGGCATGACTTGCGCTTGGTCACTTTTCAAGGTAGTAGTAGAGAGCGAAGTTTGGATGGAGCTCGTTCAGTCCCTAGTGCGAATGCATAACATACCGTTCAACATTTCAAAAGGACCGGAAGAAAGAGAACACAAATCGTGTCTAAACAATAAAGTCACAGGCACGCAGCCAAGCACGTCCACGTGCACTGGTGCGCGGGATGACGTGGTCAAACAAGTGTTGGTGAAAGGCGGAATGATAGCGCACAAAGATGTACCAGCATATGCTTGGCGCCCTACCATACTTCCATGCTGCAATTCACTAATCTGAAAGTAGTCGTATATATCGCTTTCGATTGTGATTCTGGGGTCTTTGAAGGGCAGCAGAAAGAAGTCAAAGGGGCTTTCGTCTGTTGCGACAAGTTGAGAAGTGGTCATTAATGGAGAAATCGTGTATTGGCAAAACATAGATCAAGTAGACAATACTCAAAGATAGTCGTGAAAGAAGAAATCATATAATATTGGGATGTAGAACAAGCAGATGAGACCTAAGAAGGTGTAATGTCCTCGATTTTTCTTAGGAATTGGGTACTCAAATTGGACAGCTTGTTTCTCTCTCTCAATATCATCATAACAATATGCAAGTTGCAAGAACGTACCCCGCGGTAATTTTTCCTGCTTTGAAAAAGGAGAATTGGAATGACAGCCTCGCCCCAAAATTCCAGAATGCGGCTGGAGAATGGATCAAAGCTCGTCTACGGGAGCTGAAGCATCTTCGCAGCCTTGATCTCCCCCGCGAGGATACGCAGGGTCGGATTCATGAGGCTGTTGTTCCGTTTCTCAGAGACTATGGCCTGGCAGTCATGAATCACATCACGATGATCTTCACTCCATCGCTAGAAGACATCAGTACAGCTTTGCCATCAGCCGGACCGAATGGGGAACTTCGACGTAAAAGACTGGAATTGACAGAAGGAGAGTTGCGTAGACTTTCAGAAAATTTCCGCTTATGCTTCGCAGATTACGGGCTAGGTGATGAAATATTAGTCCGCGATGGTACGCTGGTCCCTGTTGACGCCCCATCAGCCAATTACTTCCGCTTCCGTATGGTTTGCGCCATGCTCAGTCACACAACGACTGAGCTCAATAACCATTCTGCAAGAGATGTGATGGGTATGCTACCAAATGGATCGCAGATGCCCTTCTACATGTGATTTACATACTGACACAGCTATATCCAGGATTCATACATGCAGATCTAACAGCCTCGGAGAAGAAACCCACAGGTTTGACCGAAAAACATGACGAGTCTATTGGTGATCCAAACACATTGTTTGCTGCTTGTCGCACATCATCGGACGGGCTCGGCAAACACCAGTTTGCAGTTGGGTCTTCTAGACCAATATGGAAATGGACGAAGAAACCGAAAAACGGATCAAGTAGGTTGACGACCATGATGAGGCTTCTGCGCGAGCAAGGCTATCCCAGCCTAAGCAGCGAATTTGAAACCCTACTGAGCGAGGCAAAGGAGATAGGCAAGGCAAAGAGACTAGCCGAGGCAAAGAAACTAGCCGAGGCAAAGAAACTAGGCTTGACAGAGGGACTAGGCGAGGCAGAGAAACTAGACGAGGCAGAGGAGCTTGGCGAGGCAGAGAAACTGGACGAGGCAGAGGCACTTGGCGAGGCAAAGAAACTACTACGGAAACGGCCCAGCCTTACAAGAAAGGATATCGAGGGTCTTGGTTGGGGGGATGAGCCATGGTTGGGGATCTTCAGTTGCCGAGACGTGGTAGGCCAAGCCTATCAATACTCCAATCTCAATTCCGTCCCGCCATGCTTCGCCTGCGAGGTAGCTTACAGGATGGAGACAGTGGATTCTTACGAACGTACGCCGGAAGATCGCGTCGACCCGCTCATGCCTCGTGTCTGCGCCGAGTTCGCAGCTTTGACACAATTCTGGCCGAGCTCATTGGAGAACTCGTTGCCAAAGGACGAGGTTTCACGTTTGTTCGAGACGATTTAGACAAAGCAACCAATGCAACCTCGATGTGATCTTACCTACCTTTGCAATCACTGTCACTCAGCGTCCACATGGTGCCGTACCAAACGGCGGCGCGGATACAAAATCACAGCGGGCACCGAGATACAGGCAGAATATGATGATACCGGTGAATGCCTCAACTTCAAACTCGTCACCGACGGCAAGGATTTTGGGCGGAACTTGTCCAACCTTCACCAGCAGCACTGGTTCCGTACCGGCCTCGGTTGACGACATCAATCATTCACCTCAAGTATAGGCCTTGGACGCCCATGTGTGTTGGGCGCAAACATATACTGCGCTGTTGTCAAGTCTGACAAAGAGTCGAGAAAATTTCAGGGGCTGAGGGATTGCAATCATAGAGTGCACATGAAGCACAGGAGTGAAGCTCTGGCGGGTCCATGGTCGTGATGGCCATGACTGGCAGCATGGGAGAGGTCGGGTTTGTATGTGGGAGAGTGGTACCTTAGATTAGATGTGATGTCCGCAACCCCGCAATGGTCCGTGCGATGCACCACACCACACAGGTACATGACATGACCAAAAGCACCTTTGCACTGTCTGCGTGCCTGGGCTGCAGCCATTGTCCTCAAGGTACCTCACTCACAGACTGGTTCCCATGTCGTAATCTTAAATCTACTGGAACTCGCAAAGGTTGTTTCGCTTGTAAGGTAGGTTTGACTTGGGCTTCTTTGCCGTAATGCGCGTAACAATTCGTGAAGCGTTGATCTTCCATTCTCGATTAACCAAGCAAATTCGATATTCAGGACAAGTGCATCGTAAGCGGACACATCGTATGGACCAAAAATTAGCAATCATGGAGATTTATCATCATGAAATCTGCGTATAGATGTCCTGCAATCTACATCCTATCTTTCTATTTGTGCATCAAGTCTGTACCCTGCCGTATGCCCCTCGGACAATAATAGCGTTCGCCATCGGCGGGCTCAAGCAAGCCAAGTAAGTGGTTGGTTATGCTGGTGGACCCCAACTGTCTTCTCATCGGGTTTCTGTCCCGTCAGTGTAAAAGAGAGCAGCATCGTTAATCGTTTGGAGCTTAAGCATTACCGGTGAAGAAACACTTGATCATGGTTGGCTCCAGGTTCGGAAGATACGCCTGTGCGTTGTGCTCAGTCAATGTTGAACCACTCCCCTTCGACATTGCAGTGCCGAGTTCAGGCGGGCAGTCAAAACGAATCAATGCCAAGATAGATCAGGTATAGTCGGCTGGATACCGTACACTTGGTGGGATGCAACGATCAACGACGAGATCTTCTGGAATTATGCAGCGATATTGCTCGGGGATGTAGTCGTGAGGTCTCCTGACATTGTTTCATTTCACCGGTATCGAGCCATTATCAGCTCAGCATAGATACCAGAGTCTGTATGTTGCATGTGACAAGGCGTGAGAGGTGTAGTAATAGACAAACCCGAGCAAGTGGTCATAGTAAGGGGAAATGTTGTGTCCGATCCCTACCATGAAGAATGTCCAACGATTCCGAGTACCTCGATGAATTTGCCGCAGCTGCAGCATTGCCGTTCCTTTGCAGCGCGGGTCACCACCGCGTTTCATGGCCTCCGATTCTGAATGTGCGCAATGGCTGTGCTACAGGCTTCATCCTATAGGCTCCGGACGGAAAGATCACCAGTCCCCTTTCCCCTTTTCCAGCCACTTACTTAGCTCTTGATAATGCATCACGAACAGGCAATTGTAACACCTTGCCAGCGCTGGTGATATTGCGCACTCGAACGCCAGGGATCGGGCGTTTGCATCATTAATGTTCGAAGGTTTGATACAAAGTTGTGGTTCCGCGGTTCGTATCTCTATGCTAGCTTTGAGGTCGTACCAATGAACAGCGACTTATCTATAGAATCCCCCATGGACATCCATGAGAGGAAGTCTGCGTAAAATTGCCGAGTTGCGGGATGTGGCTTAGACACCTAACCCACCAACAAGATGGCTTAAATAATACATACAGCTCGGGTTGACTTTATTAATCGAAATCGTACATACGCGGCGACCTCCATGCGGCAACTTTAGGTTTGGGGGGTACATCTGGATTTCTCTGCGCACGTAGCCGAGCTTCGTCCCGCTCAACTTTGCCTGAGCGTAGAGTACCGTACTCATGCATGTCAGTGGTCCGTAACAGGATCCTGAGACACGTCACGGCGAGGGCCAATGAAGGCACTTTGCGCGTTGATATCTAAATGAGTCAACCCTGACTCGGCATGCTACACGGCAGAATCATGTATATATGCATCATGCATGTCGCTGATTAGAAAAGAAAATTCTGACAGTCGGCAGGTAAAGGTAAAGTTGATGAACGGATGCACTAAGCAGGTCGTTATCTTAAGGAGACGTTAACGCTGCGAACACGACAGGACAATACACTATGCATATCGCCGTCTCGAAGAGTGGGTACTGACTCGGCATGGTGAGGTCGATATACAGTAATGCAATGCAATTGCATGTCGATACTCCGTAGAGGGTCACCCTTTTTCGGAAGAGCAGCTCCATTGAGTACCCTAGGGCTAATGGTAAGCGCTCGCACCGGCACTTCCTCGAGACCGCCGCTAGCCACTTTAAGATAGCGCCAAAACAGGCCTCCGTCGGCCGCGAAGACACTCAGCTACCTTACCTTACCTTACCTTACCCGCTTTGTTTTGTGTAGGTATCATGATCGTAAGGTAGTGTGTGGAGTACATGTGCAGCTTGCTTGCGGTGAACTCATGAATATCGCCAGCTCCACCATGCTCATCTCCCCGCTCTGATGGCACCGCTTCCCAGCCACTTGTCGCGCCGCAACGTCTTCCTAGGCAGCAATGTATGGCTAGGCACATGGCGCATGATTCCGTTTCAACTTTCATGATCAATGTGCTTGGGAAACATCAATCATCGGTCGGTGAGGGTCATTCAGTGGCTGTACTCTCCGAGCTTGCCGGTAGACCAACTCCCCTCACGGGCAAAAACGAGATTTGCTCCCGTCATGCCGTGATACGCATGTATCAGATCATCGTTGAGGTGTGTTGGCAAGGTTTGTTGCACACGATCAGTAGCCGCAATCAATACATTTTCAATCTCCTCAGCATCTGGTCGTCTAGATCCCACGAGTGTGGGCGAACTTGTCATCGTGTTGTACATATAAACCACCAACCCCGACTGTTCTTTCACCGACAATCTTACACTCTCGTTGAACTTGATTCTCTCCATTCCTTCCTGATATTTTACTTTGTTCCTTCTCCTTCTCATCTTTCCTTTCACTCTCGTTGAACCTCTCCATTCCTTCCTGATATTTGACTTCAATCTTTCTCCTTTGTGCAGTCCTGAAATCCCTTCATTCTTTGTCGATATTATTCTTATTCCTTCCTCCCCTTTGCAGTGTTTCCGACCTTGCATCGTTGTTTCACTTGAAGGTTCTCGATTTCCCTTACCCTGGATGACTACCATTGTCATTGTCATCGAAGAGCTTCCGTTACTAATTCATGAAGCAAGTACACGGGTATCTGTCGGAATCAGAATGGCAACACTCGTTCAGCTCATGCTGTTACGAAGGCGAGGCGATGCTGATCCCAGATCATGGCCACGTATGGTCACTGCTCCCGGCTCTTCCTATCTCCAGCCAACATAATGCCGGGAGCTACGAGAAGCAAGACGATACTGACTACAAATTGGGATCTGACATGATGATAGCTTTGGATAGATCAATGGTATGTTCATGTTGCTTGACCCCACACGGTGCAATACTAATTGCATGTCCGTTGAGCCCAGCCAATGCCGATCCCATGGGTCAGATGGTCTAACACCAGCTACTTCCAGCGAGTCTTTCGGGAACTTTGCCGGCTTGCCGTGAGGAGGAGAGATGTCATCGACCCAGACACCTCAGACCTGTCTGCAATTGATCAGACAAACCCAGCCAACTTGGTCGGAGCTCCTCCCTCTATGCATGCCCAGAGTGGACCTGCCGAAATCGCTCTCGTCTCAGCCCCCTTCTTCGACTACTCCCAGAGCGTTCACCATTCTTATGTGGTCTTCCATGACCAAGAATCTTCGATGTCTAGCCTCTAGAGCAACACTCGCACCGTGGACACTGTATATTCCCAATCCTTACGACATGATCCTGGCCGAAATTGCACCTGCAACACCGTAATTGCACATTTCACTGAGCTCTTCTACGAGCTCGTCACGAATGTTGGCCGCGATTTCTGTCTCGCACGGCACGAAGAATTCCCCGATAGAGTGGTCCATGGTACCAAAGGTCGCGCTGGAGCGATTAACGGACTTTCTGGCGCTGCCGATCCCGTCCACCCGCCCGTTCATATTCAATGAAGTGGTCCATGGCACCAGACATCGCCCTGGGGCGATCAGCGGAGCTTGCTTGTGGTGGGCACGCCCAAAGAGACAGGGCGCTCTGGACAAGCTGAGCGCTGGATAGTCCGCTGGAAACGAAAGGCTTGGGGACGGCCTCATGGAGTTGGCTGCGAATCAACAAACGACCGGTCTCTCCGAGAGCTTACACTTGGTGGCCCGGCCCAAGCAGGGAAGACTGCTTTCAATCTCGTTGCCAGGAACCGGAGCTTACGCAACCAGAAGATGGCTGTAGATGAAGCCACCTATGATCTGCTGTTGATGTTGGTCCCGTTTTCGGATCGGGAATGGCTTGGCAAGTAGGCATACTTCACGGTTGTACAACAAGAGCGAGTCCGGCGATGTTGATAAGGACATTTTGGAAGTGTCGAGGTTCTATCTTATGACAAGTGGAAGGTTGAGGAGGAGAATGCCCAGACACATTACGGGGCTCCAGGTCTTTGCCTGATTGCGCGAGCTCTGGTTCCTAGTAATGTGTCCGTCTCCTGTTGGCAACCCTTTTGGCTCCTTCGGCATCGTCTTTCACTGTGGATTGGAAAGACGATGTCGAACAAAGCAAGGAGAATACCAACTGAAGAATGGAGGGGTTGGAAAGCGATGCCGAACGAGCCAAGGGAAACGTCAGCTGATGATAATCTAGATGACGATGACTGCAGCAAGGAAACTTCATTCGTGCTTCGGACGATGCTTGTAGCTGAGGAAACTGTTAAAACATCATTTCGGTAGTTTGTGTCTCACCTGTACGCACCAATATTTTTGCACATACACTGTCTCTACCATTAACATTGATCCATAAACTGAAGATGATCTGGATGACCATGACTGCAAGTAAAGACTCACATAGTACTGTGAGGAGGAAATGTCGAAATGCCATTTTTGTTTTGACTACATATGAATACGCTTTGTTCGCTAGCAAAACCACCACTCGGCACCGCTTCCATGTCCCACAGACAGAGTTGCCGCCCTGAGCAGTCTAAAACGATGTGGTTCTTCCCAGCCACAAGGTCGGCGTGAGGAGATGATCACGAGAGAAGTAGGGCCGCTATGCTTTTGGAAGGAAATGATTACTCAAAGCCAGGAAATCTTACCCTATACCTTTCGGCTTCGAGATGGACTGGGCATTGCAGCTGAACGTCAATGCAAGGACAGAAGATCTGATCAGTGGGGCGGAGTTCATATGAGCGCCCCGACCACGGAGCACTGCAAGACATTCTCTGCTCGACCTCTCCCGTCTCCACCACCGCCGTCAGCGGATGCGCAGGAACAGCCAAAAGACACGACAGGCGCAAAATTGACGATCGCCCTCGAAATCTATCAGTCCGAAACGATAACGCACTCTTCAATCTCCCGGAGTAATGGAAAACTCCTCTTGCACTCGCAAACAAATCGCCTCGACAATCAGCAACCTACGGAGACGAGACTCGTTGACAGGCGCCGCAACCAACGACACTTCGTTGTGCGCTTCGATGGACCTGGCGGCCCCAAATCTACCACTTGGCACTCTTCCGGCAACTCAGAGTAGCGACAAAAACACATCTCGGCTTATAATTGAGTGGGTGACTGGTCGCTCGAGGTAAACAAGAGAGTTTGTTTGACAATCAGATCAGAAATGAGCCGCTATGTTGCAGGCGAAGGTTTCCAAATTTGAAGGTGTGCAGAGGAGGCGCACCTGTGGGGCAGGGAAGATATTGAGTGGACTCACGGAGCCTCAGTGGTGGTGATTCATGCCGAAGCATTGTTGCGATAATGTCGGCACAGAAACATATCAACTGTGTGAGAGAGCGGAGAACACACAAGAGTAGCATAGACATGCAAGGAGCAAGTACTGACGAGAGTGTGCAAGTAATGAATGGGTTGCGCACGGGGATAAATACTAAGAGTATTGGTATTGTCATCTGCCGTGTTCTTCTATTGCTCACTCGTGCTTGTCCTCTCTCGCTTGCTCACTCTTGCTTGCCGCCCTGTGCTTGCCCTCTCTTGCTATCCCTCGTGTATCATTTTTGGCGACGCCATCTGCAGTGACCCGGCGGACGGAGGATCTGAGCTTGCTTCGTAATGTCGGAGTTGACCACCGCGCTGGTCATGGAGGTGGTAAGAAAGCTGGCGAAGACGTTCTATCTGGTGACTGCATTGGCGCTAGCGCTAGCAGAGTTGTTGATGATGGTACTAATCAAGGGACCGGCGAGGATGCTGGCGAGTGTTTCATGTTGTCAGTGATTGTGTTTGCGCCAGCACTAGCAGAGCCATTGGTACTCATACTGGTCATGGACCTGCTAAGCATAGGGCATGACTCGTCCTTGTCCTATCAGTGGTATTGAAGCGTGCTTGGTCTCCTGCATCGGCATCTCGGATGCTCTGCCATCGTGAGGCTTCAACAACAGGGTCTTCATTGGAGGTCGTGATGCGAGTTTGTCATACTTGCATCTCGTTGTCGTGCATGTGGTACTTGTAGTGGTACTTGTATGATTCAAGCTTCTTCTCAAACATGCGGAGCATACATAAGGCTTCATCGCTTAAAGCTTCGAGCGAACATGCGGGGCAGCAAGCCCTGCATTTTTCCTATTCTCGTGTGCAAGTCGGCTGGGATTGTGGCGATGCGCTCCGCTGTTTCGCGAGGCGTCACGCAAACATTCCATTGTGGTTATGTTTTCTTCCGCAGCGCCAAGACCCTGCTGTAGTTGGGAAGCCATAAGGTGCCCTATCTTCTTCGGTGGCTGTGAGCACATGATGTTGGAATGCATTGGTCGCTTTCGGCCTTTTTCTATCCGCTGCTTTCCAATCATATACGCTGTCCCAGACCAAAGTCTTGGTCACTGCTTGAGCCTGAATAGGAACTGTAGAAGGGGGGTTACATCGTCTTTGTTTTCCAGGATTCTTATGCACCGCTACGGGGTCTGCCCCGGCCACGGCCATGTTGCCCAAAACCACAAAAGCCGCAGCGTTCACATCCTCATCTGCCCTTATTGGAAGGGCTTCGTTCTCGTCAGCATCCACGTCCACCGCGTCCGCGACCCTCGCCAGATCCGTGGAGACTTCCTGGCAGCCGGAATTAACGCTGGTCGGAGTTGCGTCAGCTGGAATCTTGTCCCTGGTGGTAGCGTCGATAACGTGATAGGCCCAGGATTTGACAGGTCAGGATGGGCCACCTCTTGGACGGCCTCGGTTCTCGGAAGGATGGTGCTGGATCACCTCCAAACACTTTCCGCAGTTGCTCTTCTCTGCTACGGTTTTTCCGCGACTGGTTGTTATCTGGGAGCTGGATCATATCGTACTTGTGGGTTCTATCTTGCCAGGTCTCTATCACATCCTCAGACGTTGTGAGGCCTGGAAAAGATGCTTTTCTGTGGTTCGCCTCTCCGAGCCATGCCCGATGCCCAGACTCTTTGGGGTAAATGGAGGTTTGATCATGCCACCTCTGTCATTGGCGGCGTCAATGAGCCCCTGACGACGATTGGTTTGTGGGGGCTTTTGGGTCTTCCTCGCCTTTGCTACACGACTTTGAACCACCGCTGTCGGACTCGTTACTGGACTCGCTGGAACTCAGATGCGTCAGAAAAATCGTTGTCTGAGTCGGTATTCGATCTCCAGTGATCCTCAAACAGATCGTTGGCGTCTGGATGAGAGTGATCATGAGGCAGTTCCGCGTTGTTGCCAATCTGGGCGATGGGGACTGTTTGGACGTCACACTGGTTGGGGTGTGTGCCATATTGACTCACTCTCGCATCCGACGAAGGAGCCGAGGTCGGCTCTGTGAGTGTGGAGTT
This sequence comes from Dothideomycetes sp. NU200, assembly GCA_027943355.1. NCBI lineage: Eukaryota > Fungi > Ascomycota > Dothideomycetes > Dothideomycetes sp. NU200. The sequence continues at coordinate 4,679 of BSCJ01000019.1, read as the reverse complement.
TGGCAATTCTCCAGGTGGGCGCTTGTTGAGTGGCTGGGTAATGTATGTCTTGCTTCCCTAGAGCTAGAATCGGGACACGGTAAGTGATTGGCCTTGCAATACAGCCCATAGCGTTTTGTTCTTCTTGTTCTTTTGGGCTTTAGGGGACCAACGCAACACTGTGCCATATAGGATACAGAGCTGGTGGGGCGACTGAAACTTCCAACTCCCGAAGGCAGGTTTCGTTCTCGTCATTGCAGAGCATGTTATCATCGAGTCTGTCATACTCGAAAGACTCGACGCAGATGGCGCCCACGGCTGCAAAGGGAAAGTTCATGGGCTGATGGTGGGTGCTGCCATCGAATCGGAGGTCGGCAGGCGCTTGAGTCATGGAAAAAGATGCGCGAATTCATGCGATATGGATGTTGCCACGACGACATGGTAGAAGCTCAATACTCTTATTCTCGTTGTGTCGATTCGTGAATCTGAGGACTAGGAGTTCCATCTTGCTTTGTCATGTGAAGTCTCCAGAGAGGTCACTCTCGATGTCCTTGATGCCTTTGTCTGAATTCTTTGTAGAGTTGTTGGGGTTTTTGCAAAGACCGCTGCCCGTCCCTTCCGCGGCCGGATCTGTTGGTGCCCACTTCTGGTTCTTGCGCACAAGTGCCGTGACCAAAGAAGCTGGCCGGTGTCTATGAGGCTCTTGGAGCTGAAACACATGGTAGTCTTGACTTGAAACAGCTGACAAAGGACGTTGGTGCGGCATCCATGTTCCGGCGAGCACGACCTGCTTGTTGAGGGGGGGATGAGTTAAGTTAAAGACCGGTTCACGGGGAATGGTAGCCAGGTCTTGTGCGTGACGGCATGGATGCGATGCCTCGCCAGACGCTCGAAGATACAATTTGTCCCAGCACCAATGAGATACGTCATCCAAGCTCTTTGGTACGCCTCACGCTCGTGACACTTTCCAAAGGGTTCATGCGTTGACGCATCAGAAGAGCCTGTCGTACTATATGAGGCCCCGAGTCCTCGCTCGAACCGTGGACGAGCCTCGACTCGACGTCTCGCCACCGAGACCAGTGATAACAGCGACGATCATGGCGGGGTGCTCCTGTTTCTCAGATGATCAACAGTCCACGGTTTGTACCGTCATAAATTATGTCCTGTAGATAATAATGGCGTCAGCATGGAGCAATCGGATCTCAACGGCTTTGTATGTTCGGCCCTCGGCTCGGCCCGGCCCGATAAGCCATGAAGGAAATTTCCACCAAGGTAACGTACCTAAGCTTAAGGTACCTTACATGTACTGCTACCATTTTCCTTACCATGGTCCCTGCGCTGCAACCACGACCAATCCCCCACTGCCAGATCTTTGCCTGCATTGTGTGGTAATGGGTTGGTTTTCTTGTTCGTCTCATAATGAAACCCCACCTCGACTGACGACAAAGATCAACGTTGACCAGCCTCTGCATCTGCATTGAAGCCTGCATTATGATAGGTTTATTATCATCTCAATCACGCCTTGAGGAAGCGGCCAGCGAGGGACAAGCTCCAGCCGCCAGGTCAGCACTCAAAAGCAAATAATGGGCTAAGAGCACTCTATCAGCCGCGGTCAGCCAGGTTGGATCTACTTCGACTGTCCACCTACCAACAACTTAGTCTCCCAGCCATTCGTCTATTGCCCAGCCGTCAGGGTATTTTCCGGCTGAGCTTGGAGGTTCAACTCAGAATGTCACTCGCCGCTTTCGGACGTCGCAGAGACGCACCTCAACGAGATCTGCTGTACCAACGTGTCGATCGTACAAGCAGCAGACAAAGCCACTGTTCCCTTTGTGATGACTGTCAAAGATTACTCGGCTGTGAAGCTCTGGTACATCGAAATGGTCACTTCGGACCAGATCTGTCAATGTGCTGCTGGTTCCGCCGTCTACAGAGAGCAGCTACCTCTTTCCCCTGGGATAGCAGTCGTTTGAAGAAGTCTTCACCAGCTCAGAACATGAGCAGATCAAGTCTCCGTCGTGCACGTGCTGGACGGCTCATGAGCTGTACTTCCCTGCTCACGCAGTTCAGTCGGTGTTGTCGAGGGCGTCAAAGACCAGAATACGGATAGCTTGGAGTGCTATAAGTAAACCTCGGGTCTTCACTATCATACTCCACTGATATTCTTTGACCGAATAATCATTCGAAAGAAAAATATCCGCATTTCAAGACTTTTCTCTCGCTCTTCACAGACCTTTCAATATGCTTAGAGAAGGACGATTTCTCTTCCTAGCTCTTATGCCTTTATTCGCACTGGGTGCTGCCAGTACCTTAGAAGACCATCATGTTCAGACTATGTAAACGTCACAGAGCGAAAATATCTTCTATCGTCAATATGAGAAGTCACATCCGGCCGTGCCTCTATCTCTAGAACATTTTTCCAGATCCTCTTTAATACTTATACCTAGACCCCACTACTAAAAGAAAAAGAACGAATATAAGATTTCCTAGTAGAGCCCTAAGTTAGGCCCGCACTAATTAAAATAACCGCACATTAACTAATTTGTTTCCCGCTACCTTGGTTATTAATAATTTATTCTTTATATAATCTTTTAATATTATTATTACTTTAACTATATCTATTATTATATTAAGTATTAAAAACTTATATAATATCTAATAGTTAAATATTATTATTAGTTTAATTACGTTTACTATTATATTAAATATTTAAAGCTTATTTAATGCTTAATTCGTAAATATTACTATAGCTTTAATAATATTTTTTACTTTATCGAGTATTAATATATTATTTAATATTTAATTCTTAAGTAATATTATAAATATATTTATATTCTATATTATTATATTAAATAATATTATAAATTTTTTTTTTTTTTTTTTAATATTATTACTATTTCTTTTATAACTTAGTTTTAAAATAATACTATAAATATAACGATATCGAAGAGTTAGTCTCTAATAACTAAGTTTATAATATTAATAATAATAATAATTTTTATTAATTTATTTATTTAAAACTTTATAGATATTTATTTATTTATTAATTTCTAATTAATAACTATTAAGAATAATTTTTTAACGACTAATATTTTAATTCTTATATTATATATAATATATAAGTTAAAAATAGTCTAAAATATATCTAAATTTATTACGATAGAGTTTGACTAGTCTATTATATTAGAGTTATTAAGTTTTTATTTTTAATATATTAAGATATTTAGTATCTATATCGTTAATAATTATCTAAGTACGTCTAAATCTTTACTTATTAATAACAATTTACTAAAGAGCTATAAGTTAAGATTATAATTTATATTAAATAAAACGTTTTTAATTATAATATACTTATTTTTAACGACTATTACTAAGTTATTTATTAGCTATATATTAATAAGTAGCTTTATTTTATTTTATATTATTACTAGCTTATAAATCTAATTCGAATATAAGATAAGTAATAAAGCGTTTATTATTATACGTAAGTTATAATTAAAAAACTATATTTTATTTAATCAAACTAATATATTAAGTAAAGTCGTCTTATTAATAAAATATAATTAATTATAATAAAGACTAGAACTAAAGTAATAACTTATTAGTATATAGAAATAGTTCGAACGTATTAGACTTTATTAGAATGTTATTTTTACTAATAAATATATTATTTATATTAGTAAATTCTTTACTAATAAGTACGATACTTTTAATTACGATAATAAATCGTTTAACTACTAGTATAAACTCGATTATTATTATAGTATTTTCTTTATTTTTATTTTATTATACTTAATATATTAATTTAGATTAAGATATTATATTAGACTATTATATTTATACGAACGCTACTTTTCTTCTTTTCTTAAATATTATAATTATTTCGATTAATAGTTGCGTATATATAATATTATTTATATTATTAATATTAGTTTTTAAATTATATATTAATTTAGAAATATCTTTTTTTTTTATTTTACTTAATATATTAATTCTAATTAAGACGTTACGTCTAGATATTATATATATGTAAACTTAACTTTTTTTTTATTAATATATATTATAATTACTTTAGCTAATAGTTATATATATATAAGTTTACTTATAATAACGATATTAATTACTATACTTTTTACGAGCTTATTTAGTATATTTTTTTTACTATTAATTCTAATACTTATAAATACTATAATTATTAAAAAGTATATCTTTAAAGTTATTATTAGTAAAGAAGACTAAAAATCTTTTTAGTTTAACTAACTTATTTATAATATTAAAGCTTTTAACTATAATAATTATAATATAAATATAAGTATACTATAGTTTAAAGCGATATCTTTAAGTAATAAAAAGTATTTTATTTTATTTAGTTATTTTAATTTCTTAAGATTACGTAATTATATTTATATTAGTCTAGAAATTAAAACGATTAATAAGATTTTATAATTATTTCTTATAATATTTTAAAGTTTTAGTTAAATTTTCGTTATTATTTTATCTTAATAATAAAGTTAAAAGCGTAGTTTAAATATATTTAATATAATTATATCTCGATTTAAAAGTATAATAATAATCTAATATAAGACTTTTTAATATATTTTAATAAATATTATATATAATAATATCTTAATTTATATTATTTAGATTTAATTTATTTTATACTCTAGAATTTTATATATTATATAAACTATAATATTATC